>OZ018321.1:127898936-128461436 GCA_963969495.1 Ceratothoa steindachneri
TCAAATTTGAAGCCGTGATTGCGCGTTCTGTTCTCACTCAGTGTGAAAATATCCCGGTAGTCAGCATTGTCAAACCCTCGAAGTATTTTGAAAACTTCGATGAGCTGACCGCGCAGTCTACGGGTTACCAGCGAGAACAGATCTAATTTCCTTAGTCTATCCTTATAACTTTTATGTCAGATAGAGGAATTCAGTTTGGTTGCCCTAGCTTGTACGCGATCCAACCTTGCGATGTCCTTTCGAAACGAAGGACTCTAAAATTGTACGGCTTACTCCAGGTGCGGCCGAACGAGGGAGTTGTACAGACAAAGTACTATCTCCTTGTTACGGTATCCAAACTGGCGCTTTATGTAGCCTAACATCCTTTGGGCTTTCTTCTCTGCCTCGATGCACTGTTTCGTGAACTTGAGGTCGCTAGTGATAGTAACACCCAATTCCTTCTTAGTATCACTCGATTCAAGAGAGAGAGAGAGAGAGAGAGAGAGAGAGAGAGAGAGAGAGAGAGAGAGAGAGAGAGTGTAACAAGAAGTAACAAGGAAAGTAAGTACCCTAGGAGACCTAACTGTCCATTCAAAGAGGGTACCTTTGAACTAGCAATCGAGCAGGCACATTGCTGCTTAATTGTTTTGCGTCCCTAAACGGCCACTTTTCAAGACTTTGTCTAGTCCTGACTTGAACTGGTCAACAGATTCACTGTTGACAACTTCCACTGGAAGTGCCTTCCACATACCGCAGATACTGTGAGTGAAAAAAATTCCACACAGATTTCGGTTGTAACGCTTCAGTTCAAATTTGAAGCCGTGATTGCGCGTTCTGTTCTCACTCAGTGTGAAAATATCCCGGTAGTCAACATTTTCGAACCCTCGAAGTATTTTGAAAACTTCGATGAGCTGACCACGCAGTCTACGGTTTTCCAGCGAGAACAGATTTAATTCCCTTAGTCTATCCTCATAAATTTTATGTCGGATATAGGGAATCAGCTTGGTTGCCCTGGCTTGTACGCGTTCCAACCTTGCGATATCCTTTCAAAACGAAGGACTCCAAAATTGTACGGCATACTCCAGGTGCGGCCGAACGAGGGAGTTGTACAGTCAAAGTACTATCTCCTTGTTATGGTATCCAAACTGGCGCTTTATGTAGCCTAACATCCTTTGGGCTTTCTTCTCTGCCTCAATGCACTGTTTCGAGAACTTGAGGTCGCTAGTAAGAGTTACACCCAAGTCCTTCTCAGTGTCGGTGGATTCAATAGCAGTGCTTTTAAGGATATATTGAGATTGGGGGTTTCATTGGCCGATATGCATCACTTTGCATTTGTTCACGTTAAAAGGCCTTTGCCACGTGTCCGACCACTCCCCAATCTTCCCAAGATCTTCCTGCAGGCGGGCAGTATTTCCATCCTTTGCAACGTTCATACCAAGCTTGGTATCGTCGGCAAATTTGGAAATCTTGGCAACCATGTCACCGTCCATGTCGTTGACGTAGATGATGAATAGTAGTGGTCCCAGGACAGAACCTTGAGGCACCCCGCTAGTAACGGCCACCCACTCAGAAGACTGTCCATTTACCACCACCCGTTGCCGTCTGCCAAGAAAGAGAGATGTATGAAGAGTTGAGTAATCGAGCTGAAAATTCATGTTAATCCACAGAATGTGAGGAAGTATAAGGGCTTAAATAAGTGTGTCATTTGAACTTCAGGTTTGATTACGCGTGGTCCTTTATAACAATGACTGCTACGAGTGATAAACCTGCCGCCTCTTGGTGATTATCTTACAACCATAGACGAGGCTAATGGCAACTCTTGCCTTTCACTTGACTAGAATGATTTAAAAGGCGATTCCTATGACTGCCTTAAAGTAATAATTAATGAATTAGTGATGAATCAGGTAGACTTCTATTGACGTGGACCAATGGAGTGTCCTTTACGTTTCGATAAAGGATGTGAGTTACTCTAATTTCTTTTCACGTACAAACCTGAGCAACGGATCGACTGTGAAAAGGCTTTTTGTTTTTTTGCCACGACGTTCTTGGATGCATATTCAAACAGTACTAAAAAAAATTTCTGTAGCCAACACTCGAAAATAGAATGCCCTCCCCCCCCCCACTGAAAAATCCGTTAATATTTGTATATTCGATAATGAGCAGGATTTCCTTTCATTAAAAAAAAAGATATGGCTTTCATCTGTGTGAAACTTTGCAGCTGAAAATTAAAAATTGGATCTCAGAGTCCCTCTATGATAGCATTACAGAAAAATATATAATTAAATATTTTTCGTTCAGAAGCGTTAATATATTCCTTTTGATTTTTATTTAATAAAATGTTAAATACCAGATTGCCTTTATATTTATTCTTGTGCAAGTTACTGATGCATATTAAAAAATAGAGAGAACATTTAAAATAGAGACAAATTGAGTCAACATCATAAAGGAAGACAGCCTAGAAGATGAGTCTGTAGATCACAAACGGCCGACTCATTTAAGGAGGCAAGACTCTCGTCACCATGAAGCCACTGCTGTGCACAGACGTAGTGTGTGCGTGTGTATGCACATATTTGTCTATCATAGTAACTCATAAAGGAATCCCTCAACGCAAGATTTATTATCATTGCTATTAGTATTAAAGGAATCCCTAAACAGGCATCAGCAAGATATACTATTATTATTATCAAAGGAATTCCTGAATAGACATCAACAAGATTTAGTATTACCAGTAGGTTATTACTATTATTATAATTTAATTATTCTTATTATATTATTTTCAAGGAGTCATTGAATAGACATCAACAGGATGAATGATTTATTTACATGGACAGAAGGAAAGGAGTCCCTGAACGTGCATACACAAGATATAATATTATCATTATATTAATATTATTAATGGAATTCCTGAACAGATATGGACGTGACGTCCCTCACGGTGCTGCAATGGTCATTCACAGTCTTGTTAACAACTGAGGTCCATGGTCTCATGGAGTCTGCGACACACCCAAACCCTACGATCAGCTTGGCAGAAAATCTCAACTTTTCATTGTTCCAAAGCATCTTTGTGTATTAGAGTAGCTTGTCTCGCAGCTTGGACCTACACAGATGTCGGCGGCGATAAAATGCCATTCATTTGTATTTCTCTTGAGTTGTA
The DNA here is from genome assembly GCA_963969495.1 of Ceratothoa steindachneri. Taxonomy (NCBI): domain Eukaryota; kingdom Metazoa; phylum Arthropoda; class Malacostraca; order Isopoda; family Cymothoidae; genus Ceratothoa; species Ceratothoa steindachneri. The sequence goes on from OZ018321.1 coordinate 127,902,070, forward strand.
ATAAAGTTCCCGCTGACAAACTACCATACTCTCACTAGCTCGTCCATAAAATTTTCTCTTTATCTCCCTCTTGCTTTTGTGCTTGTTATTCTACCACACTTGACAGGCTAATATTTTCTCTTTATCTCCCTCTTGCTCTTGTGCTTGTCATTCTACCACACTTGACAGGCTAATATTTTCTCTTTATCTCCTTCTTGCTCTTGTGCTTGTCATTCTACCACACTTGACAGGCTAATATTTTTTCTTTATCTCCCTCTTGCTCTTGTGCTTGTCATTTTACCACACTTGACAGGCTAATATTTTCTCTTTATCTCTATCTCGCTCTTGTGCTTGTCATTCTACCACACTTGACAGGATAATATTTTCTCTTTATCTCCCTCTTGCTCTTGTGCTTGTCATTCTACCACACTTGACAGGCTAATATTTTCTCTTTATCTACCTTTGCTCTTGTGCTTGTCATTCTACCACACTTGACAGGCTAATATTTTCTCTTTATCTCTATCTTGCTCTTGTGCTTGTCATTCTACCACACTTGACAGGCTAATATTTTCTCTTTATCTCCCTCTTGCTCTTGTGCTTGTCATTCTACCACACTTGACAGGCTAATATTTTCTCTTTATCTCCCTCTTGCTCTTGTGCTTGTCATTCTACCACACTTGACAGGCTAATGTTTTCTCTTTATCTCCCTCTTGCTCTTGTGCTTGTCATTCTACCACACTTGACAGGCTAATATTTTTCATTCTCTCCCTTCTCATGTTGTGACCCAAGAACTGTCTATATTGGATTCTGCTCAATAGCTCCCTTTTTGTTACCATCGATCCAAAGACTTTGATTAGTGTGTTTTTACGTTCATGGCACTTTCATCGGTCTTCCTTTGTGAAATGGCAAACAATGTGAAGAAATAATAAAAAATGGTTAGCATTATGTTCAATTGTTGTTTGTGAGAATTTAAGTTAAAGTTATTGTATGCAAACAATAGGGGATCTGACACCAATCAAGGAATGCCGAACTTGTTCGCTCTGCTACTGTTCCTGTGGATACTGACTCCTTGCTTGGAGTTCATCCTAAGCGGGACAACTGTGTGATAAGTCGAATTACTGAGTTGGCGTTGGGCCTCGATGTGCTTGGGAAACCGATGCGTTTCTGGGGCTACACGTAGGCGAGTCGATGGGAGTGGCGAAGACCCCCACAAAGTGATCTGGCCTGTTTAATAAGGGTGCACAAGTTTTGGATCATCTGAAGATAGGCCACCCCATGCTCATATAGGGTGACTTATCTTCAGGTGTAGGGTTTGAGTGCTGAGCAGATTTCATGTTTGATTAGATTAACCCAAGCTCACCAGATCCCTTGGTCATTGTGGGCAAGTTTAGGTTAAGTAAAATGAAAATCACAATCATCTAGCAACCTTAAACATTCACAACAAACATACTCATCACAGAGCATACACTCTTTATCATCTAGTAAAATTCCTTCACCAAAACAACCTAATCAAACGTGCAAACATAAGTCACTTTCGTCTAATAAATCAGAACCACTTAACCTACGAAACACATTTCAACACTCTTTATCTTGTCAAAAAAAACAACAACCAGACATCTCAAGTGAGAAAAATTGGGGCTGTCTTATCGTCAATTGAGGGTGACTTGTCTTCAATTAAAAACTGGGGTGGCTAATCTTCAAGTGGAAGAAGTTAGGAGCGCTTATACTCAAGTGGAAAAAACTTGGGTGGCTTATAGTCAGGGGGAAAAAGTTAGGGTGGCTTATATTCATGTTGGAAAAATGGGATGGCTTATCTTCAGGGAAAAAAGCTGCGATGGCCTATATTTAGGCGGAAAAAAGTGTGTGGCTAACTTCAGGTGAAAAAATTGGGGGGTTTTATTTTCAGGTGGAAGAGGTTAAGTTGGATGGCTTGTCTTCAGAAAGGAAAAAGTTGGGGTGGCTTATCTTCAGGGGGAAAAAGCTTTGGTGGTTTATCTTCAGATGAAAAAAAAAAATAGGATTGCTTATACTCAGGTGAAAAAAAGCTCGAGTGGCTTGTCTTCGGGTGGAAAAGTTTGAGGGGCTTATCTTCAGGTAAAAAAACTGGGGTGACTTATCTTATAGTCACAATAAATGGGGGGGAGGGGGCTTATCCTTAGTTGGAAAAAGGTTAAGGAAAGAGAATATGCGTTTTTCTAACGCTATATTTATGCTATTGAACCTCATTTCCTGTAAGTTTAGACTATTCAACATTAATCCCATGGAATTTAGACAAGTAAACATCTTCCCCGGTAAGTTTAGGATATTAAACTTGATTCCCGGCGAGCCGAGGCTATTGGACCTCATCTTCCGTAGGTTTAAGCAAGTGAACCTCTTCCCCAGTAAATTTAGGTTATTGAACCTCCCATACCGTAAGTTTCAGCTAGTGAACCTTCTTTCAGGAAAGTTTTGGCTATTGAGCTTTCTTAAGTAAGATTATGTTTTTGAACTTCCTGCCCCGTATATTTAGGTTGCGGATCCTTCCCCCCCCTACTTTTAGGCTATTTAACTGCATCCAAAGTAAGTTTAAGTTATTGAACCTCATTTCTGGTAAGTTTAGTCTATTGAACTTCATCCCCCGTATGTTTAAGCTATTTAACTTCATCCTCAGTATGTTTAGGCAATTTAACCTCATCCCATCGAATTTAGTCTATTGAACTTCTGACCCGTAAGCTTAGGCTATTGATCCTCCCCCTCCCCTCCGCATGTTTAGGTTATTGAACATCATCACAGGCGAATTTAAACTATTAAACCTCCTCCCCTGAAAGGGATGGCAAATGAACCTTTTCGTCCGTAAGTTTAGTCTATTGAAGTTTCTCACAGTAAAGATTAAGCTACGAGTATTTAGCCTCCTTCTCATTAAGTTTAGGTTATTGATGACTAGTTCCGTAAGTTTAGGCTATAGATCTTACTTTCCCGTAAGTTTGGGCTATTGAACCTCCTTCCCAGAAAGGTTAGACAAGGGAACCTCTTACCCCGTAAGTTTAAGTTATTGACCTCTTCTCCCCCGCATTTTTAGGCTAGTGAGCCTTTCTCCAGGAAGCTTTAGGCTATTGAGTATTCTTTGCATAAGTTTAGGTTATTGAACCCCCTATACAATAGTTTTAGGCTATTGATCTTCCTCCACCGTTAATTTTAGTCTATTGAGGCTCATCCTCAGTAAGTTTAGTCTATTGAACCCACACCTAATGGGTTTAGTCTATTGTACTTCTCTCCCATACGTTTAGGCTATTTTTCCCCTCCCCTAAGCTTAGGCTATTGAACCTCCTTCCCCGAAAGGTCAGGGAAGTAAACCTCTTCCCCCACAAGGTTAGGCAAATGACTCCATCTCGTAAGTTTGGGGACAAAGGGGAAGAACAAGCAGAGGCAGATTTTGGCGAACAGATTTAAGGTGATTTGCGTCTACAATCTTGTATCTCGTATGATCACGGAGGTCTAGAATCTCGTATCATAGGATGTTTGTATCATAATTTGAAGGTGAAATATACAAAAATTTCGAGCCCAAAACCATTTTTATTAGTAAATACAGTCAATTGATGCGCGGAGTCAATATTTACAATAATGTCCCATGTTTTTGAAGACTGCTTAATTCGTTTGGACATGCTGGAGATCATATTTCTGATGATATCTTCTGATATTTGCTCCCATTTTGTTCGCTAAAAAAGTTGATAGATAAAAAGAAGTTGGTCGATCAAATAAACTGAAAGATAATCGAGTTACAAAAAGAACATGGAAACATTGAAACGGAAGAATTGAAGAGATATTCCGAAGTTATTGGGAAAAATCTTCAGCATAACTGAGGAGGAAAACGAAAACTATGACCTAGAGTTTTAAAGCAACATCATAGGCGAGCTTAATGAACAAATACACAAGACGCACCCTCACCACCAGGTGGATAGACAGAGCGACGAGGACGCCGAGATTACCGAAGAAGAACTACTCGGCGCGCTCCGCTCATTCCGACAAAAAGCCCCAGGACAATCGGGGCTTACAAAGTTAAACTCTGAAAAGGCACCAGCCAATGTCATCGAAGGGGTGAGAAGAATTTATAACGCCTGTCAGCACGGAAAGGAGCCAACGTTGAAGGAGAGCTACCGGCCGATTTCACTTCTAGAATTTGGCGGGAAGCTCTTCGAGAAGATCCTGAACCGAAGTCTGGTGTCTCACCTGAAGGAGAACTCCTTCTTCAACCCACATCAACCTACGGAAAATCTAGCCGAAGTAAAACGGGAAAGAAGTTACGTGGACATTGTTTGTCACGATGTATCAAAAGCGTTTGAAAAGGTGTGGCAACGTAGAATGCAGTACAAGATCTTAAGCCTGGACCTAAGTGAAAACTTAGAAAGAACTCTCTGTGACTATGTAATGAAGAGAGCGGCGTACATCAGTTTAGGGTGCACGGACGGACCAAAGTTTCCACTCACTGCGGGCCTCCCGCAGTTGGGCCTGTCCCCAACTCTTTACTTGATTTACACCACTGATGTCCCAGCCCCTGTAAGCTACACTTGCCTCAACATTCAATTCGCCGATGATTTCACCCAGATAATCACTTGTCCATGGAAGAATGCGCCTTGGTAAACTGGTATGACAGCAGCAGAAATTGCAAACCTTAACACCTACGAGGCCCGGTGGATGATCCGTACCAACCAGGAAAAGTTCAAAGTAGTCACCATAGGCAGGAGACTACTTTACGACGTCAGGGTGGGGGATAGACGTTATCCTTACACCACGGAGTGCAATGTACTCGGAATGAAGATTACTTCAGCCGGGTACAAGAAGCACGTCCAAGAGATAATCACCAAGGAAACTGCTGCAGTCAAAACTCTATACATGCTCAGAAATCTTCGTGAAAGCAATAAGAAAAAGATCTCAATGCACTTGTAAGATCGACGCTGCTATTTCCAGTTTCCGCCCTCTTATGTGTCTCAAAGACACAAAAGAGGAAAATACAATTGGTGCAGAATAAATACATGTACCTAATTACGGGTACATACAGGTGAGAGAGAAGACACCAAGAAGAGCTGCACCGGGAGGTGGGGATAAGTCCCATTAACGTTGTCATAGAAAAACGGACAAGGAATATGCAGGAAATGGTTAATCAAGAATTGGACGATGATATCATCCAAATGATTAACCCGAACAGAAGAGGCATAAGGCGCGCTAGATTTCCAAGCTCTGCTGGGCTTTTAGCTGGCGGAGCAGAAGTGCCGTTCTACGCATGAAAATAAGAATGTTTTTACCCAGGCCAAAGAAACCGACCAAGAAAAAGATTACCCAATTATGAAACCTCACCGATTTATACAAGAATTCACCGATGAAGACTCTAAAATACCGAAGAAGACATCCAAGAAATAACCAAAGAAACGATTTATACTCACTACATAATATACAAAAAAACAAAGACACTAAGCACAACACTAAAGTGATTAAATAATTTATTACCACAACAGCATATGAGTATATCATACCCAAGAACCTTAATTTTTTTTGAAGACAAATGTCTTGAACGCCATATTATATGAACTAACTCAAATACAACAAAGGAACTACAAAACAACAAATATTTAAAAGCAATAGTCCTGATCACCAGGCAGAAGCATCTCTTTGCGCTCTACCACACTTCTTTCTCTTTTCACCACTTGTCTATTTTCCGCTATCTGTCCCCACACCCTTTCCTTATCCCCTACCCACACCTACACTCTTACATCAATTGAATTGAATTGATAGATAAAATGTTGATCGATCAAAAAGTTGGTAGATCAAAAAAGTTGGTCGATCAAAAAGTAGGTGGATCAAAAAAGTCGGTAAATAAAAAGGTTGGTAGATAAAAAAGTTGGTAGATAAAAAAGTTGTTAGATAAAAAGTTGTTAGATAAAAAGTTGTTAGATAAAAATGTTGGTTTATAAAAAAAGTTGGGTGATAAAAAAAAAGTCACTTCTCTGCGAGTGCAGATTAATCGACTTGTCTTTTAATGAACACCATCCGAAAACATTTTTCATGATTCAATTATTAATGATATATTTCATAAAAGTGGTTAGTGTTAGAAAATTATAATCATCGTTTATAGCTACCCCCAAATCTAAACATGTTAACTAATTCGTTAAAATCTACATTTTTAAATACCTTCTTATTTTGCATTTTGAATTCGGGGTGATTGAATTTTCTTCTTGAAATTTGGAGCGCAATAGCTACGAGGCCGCATCGCTCAGAAAGCAAAGACAGATCTGTAAACGAAACATTTGGGGGCAGGGTGAACAACTGCGGGTACAGTGGGTTGGGGGGGCTTTCCTCCTGGTATCAGTTGTAGCTGGGACATTACGCCTGCTACACCCTCCAGCCCTTTGGGAAAGGGGGGAGGGGCTAAAGAAACCATCTAACTAGGGGAAGGGGGGCAATATCTTAGAGTTAGGGGGGTTAGGGTGTAAATGACCAGTGTGAAAGGGAGAATGTTCAAGGGCTCCTTCTACTTTTTCAGTTTCGATCATTTACAGTATTTTGTTCTTCAGTTTTTCTGCTTTGTACATACTGATTATTCCCGTTAGTCAACGCACCCCTGATCTCCGTTATCAAGAATTCATCATCATCATCATCATCAATCGCTTTCCCACAAACTAGGGTTGGCCCGCGTCATCACCTACCAACAGGTCGCGACAGCCAGCACCATTTCTTATTGGGCTTTCAGGGAAAAAGCTTTCGTGTCGGTATCTTCACAGGACAGCGACCATCTATCCGGGTTTAGTTGTCTTTTTTGCTGCGTCGGAGGACAGAAATGTTCCTGCCACACATACAAACACTGTTATAAAAAAAAATAATTTAGCTAATTTTGTACTCGTGATGTTAATACGCCCTCCCCAAACCCCACAACCAAAAGCCAAAATGGTCAAAGCTGTATTGAATCAAGGACTTCGTAATTAAGCTGTAAATATGATGATTTTTTGCCATGGATATTTTTTATTCTTTTGAAGATATTTTCTAATTTCAAATCTGATCATACAAGAAGTTAGAAACCAAGATTAGGTCCATTTATAAATCCCATTTCATTGGTCCCTTCTTCTACGGCTTTAATTTAGCTTTTAATCTACTTTCCCATTCATAGAGCTAATGTTTGGACAAAAGGAACTACAGGGTGGTCCGAAAGTCTGTAAATATTGTTTCAAATGAATTTTATATCTCAAACCACCGAAATTCTTGTCACCCGCTGTTAATAATATGATGGTGTTCTTACAGACCTTCTGGATGTGTGACAGTGTTAATGAAAGCGAATACCCTAAAACGAGTCCATGTGTGATATTATTATATTGTTCCTCTATTATTCTTATTATTTTTCGTTATGGGGTGACAAGACTTTCGAACCACCCTGTACATTCGACAAAAACTTAATTTAGAACTGTTTATATGAACAGTTTGCAGCCATGAAATGCCTTTGATATTAATTAAAATTAATTAACTTTCGAAGTGACATTTAACAGCTGTAATTTAAAATTTAGTAGAGCATTCGGTGTAGTCTATTTCTTAATTGGACTGAAAGATCCCTCATCTATTTCCTGCACCAATGGCCCCATTTAAGGGCTCATGTTTAAAATAATGGCTAATTAGTCACTTTATTTCCGAATATTTGGTTGTTAGAGCGATTTGGACGCATGCATTGCCACATGAACGGGAACGAATCAAGGATTATATTCTTGGTTCTTTCTAATCTACCTCGACGGGGGATTTTGTGTTATTATTTTTGGTTTTACACGTTTTATTATATTTAGTTGCCACTTACTGGGAATTATCCTATAGTCGTAAAACACAGGTGTTTCCAAGTCACTTTAAAACTGTAAGGTCAGGCCACAAACACTTTTTACGTCTGTCGGCTTTAAATAAGAAAATACATGAAACTTGTGTAACCTCTCAATTTATAAGAATAAGGTAGGCTTTACAAACAGTAATGGAAGACCATCGAAGCTAGCCGTAGCATTACCAATTTTATAACTTAACCAATTTAAACGTAAGACAAAAGTCGCTTACTCTACGTTTTAGAGAAATGGTGTGATGTGTTGATCCTAAACTCGCATATCACACTATATTGCCAGATACGTGTACTATACTTGTTCCGTGTACGTAATAGTAATATGTAATGATTATATGGTTATATATAATTAACAATAATAATACCTATTATTATTATTACTATTATGAGCGAAGTGTAATAATAATAATAAATGAGAGAGGGGGGAGGGTAGATCAGTTTGTTGGTATCGTGTCATCCGAGCCATAGGATTAGCCAGGGTTGTTGATTTTTTTATTTTTTTAAAAAAATAAAAAAATCTGATTTAAATCAGATTTTTTTATTAAAATCTATTTTTTATAATGAAAATCATAACAGCAGTAATAAAGGATATAATTGTTAATTAATGAATTATACTAGTGTTATTCACACATTTACAACACTAGATACAATACACATACACACACAACATGTTAGAACACACATTATTTGTTCACCATTAATAGCCGTCTTGGCAACTCAGCGTGCCCAGCCAGAGGCACGCCTGTTGAAACTTGTTCAGGCCTGTCTCTCACACAGTCCCTGTGAGGAGTGATTAACTCAGTGTCTCAGTTCCTGTTAAAGAGTCACATAGCAAGCATGTCAACTGTGCGAGTCAACCCTTCTGGACGAAAACATGATCCAGTTTGGCAATATTTTGACAAATTACCTTCAAAATCTGGTAAAGGTTGCAGAGCTAAGTGCAAAGACTGCCAGCTGAAGCTTCAAGGTCTTGTGGCAAGATTAAAGTCCCACAGAGAGAAGTGTCAGCAGAGACAACAAGAAGTGGCAGCCACATAGAAGGAGCTTGATGATCCAGGTAAGGAATTTAGTATCTGATAAACAAGTACTGTACTATGATTTTTTTTAATTTTGAAGGACATTAAAAGCAAAAAAAAATCTTGAGGCCAATACTTAACATTTATATTTTTTTCCATCATTCCTATGACCATTATTTCATTATCTATAATACTGCTATTATTTCAACTAACCTGATTTTTTTTCTCCACCTCATAAACTTTTAAATCTTTAAAACATCTTGACGATCAAACCGTGCAGTGGATTTTGAAGAGTTTCAACAGTTCAGTGTCGACAAAAAATACTAATTTAATTTGTATTTGACCCCATTTCTTTCCACCAAAAATAGGCATAAAACTATAATTTGTCTTAATAAGTTTTATTGTCTCTCTCTCTCTCTCTCTCCAGTACAGTCAATGACATTACCTACGTATATTGTATCCCTTCGGTCGCATTGTGCCCTTAGCCCCTTACCCATTATATAGTGTGTTTTTTTATATTATTGTTGTTAGGTGCGAATTTTTTTTTCTCAGGAACTACAGCCACAGCATCAGCATCTACATCTGCAGAAGCCTCTCCACCATTGAAAAGATCATGGTCAGCCCTCACTTATGCTGCACAATCTGGACATGTGAAACAAAAGTGAACAACATCTCTGGAAAGGTTTCTCCTAAAAACTTCAGCCTCCCAAAATGCCAGTCTAGATGGAGAAGTCGCTAGAATGATATTTGCAACAAATTCTTCATTTCGTCTTGTGCAGCATCCTCAGTTTCGCAAGATGGTCTAGACACTTATGCCAGGTTACACTCTACCATCGAGACAACAAATTATTGATGAATATTTGCCTATGGTTTATGAGAAGGAATATGAAAAGTGTGCAAATGACCTGAAAAATAAAACTGTATACCTTGCAATAGATGGCTGGTCTAACATTCATAATGAACCCATTATTTGTGTTACTGTAACAACAACTGGCCATATTTATTTAATTGACACTGTAGACACATCAGGCCATCCCTACACTGCTGAGTACTTTCTACAACTTGCACAATTTTCTATCAAGAAATGTGAAGAGAATTTTGGTTGTTGTGTTGGTAGTATCGTGACAGACAATGCAGCAAACGTTACCAAAATGCGGAAAATGCTAGAAGAATCAACTGAACAAAATATCATCTCCTATGGTTGTACAGCACACCTTTTAAATCTACTGGTTCATAACCTAGAAATTGATAATGTAAAAGAGCATGTGTGTTTTGTAGTCAAATACTTCAGGAATAATCATTATGCAAGTGAAAAATACCGTCAGGAAGGTGATCAGCGTCTGGTCATGCCCCAAGATACTAGATGGAACACTATGTCAGACTGCCTCAAGATTTATGTAAACAACTGGTCAATTCTAGTGAAGATCTGTGAAGTTGAGAGGGAAATGATTGATATAGCTGTAAGGAGTAAGGTATCCAATATTGGGCTCAAACGCTCTGCTGAGTTGTTATTGGCTCGATTACAGCCAATAGATAAGGCTCTAGATTAGATACAAAGGGACAAATGCACTATTGCTCAAGCAGTCGATATTTGGAAACAGTTATGTGACCACTTCGAAAACAACCAGCAAGTCGAAAAACTGGTGAGAAAAAGGTATGGACAGTTCATTAACAAGGCTCATCTTCTTGCCAACATGCTTAATCCTTCACTTCAGGGGAAGGTACTTAATGAGGAAGAGATGAATATGGCAATGGAATATGCCAATGAGAAATATCCAGCACTTGTTCCCATCATCATGAAGCTTCAGGCAAGATCACCTCCTTCTCAGTCATTTAAGTTTACAGAACCTGTGACGAAGACCATGTCAGCTACTGAATGGTGGGAGTCTCATGCAGGTTTTGTGGGCAGTGACATTCTCTCAGCAGTTTATCAACTTATGATTGCTGTAGCCTTGTCATCCGGAGTAGAACAAGTCTTCTCCTCTTTTGGACTAGTACATTCTAGGCCTTGGTACAGAGAAGGCAGCAAAACTTGTTTTTCTTTTCAAGTCCATGAATAAACACAATTCTAACATGGATGATGCATAATTGAAAATATGTTGTAAGTAACCAATAAATTTTAGATGAAATAATGTTATACTTTTGTAATCCATGTCTCCATGATTAAACACACGATGAGGATATTGCATAAAAAATATGTTAGATTCAGTTAGACTCAGAGGAAATTTAGTTAAAAAAAGGGCAAAATATATTTAATTTACAATTAAGAGATAATAATTTCATTTGTATAAGTCAGCTCAGATAAAAATTAGTTAAAAAGGACAAAATATATTAAATTTATAATGAAGTACTAATTATTTCAGTTTCAGTTGTAATAAGTAAACTCAAAAGAAATTTATTTAATATATTTAATTCATGATCAGGAAATAATTATTTCAGTTGTATAAGTAGACAAAAGGTCATTTTTATTTCATTATGCTTTATTAAAAATAAATAATTAGTGTGCATAAAAATGTTTGCTTATTTTTTAATTTTTCCTTATTTTTAATTTTTATATGATAGTAGTATGATTTAAATCGTGGATTTTTATAAAAATATCTTTTGATTTAAATCTTGATTTAGATCAATGATTAAAATCAACCTGATTTAAATCAAACAACCCTGGGATTAGCGTTGATAGTTCACCTCTTCAGTTCCCCCTACCCAACCCAGCACACAAAAATACACGTGACAGATTGTCGGGAGATGAAAGGACGAAAAAGTGTGGAAAAAACGAAAGCAATGAAAGTATGTTTGGGAAGGGAGGAGGGGGGAGGGGTCTGTCTCTGTGTGTGTGTGTGTGTCTTTCTCAGGAAAAATAGAAAAGAAAATCACTGACCTAATGACGAAAAATTTACCTGGCCCGGATGAGTTTCTACCTAAAGTGTGAAAGAAGTGCGCGATCAAGTGTCACGACACCTGAGCGCAATCTTCAACAGGTCAATCCGGACCGAATGCGTTCTTAGAGACTGGCGTGAAGCGGAGACGACTCCTATTTTCAAGAATGGAGACCCTAGTCAGCCGTCGAACTACCGACCTATCAGCCTGACTTCGATAGTCGGTAAACTCATGGAAAACGTCATGGTGGACAAAATGACGTCGCATTTAGAGTCAAACCTGCTACCGAGGAGTTACCAGCATGGCTTCCGAAGACAACGGTCATGCCTGACGAACCTTGTGGAATTCTTCCACTTCGTTCAGTGAGCACGATTGGGACAAGGCGGTGGATGTGGTCTACTTAGAGTTTCAGAAAGCTTTTGATAAGGTACCACACCACCGCCTTCTCCGGAAAGTGCGAGCGCTTGGTATGGACAGAAAAGTAGCCAGCTTGATAGAGAACTGGTTAAGTGGCAGACGGCAACGGGTGATGCTGAATGGACAGGCTTCTGAGTGGGTACCCGTTACTAGCGGGGTGCCTCAAGGTTCTGTCCTGGGACCACTCGTATTCATCATCTACGTCAACGACATGGACGGTGACATGGTTGCCAAGATTTCTAAATTTGCCGACGATACCAAGCTTGGTATGAACGTTGCAAAGGATGAAAATACTGCCCGCCTGCAAGATGATCTTCGGAAGATTGGGGAGTGGTCGGATACATGGCAAATGCCTTTTAACGTGAACAAATGCAAAGTGATGCATATCGGCCACCGAAATCTCCAATCACCCTATATCCTTAAGGGCACTGCTCTTGAATCCACCGACAAGGAGAAGGACTTGGGTGTAACTATGACCAGTGACCTCAAGTTCACGAAATAAGTGTATTGAGGTGGAGAAGAAAGCCCCAAGGATGTTGGGGAATATAAAGCGACAGTTTGGATATCGGAACAAGGAGATAGTGCTCTATCTGTACAACTCCCTCGTCCGACCGCACCTGGAGTATGCCGTACAATTTTGGAGACCTTCGTTTCAAAAAGACATCGCGAGATTGGAACGCGTCCAAGCCAGGGCAACCAAACTGATTCTCTCTATCAGGCATATGAGTCATAATCATAGACTAAGGGAATTAGATATGTTCTCGCTGGAGACCCGGAGACTACGTGGTCAGCATATCGAAGTGTTTCAAATACTTCGAGGCTTCGACAGACTGGACTATGGGGATATTTTCCAGCTCAGCGAGGGGAGAACAAGAAATCACGGCTACAAACTTGAACTGAAGCGATATCACTGTGATCTGTGTGAGAAATTCTTTACATACAGTATCTGTGGTGGTTGGAACGCACTTCCGATGGAAGTTGTCAACAGTGAATTTGTTGATCAGTTTAAGTCAAGCCTAGACAAAGTCTTGCGAAATCACCGTTTAGTTATTCGCAAGTGATCTTCGAGGTTGCCAACGGACACCTTCGAGGATAACGCGAAAAGTACCCTCCTTATATGGACCATAATGTCTTCTAGAGTACTCTTTTTCCTTGTAGCGCGCTCTCACTCTCTCTCGTACTCTCTCAGTCTCTCTCTCTTTCTCGAGAAAGTAGAGGGAGAGGTGACGCCCCCTTGTCGCGGGAAGAGATCTTGTGTGTACCTTTGACTTTTCGAGCTATGCCGGTGGGGGTACCTCTCATCTGGGTACCCCTGGTATGGCTTCCCTTGTCGATTTGGTCGGAAACGAAGTTCCAGACTAAGTGCTTTCTTCTTTTTCCTACTCTATCCTTCTCCCTTTTCACTGTTATCCTATCTATTCCACTTATACAAAAGAAAAATAAAGCAAAAGAAACTACTACTATTGTGTCACTCTTACCCTTTTTTGCCTCTATCTACCTGGCAGCTATTTCATGCATCAAAAGAGAGTCTTTGGAACCTCTATAAACAACGCCAATCGACGCTCACTGGTTGCCAGAGGCTAGGACTAGAGGTGTCCTAGGCGTTGGGGCACGATGAATGGGATAAGGGTAGTGCTCTGTTAACTCCTTTCCTGGCGCGTAATTATTGACTATTCCCAGAGACCGTTGACGGGTGACTCTGAGCATCAGTCCGAGGTGACGGCCATTTGTTTCCAGGCCAATAAAAAGCCTTGGGTCGAGTCTCTTGGTGTGGCGGGATATCCATTGAACGCTACTCCAAGATCCTGGCCGGCGTGAAGGGAATTAGTAGGAGTTTAGTACGAGGCGTGCTCCGTTGTTCACCTGATGAGAAATCGATGGCTCCTTTAGGGACAGTCATTGCTGTTTGGTTGGGAGCCACGGCACGCCGAGGTTTGACGACTCAGTCGGACGAACAACAACACATGGAGCGTACCTGCTGAAAGATCCAAAAAGTCTCCAAAGTATAGGCGGGAGCGACTCATGCGGGGCGAAATCGCCACCCCTCTTTTTTTATTTACTGATTGGTCGCAAGGCTTCTACTGTCATAAAGTGTTCAACATGACCGGCAAGAAAGGACCAGGAGCACTTAAATACACGCGCGCAATATGCCAGATAAATAAGTGGTGCACCGACTGCATTCTAAACGGCCAAATTAAGGAGTTGAAAGAAATATACAGTGCTTCCGAGGAGAGGTCTAGGAAGTTGGAGGAGATAATAAGGAGCCTGGAATTTGAACACGCCGGACAGATTCACAGGCTCGAAGTTAGGATAGCAGAGCTAACCTCAAGCTCTGTAGTAAACACTGCATCTGCAGTATTACCCACAAAGCTAGGTCTACATGCTGCTACAATGAATACACCAGCAAAGAAAAAGAAAAAGAAGAAGGGAAAGAAGAAGGAAGAAGAAAAAGTTGAAACAGAAGATAAAGTAGAAGCAGAAGAAAAAAAGGTAGAAACAGAAGAGTACATAACAAAGGAAGATAGGGGGGGTAAGATGAAAAAGAAAAAGAAGAAAGAGAAGATGGAAAAGAAAGAGGGAACCGAGAGGTCGCTTCCGGAAGGAAAGCCTCAAACCTCTGAAGGAAAATGTTTGAGGGTTACCCTTGTGGGCGAATCTCAAGCACGAGGTTTGCAGCCACTGCTAGCGGCCCGCCTTCGGACTAGTGTGAAGGTATGCTGCCAGCCAGGACGGGGAAACCACCACATCAGGGTAGAGGCTGAGAAATCTTAGATCTCCGAGAATTCAGTCGTTGCCCTGATGATGAGTAGCAATGACCTCTACCTCCGAGGAAGTAAAGTAGGCCACAGTGAGAAAATTATCAGCACTATCATGGGAGCCGTGGATGACTGCGGATTGAAACCTCGCAGACGTGTCGTTGTAGGGATGTTCCCAAGAAGAGGTCCAAGCTGGACAGCTCACTCAAGGAACGTGACCTTGAACCAGCGCCTGGCCGACCTCTGTACGACGGGGGAGGGGTCTTTTTTCGGGACGGAGTGCACCTTTCATTCAAAGGAAAGGCTGTACTCTGTAACTTAATCCAGGATGTCGTGGAGCGGACGCAGAGGAGCGTCCGATCCAGAGTGAAGGCGAACCTAAGACAGTATGCCTGTGTCACTCCTGCAACGACCTTCTTAGATGTCGCAAAGAGGGGTACTGCCACACAAAAGAAGGCGGGAAAAGGAAGAGGGTAGGGAGACCTACACTCGGGGACTCTCTGAAAGTTCTTCTGTTCAATGCGAGGTCAATCAGGAAGAAGTTTCTTGAGCTCCGTGGCCTCGTAGCAACAGAAGAACCTGAGATGATGGCCATAACGGAGTCGTGGATAAAAAACTCAAGCCGAGAGTTTGAAGGTGAATTCACGATTCGCGGTTACCAGCTCTTCCTGAAAGATAGGCCAGACAGAGAGGGTGGCGGTGTAATGTTGTATGTCAAGGATACTCTCAAATCGACGGATTGCAACATCGTATCCGTCCACAAGCTCCTAGGCGTTGATCTAGAAATAGGTCCTGCCAAATACAGAGCCTTGCTGCTTAACAGACCCCCTGTCTAACTCGTTGAAAAGGACAGGGAACTGTACCGACTGCTAGGTGAACATGTTCAAGGCAGAGTGTGCATCGTCATGGGTGACTTCAACACCAAAGTTGACTAGGAAACCAGAGAAGCCTATGGTGAGAATGCACTACTCCTGGAGTTCCCGAACAACGAGTTCCTGACTCAATGGGGGAGATAGCTGACGAGAGGCATTGATGTCCTCGACTTAGTTTTCACCTCTGAGGATGACATCGTTGAGGATCTCTCCGTAGGCGAGGAGCTCGTTGGCAGTGATCACCGACTAGTTAGATTTATAGTCACAGTACCCAAGGAAGAGTCTGCGACTAGTGACTCAAGGAAACTTGATTTAAGAAGAGCAGACTTTGAAGGTCTTTGTGCTGGATTGACTAATGCGAGGCTAGAAGTGTACGAGGGTGTTGAAGATTCGTGGAATAGATTCAAATCTACGATCATGAGTCTTCAATCACGATTCATCCCTTTGAAAAGCCTCCGTCGGTCATCTGTTCAACCAAAGTGGTTTAATTGATATATCGGTCAACTACTGAGGGAGAAGAGTACTGTGTACCGGCAGTCAAAGATCTCTGAAGACTTTGACGAGTACCGTAGGCTAGCTAGGCTAGTGAAGTCCAGCATAAGGGCAGCAAAGCGTGCCGAGGAGCTCCGATTGGCGATACTCTGTAAAGAAAATCCTAAGGAGTTCTTTGGTTACGTAAACAGTCGAAACCAATCCATCGTAGCATTGGCCCCTTAGCGAATGAGGAGGTGGCATTAACGCACTCTGATGCAGAAAATGCTAACCTCCTGAACGACTACTTCTCTTCAGTGTTTACTGAAGAGTTTGGTCCCATCTCCCAGCCCAATGACTCATACTTGGGGGAAAGGCTAGAGGAAATGGACTTCACCCAAGGTGAAATCGAAAAAAAGATAAATGCCCTAAAGAAGAATATGTCCCCTGGCCCGGACAGGTTTCTACCCAAAGTGTTGAAGGAAGTACGCGATCAAGTGTCACGACTTCTGGCCACAATCTTCAACATGTCATTCCAGACCGGATGTGTTCCTAGAGACTGGCGTGGGGCGAAGGTGACTCCTATCTTCAAAAAAGGAGACTCTAGGCAGCCGTCAAACTACTGACCTATCAGCTTAACCTCTATAGTCAGTAAACTAATCGAAAGCATCATGGTGGGCAGAATTATGTCATATTTAGAGTCCAAATTGCGATTGAGGAGTTTCCAGCATGGGTTCCGAAGGCACCGGTCATGCCTAACGAATCTTGTGGAATTCTTCCATTTCTTTCTTAGCGAGTACGACCGGGATAAGGCGGTGGATGTTATCTACTTAGACTTTCAGAAAGCCTTCGATAAGGTACCACACCACCGCCTACTTCGGAAAGTGCGTGCGCTGAGAGTAGACGGAAACGTAGCAAGTTGGATAGAGAACTAGCTAAGTGACAGACGGCAACGAGTTTTGGTGAATGGACAGGCGTCTGAGTGGGTGCACGTGACTATCAGTGTCCCTCAAGGTTCTGTCTTGGGACCACTACTGTTCATCATCTACGTCAATGACATGGATGGTGACATGGTTGCTAAGATTTCTAAATTTGCCGATGATGCCCAAGCTTGGTATAAACGTCGCAAAGGAAGGAAATACTGCCCGCCTTCAAGAGGATCTTCGGAAGATAGAGGAGTGGTCGGACACGTGGCAAATGCCTTTCAACTTGAATAAATGCAAAGTGATGCATTTCGGACACCGAAATCCCCAATCTCAGTACATCCTTAAGGGCACTGGTCTTGAATCAACAGACACTGAGAAAAACTTGGGTGTAATTATTACTAGTGACCTAAAGTTCTCCAAGCAGTATATTGAGGCGGAGAAGAAAGCCCAAAGGATGCTAGCATATATAAAGCGCCAGTTTTGATATCGGAACAAGGAGATAGTACTGTGTCTGTACAACTCCCTCATCCGACCGCACCTGGAGTATGCCGTACAATTTTGGAGTCCTTCATTTCGAAAGGATATCTCGAGATTGGAATGTGTGCAAGCCAGGGCAACCAAACTAATTCCCTCTATCAGACATAAAAGTTATGAAGATAGATTAATGGATTTAGATCTGTTCTCGTTGGAAACTCGTAGATTGCGTGGTCAGCTCATCGAAGTGTTTAAAATACTTCGAGGGTTCGACAATGTTGACTACAGGGATATTTTCACACTTGCTGAGAGCAGAACAAGAAATCACGGTTTTAAACTTGAACTGAAGCGTTACAACCGCGATCTTTGTGGAAAAACTTTCACGTACAGTATCTGCGGTAGCTGGAACGCCTTTCCAGTGGAAGTTGTCAACAGTGAATCTGTTGACCAGTTCAAGTCAAGACTAGACAGGGTCTTGAAAAGTGGCCGTTTAAGGACGTAAAGCAATTGAGCAGAGATGTGCCCACTCAACTGCTAGTCCAAAGGTACCCTCATTGAATGGACCGTAAGGTATTCTAGGATACTTTCTTTCATTTTTACTCCCTGTTACACGCTCTCTCTCTCTCTCTTGATTGACTCCATAGTGACAAGACGTGTCTGTTTGTTCCGCAATTTCCTGCGATTATTGGTGGTTTTATTTATATTTTATAGTGTAAAGAAGTGTTTTACTTTTTTATTTTTCAGTGTGTTTTTTTCCTGAGTTACCAATTTTTTTTTTGTTTGTTTAGTGCTTTAGTCACAAATGTATTCAAAAGCGTTTTAACTCCTATACCCTTAGGAAGTTCACTATACGAAATGATTCTCGTATCCGGTCACCGCTTATAAATTATTGAATATTAAACTTTATTTTTCTAGTATAGTAAGGTTGCCTATCGTTTTGGTTACTCGCTGTTGTTTTAATTTCATTTTTAATTCAAATGCTTGCCTTTATAATTGTGCAACCTTTCAAAAGTGATTAAATCCGTGTTTAACTAAGAAGTTCTCTCTAACAAAGTCGGACGTTAATCCCCTTTTTCCGTCAGCACGAATTCCAAGCTCAGATAAGTCGAGTTTTAAGTTTTGCATTCCATCTCTTTTTCTTTAACCATTATTGTTCTCTCTTTTCCTCGTGCTCCTTCTTCTGACTCCCTTTCCTTCCTATTTTTACACTGTAAAAAGTAAAGTGCATTGAAAAAAATAAATAAATAATAAAAAATAATATAAATGTAGACAATAATTTAAAATAGTTCAGCCTATATTTCCTTTCCCCACCTCATAAGTGAGTCGCCCTAATCCTCCCAATCTCTCTCTCTCTCTTTCCTTTTCACTCGTACTTACATACTTCTTAGATCCTTTAGATTTGCCGGTTGCAGAAAAGATGAAAGCGGTCTGCCATAACTGTGAAGGCACCCGCTGGGCAATTGACTTTAGAGAGGGGTGTTATGCAGCCATAACTGACTCTTCCATTTGCCTATTTTGTGAGATTAGAGATGAACACAAGAAGGAAACGGACAAACTAAGAGCTACGATAGCAGCACTCAAAGAGGAACTAGCCGAATTAAAAAGTTCCCGTAGTACCTCAACTGCCACCAATGTTCCTGCAAATATTCCTATCGTGGCACTTACTAATTTAGAAAAGAAGGTCTCCTCTTTGTAGGAATTTGTAGAGAGGAAAGTAGCTGTGAGCCAATGCATGACCCAACCCACGAAGGAGAAAACGACACCCGATGCCTCACAACCCGCAAAGGAGAAGAAGGTACCATCCTTGCCCCCAAAGAAGAAGCCGAACACAAGCACCTTAATAATAGTAGAAATATTATTAATAACCCTAATAATAATAGCTCATTCCAACCGATCATAAACGGTGCAAAACCCCAGCAGAAAAAATTCATCCCAATTAAGACTTTCAATTCATTTAGGTTTTAGCTAAGGAGGAGGACCCTGAAGCTGAATCTGCTATTGTGGGAGACTCTATAGTAAGAGGTCAACTTGACACCTTTTGTAGATCGAATCCTAAAAGACGCAAACGTTTTTGCGTACTGGGTGCGTCCATTGAGGACATAACTAATTCTCTAGACTCTCTTTCAGGAGGTCAAGAAAGACACAGTACTCGTTCTGCACGTAGGAACAAACGACGTGCTAACCACCAGATCCGAATAACTGCTAGATAAATATAAGAAAATGATTAAATCAGTTTAAAGAAAAACAAATAATTTTATTATTTCAGGCATTCTCCCACGGAACAAATGCAGAGATAGCTTCCTCAGTAGAGCTCACTACACAAATAATTTCCTTGAGACTATCTTCAGGAGTGAAGGTGTAGAATATGTAAACTTCTGGAATGACTTTTATAATAAGAAGGAACTTTTTCTTTCAGACGGACTCCACCTCAACACATTGGGTTTCCGATACTAAAGAGATTCCACTCACTAAAAAAATAAATAATTATTTCCATACTAACAACTATCAGCACCTGTCCTGTGTCCTACCTAACGCGAGAAGTCTGAACATCAACTTCGATGACCTTGTGGCCTTAAACCAGGGCAGCAAATATGTTATAATAATATCCGTCACAGAATCGTGTCTAAATTTCTCATGTAAAGACTTTGAGGTAGAATTTCAAATCCCAGGATATTCCATGTTCTATAATAATAGACTAGTAAGCGCTGGTGGAGGAGTTATTTTATATGTGAAATTATCACTTTTCCCACTCTCAAGAGTTTTTAAAATCCTTAAAACCATTAATGCAGTTTTTGTCGAAGTCACAGATATAAGTAGGAATAGTTTGCTACTATCCGTCTTCTATAGGCCTCCGCAGCAGGTCGTAGAAGTTGGTACAAATTTAGGCGAGATTATTAATGATATAGCTTCTAGGCACAACTCTTTAATTTTAGGAGATTTTAACTTACCCTGCAAAAACTGGGGTGAAGCGTTTTCTACAGCTTCTGGAAATACTCTCTACCAAGGCCTTCTGAGTGGTCCCCTTTACCAAGTAGTAGACTTGCCTACACGAGACCCGAATATTATTGACTTAGTATTAATCTCCGACTCTAACATGGTAATCAACTTTAATGTCGGTTACTTTTTCCCAAGCAGCGACCACAGACAGGTAAAATTTAAAGTAAACTTTAATGTAAATGCTAATTACAACAAATAGGATACCAATGCTCCCCTCAAATCGGATTTCGATAACGCCAAATGGGACCAAATGGTTAAAGAATTACAAAACCAGGATTGGTCAGCCTTAACTACTAGCAATAATCCCTAAGAAGGCTGGAATGCTTTCTTTTTTATAATTAATACAAACTGCTCAAGATACATCCCACAAAAAAAGGAAGCGAAGAGCTACAACTGCAAAGCCAAGATGGTTCACCAGAAAAATTCAAAGAGCTCTTTGACAAAAGAAGGCCGCATACACTAGATTTCAGAGAACAAAATCAACTGTAGATGAAAATAACTTTAAAAACTTAAGAAAAGAAACAAAGAAGCTGATAAAATCCTCCCCCCAAAACTTAGAAGAATCTATCGTTCAGCAAGTAAAAACCAATCCTAAGTTATTCTTCAGCTATGTGAATAGTAAAAAGACAACCTTCCCATCGATTGGCCCGCTCCTCTCTCAAGATAACGACACTGTGGATGATAATGAGGATATGGCCCAAATTCCTATTATTTTTTTGCTTCTGTGTTTACTACTGAAGATGAGACCAACGCTCCAGTTCCAGTGGAATCGTTCGACAACAATGAACAACATTTGAATGACTTTTGTATTTCTGAAAACGAAGTCAGAGAAGGCCTGAAAGCAATTAACGTAAATATTTCTCCTGGTTTAGACGGTATTCATTCTCGCGTTTTATATGAAATACGCGAAGCAATCATTATCCCCCTGACACATATATTTAATAAAAGTTTAGGAACATGTGTTGTACGAGTACCAAAAGATTGGAAAATAGCAAATGTTACACCAATATTCAAAAAGGGAGACCGCTCCCGTGCCGAAAACTACCGCCCGATTAGTTTAACCTCAATAATTGGAAAACTATATGAAAGAATAATGAGAGACAAAATTGTAGATCACATGGAAACGAAAAACCTTATAGAAGATTCTCAGCATGGAAATCCTCGAAAACGATCATGTTTGACAAATTTGCTTGATTTCTTTCACGACATATTCAAAATATATGATGAAGACCGAGCTGCCGGGCTGAAAACTCGCATGCGTGTTGTGGTCGGGATGCTCCCGAGGAGAGGTCCAACACGGACCGCTCACTCGATGAACGTCTCTTTGAACCGGCGCCTGGCAGATTTGTGTACGGCAGAGGGGGTCTTTTTTGTGGATCCATACCGCACCTTTTATGGTAGGAATGATATCTACCAAAAGGATGGGGTACATCTTTCCTTTAAAGGAAAGGTCTTTCTGTCGAACATGATCCAGCATGTCGTAGAAACGACCCAAAGGAGTATCCGGCACAGATTGAGGGAGGGCGGACGTACGCCAGTACGTCCGTGTCACTCCTGGAACGACCTTCTTGGAGGTCGCAAAGAGGAAAGCTAGTAAACCAACAAATAAGCCGGAAACGGAAGAGCGTAGGGAGTCCTACATTCGGGTCTCCCTGAAAGTTCTTCTGTTTAATGCGAGGTCGATCAGAAACAAGTTTCTTGAACTTCGTGGCCTCGTAGCGAAGGAAGAACCTGAAATGGATAGCCATAACGGAGTCGTGGGTAAAACCCTCAAACCGAGATTTTTAAGGTGAATTCACGATTCCAGATTACCAACTCTTCCTGAAAGATAGTCCAGACAGAGAGGGTAGCGGTGTGATGTTGTATGTAAAGGATAGGCTCAAATCGACGAACTGCAACATTGTATCTGACCACGAGCTACTTGGTGTTAACCTAGACATAAGTCCTGCCAAATACAGGACCCTGATACTTTACAGACCCCCTACCCAACTCGTTAAAAAGGACAGGGATTTCTACCGGTTGCTGGGTGAACTTGTACAAGACAGAGTGTGTATCGCCATGGGTAATTTCAACACTCAAGTTGACTGGGAAACGAGAGAAACCTGTGGCAAAAACGCACTACTCCTGGAGTTCGTGAACAACGAGTCACTGACTCAATGGGTGAGAGAGCCGACAAAAGGCAATAATACCTTCGACTTGGTTTTCACCTCTGAGGATGACATTTTTGAGGATCTCTCCGTAGGCGAAGAGTTCGGTGGCAGTGATCACCGAATAGGTCCCCAAGGTAGTGAATCGAGGAAACTTGATTTGAGAAGAGCAGACTTTGAAGGTCTTCGTGCTGGCTTGACTGATGTGAGGCTAGAAGTGTGCGAGGATGTTGAAGATTCGTGGAATAGATTCAAAATTTCGTTCATGAGTCTTCAATCACGATTCATCCCTTTGAAAAGCCTTCGTCGGTCTTCCGTTCAACCAAAGTGGGTTAATCGAGAAATCGGTGAACCGCTGAGGGAGAAGAGAACGGTGTACCGGCAGTCAAAGGTTTCTAAAGACTTTAACGAGTACCGTAGGCTAGCTAGGAGAGTGAAGTGCAGCATAAGGGAGGCAAAGCGTGCCGAGGAGCTCCGAGTGGCGAGACTCTGCAAGGAGAATCCCAAGGAGTTTTTTGGTTATGTAAATAGTTATAAGCAAATCCATCGCACGATTGGCCCTTTAGTGAATGAGGAAGGGGCATTAAAGCACTCAGATGCAGAAAATGCTAACCTTCTGATCGACTACTTCTTTTCAGTGTTTACTGAAGAGAGGCGTCCCATTACCCAGCCCACAGTTTTCTACTTGGGTGAAAAGCTGGAGGAAATGTACTTCACTCAAGAAGAAATAGAAAAAAAGATCACTGATCCAAAGACGAATAAGTCCCCTGGCCCGGACGGGTTTCTACCTTCAGTGTTGAAAGAAACACGCGATGAAGTCTTACGACATTTGAGCACTATCTTCAACATGTCAATCCGGACCAGATGCGTTCCTAGAGAATAGCGTGAAGCGGAGGTGACTCCTATCTTCAAGAAAGGAGATCCTAGTCAGCCGTCGAACTACCAACCTATCAGCTTAACCTCAATAGTCGGTAAAATCATGGAAAGCATCTTTGTGGACAAAATGACGTCTTATTTAGAGTCAAACCTGCGATCTAGGAGTTCCCAGCATGGGTTCCGAAGGCATCGGTCATGCCTAACGAATCTTGTAGAATTCTTCCACTTCGTTTTTACTGAGCACGACCGGGATAAGGCGGTGGATGTTATCTATTAGACTTTCAAAAAGCCTTCGATAAGGTACCACACCACCGCCTCCTTCGGAAAGTGCGTCCACTGGGCGTAGACGGAAACGTAGCAAGTTGGATAGAGAACTGGCTAAACGGCAGACGGTAACGGGTACTGTTTAATGGACAGGCTTATGAGTGGGTGTCCGTTACTAGCGGTGTTCTCTACGTCAACGAAATGGACTGTAACATGGTTGCGAAGATTTATAAATTTGCCGACCATACCAAACTTGGTATGAACGTTGCAAAGGATGGAAATATTGCTGGCTGAAGGAAGATCTTCTGAAGATTGGGGAGTGGTTGGACACGTGGCAAATGTCTTTTAACGTGAATAAATGCAAAGTGATGCATTTCGGACATCGATATCCCCAATCTCAGTACATCCTTAAGGGCACTGCTCTTGAATCAACAGACGCTGAGAAGAACTCGGGTGTCATTATTAATTGTGACCTCAAAGTTCTCCAAGCAGTATATTGAGGCGGAGAAGAAAGCCCAAAGGATGCTAGCATATATAAAGCGCCAGTTTTGATATCGGAACAAAGAGATAGTACTGTGTCTGTACAACTCCCTCATCCGACCGCACCTGGAGTATGCCGTACAATTTTGGAGTCCTTCATTTCGAAAGGATATCTCGAGATTGGAATGTGTGCAAGCCAGGGCAACCAAACTGCTTCCCTCTATCAGACATAAGAGTTATGAAGATAGATTAAGGGAATTAGATCTCTTCTCGTTGGAAACCCGTAGACTGCGTGGTCAGCTGATCGAAGTATTCAAAATACTTCGAGGGTTCGACAATGTTGACTACAGGGATATTTTCAGGCTTAATGAGAGCAGAACAAGAAATCACGGCTTTAAACTTGAACTGAAGCGTTACCACTGCGATCTGTGTGAGAAATTTTTCACGTATAGTATCTGCGGTAGCTGAAACGCACTTCGGATGGAGGTTGTCAACAGAAATTCTGTTGACCAGTTCAAGTCAAGGCTAGACAAAGTCTTGAAAAGTGTCCGTTTAGGGTGGACGAAAGCTAATTGAGCGAGGATGTGCCCGGATGACAGCTAGTCCAAAGGTACCCTCATTGAATGGACCGTAAGGTCTTCTAGGGTACTTATTTTCCTTGTAGTTCCTTGTAGCTCTCTCTCTCCCTCCCCCCTGAGTAACAAATGATAATTTATGTTGCAACTTACCTATGGTCTTATCTCACATGATCCAGGCTCGCGCTCACCAGCATTACCTTATCCGAGACGAGCTTCAAGCTCATGTTCTGGTCAAATATCGGGTTGTATATCTGTGTGTGTCGGTGTGTCACACATGAGTGCACGTTTCAAACTTGAATCATATTCCATTCGTTTTCATGAAAATAATGCACACACAGGCTAATACTGTTATTAATCAATAATGACAATAATGTTAACTGATATTATTATTGTCGTAAATATTTTCTGAGTATTGTAAACATCACTTCATTTTCATTGTTGCTATGATTGTTAGCATCAATATCATTATTTATAATTATTGTCTTTAACATTCCTGCATATTCTTGGATACACCCCCCAACGGAAACTGGGGATTAACATTAACACTTTTTCACAGTATTTTTTTTTAATATCACTACTCTATTATTAAACTACTTCTATCAACAGATGTCCCCAGAGCGTAGCAACTACCTCGTTGCTGCCATTAGGGGAAATCGAAGCGCGGCCGGTCTCTCTCTACCAGCAGTAGTGACAACGGCAAGGCTAAACGAATCTGCGGCCTTCAGCAATAGCAAGGCACAAAAGCTTCTATACAGGTAAATAATAGTGACACAATAGGTATTTTTAGCCTTATATAAAACTATTTAGCAATAATTAAAACTGCATTTTCCAAGAAACTTAATTTTCATGATTAACACTTGTGCTGCCGTCACCACATCTATAATTTGTGGGTCATATTTAACCCCCAGTAGTAAAAATGATAATTCAGTATTTTCTCATAAATTTAGTTTCCTTTATCATAAGCTAAAGACACTACTACATATATTTTTAAAAAAATTTATAATACCAAATCAAGCCTCATTAACTAATGGTTTCAAAGTGGATAAACAAAATTTCCCATTATGGGGTCAGGTTAATATATTTTAAGAACTACACAAAATAACCATAAAAAGATAAGAACTCTAGAATGAAGTCTATTGTGTAAATTATATTACATAACTCTTCGTCAAATAGCTCTTGGTCAAAATTTACCCAATAAATAATACTAGGGTTAATAGCTTAAAACTTTCTCCACAGGTGCATGGTAGGGAACATGCTTCCTGCTAAGTTCATCGTGCCCCCGTACTTCTATGCCTTCACTAGCTACCTCAAATGAAAATTCAAGGCCCACTCAAGACGAAACTACATGAGGATCCTCAAGAAAAAGTGCGAAACTTGGAAGGCAGAGCTGACCAGTATATTTGAGAGTGTCCAGTATGTGGCCACCACAGTGGACTGCTGGGCATCTCACAACCGCTACTTCCTTTGCATGACTGCCCATTGGATTAACCCTTCGACACTGGAGAGAAAAAAGGCCATCCTTACCTGTATGGAGTTGCATGTGGCTCACAGTTATGATGTCCTTGCTAACACCATACAGGACGTCCACTAGAAATTTCTAATTGAGGACAATGTAAGAAATATAATTTTATATTTAAGTAATTTTGTTCAGTTCTTATTGATTTTTTATATAAAAAAGGCACTGAACAAAGGCAACAAAAAGATATAAGCCGGCTAAGATGCCAAATCCTGTAAAGAGTAGAGTAGGAGATTAAATAAACGTGGGAGGGCTTTAGTTTGAAAGGTGTCTTTGACACTTCTCACTTAGATTAAAGTCAAAGGAATAATGAAAAATAGTAACAGGAAGCCTCTGAGTATTAAGTGGAAGTAATAGAATTTAATATAATGGGTAATTCGTGCATTAAAAAGATGCATATAATAGGGATCAGAGAAAGTAGAAACATTACAAGACAATAATAACTAAGATTAGTATCACAAATTTCAAATTCATTACTGATTTTTTTTTAGGACTGGCAGATGACCAGGACAACTACCCATAATGGCAGCAATTTTGTGAAGGCCTTCAGTGTGTGTGGTGGTGGTGAGTCTGATGACTCTGGAGATGCCGCCTTTAGAAAGACTTTAACGTGGGTGACCCTATGGCCATGGACGAGGACAACGTCGATGACACTGAAGAAAGGCAGGAGGTTCAGCCGGTTAATCTGGGCCAGCTAATTGAAGAGCATGCTCGGCACAGTTCTGAAGGGCACGTCTTACTTCCCTGCCACCATAGATGTGCCGCCCACACGTTGAATGAATTTGTTGGCCACAGTTGATGTGAAAAAAGTCCCCTTCTGGTCATCGGGTACCCGTCCCTGTTTTTCGAAGGTAAGGGCCAAGGCTATAGCTCTTTAGCACAAGCAAAATAAGAAGCTGACCACTGTAGCCACCATCTGGAGAGAGGTGGGCAGGAAGCGGAAGACGCCCAATATCACACGTTGGAATTCTCTCTATGACTATATGGAACTACTAGGTGGTATCCCTAACACAAAGCTGGCACAAATTAATATAATCTACTTGGATAACAACATACCAAGCTTCAACCAAACAGATAAAGAGGTCATCGCGGAATATCTGTGTGTGATAAAGCCTGTGGTGACTAGTTTGGACAAACTACACTCGGATAAAGAAGCCTACATGAGGGTCTTGCTTCCCACCCTATGTGTTCTCAGGTCAAAGCTAGAGACCATGAAGACCAAAACTTTGAAGTACGCCACGCCCTTGCTAAACTACCTCCTTGACAGCCCGCTTAATGAGGAGAAGAGACCCAAGGGTTTTAAAGGCAGGTTTTCCGCCCTTTTCAGTAAAGTTAACTTGCTCATGGTGACTGCCATCCAACCCTCTTTCAAGTTTCCTGTAGTCCGCCTCCTTAACCATAGCAAGGCTGATGCAGTAAAGACAAGGCTAATGGAAGAGGTTAACGAGCGTGCTATTGCAATCGAAACCGGGGCCAGTGGTAGCAGCAGTGCAGAGGAGAAGGATGAGGATGATGTCTTCTTCAAGGAGCTACAGATGAATGAAAGTCGTTGGGTTGAGTAGTCATACCCACCTCTCCAACAAGCTGGTGAAGGGGTATGAGAGTTGGTGCTCTGAATCCCAAAAGACTACCAGTCTAAACATGGGTATGTTCCAAAACCTCCGTCGCTCCGCCTAGGTTGAGGTATTTTTAAAATACAACATGCAATTCCTAGCTCTGCAGCAGTGGAAAGACTGTTTCTCCAGAGATCTGATATTCTTGAACCTAAGAGGGCCAGCCTAACATCGGAAAACTTTGAACGGTTGGTGTTTATGAAGGGCAATATGAATTTGCTGAAGCCACTAAGCTCATTGTCAGAAGACGAATAAATAACTTGTACGGGTCATAGTTTGTTAAATTTAAGTTATTAGCTTAATAAAATATAAAGTATGAACTCTAGTGTGTAATTATTCATAAGGTAATAAATTGATAGAATGACTATTTTTTCTCTTTTTTTTCACTTTGTTTGTCTTATTTATTTTTCAGATTTTTTTCTTTGATATCCAGACCCCAATATTTCTCAACTTCCAACCTGTGGCATCGGGGGATACGTCTACGACATGAGCCTCTCATGCCAACAACGGGCGAGTAACTCCACCATCATACACTTATACGACTACCGGAGCTTTAGGCAAAAAAATAAAATAAAATAAAATTGCGATTGCAGATTTGAATTTGCGACTTAAAATAAATCTTAAAATTTGCGGATTTGTGATAGCGGAAGTTCAAATTCGTTTGCGATGCCCAGCACTGGTATGTACGAGGGGCGGTCAATAAGTTTTGCAATTCGAATATACGGAAACGAGATATGAGGAAAAGTGTTTTATTATTTTTCAATATAACTACCCTCGACTTCAATGCACTTGCGCCACTTGTCCCTGAGGCTTCGAATTTCCGACAAGCAAAAATCTTCCGACTGCTGTTCAATCCACTCCTGGACCGCGAGTTGGAAATCTCCATCACCCCCAAGCCGGCGTCCACGCAGTGCATGAGCTGGCGGAATAAAAAGTAGTCGCTAGGGGCCAGATCTGGACTGTAGGGAGGATGGTTGAGCTCCTTGAATCCGCACTCACGCAGGGCAACTTCTGCAACTCTGGCCTTGTGGACTTTGACGGTGTTGAAGTCGATCATGGGGCGTGTGGTTTCTAGGGACCCAACGGGCAAAGACTTTGGTCATTGCTAAATTGTCGTGGATGATGTTGATAACACTTCCATGTGATATTCCAAGTTCTCGCTCGATTTCTTCAACCTTCACCCGTCGATTTTCGAGGATGATCCTCTCCACACGGGCCACATTGTCCTCGTTGGTCACGTCTGAGGGGCGTCCTGGACGGGGGTCATCTTCAAGGGACTCACGACCAGGGCGGAACTCCCTATTCCAGTGAGCAATGATTGCATAGGAAGGGTCGGTGTTGGTGTACACTGCAACCATGCGTTCATGGATATCTTTTACATTCTTGCCTTCCTTAGTCGAATATTTGATCACTGCGCGGTGCTCAACCTTCTCTATTGTTGAAAAATTTGTGACTGACGATCTGCGATCAGCTACTGCTTCTTAAATAGACGGGGCAGGAGCGTGCGGCTGCAGGTCCTGAATGTCCATAACTTGTCCTAACACCTCTACCCCTCTTCCTCTGTTTTGCCCTATCGATTCGCAAAACTTATTGACCGCCCCTCGTACCAACCCACTCCTCGGAATTCCTTAATGTCCAAGAACCTAGCAGAAGATAATCTCAACATCAGCGCGCCTCGCGGCAACCGTGGCGTCACGGGTACCTCGAAACACAAGTTGCAGAGATTCAATGTGCCGTGAGCACTTAGGGCGGTCAGAGTCGCTGTAGATAACGATTCGGTCTCCGAACCTGGCACAATACGTTATCTCTTGCACGAGTGGCGTATTGCAACCAGCTTGGAAGTAGACAGACACGAATCACCTGGTAGAGCTCCGCTGGCTTCAAACCGAGGCAATACTGCGTGGAAGCTGACCTCACCCTGGGACTTGGGACCACCTGTGTACCCATATACCGGTACGGATGCAGAGTTACACTAAGTGTACTCCATAAAGGTAGAACGCAATACTGGCGGCGTTGTGAATGCTTTAGGAGCAGATTCGTGTTGGCGAATAGTCAATGGTTGTACCTTTTATGTTGGCGTCCTGAGTAGAACCAGAGACACCACCAACCCAAGAGCTACACCAAGCTCTCGAAAGAATTTTCTAGACCTAAACCTGAATGGTCTAAGGTATCACTAATGTTTCTTGGCAGCATAGGCACCTTTGAGATTAGACACGAATGCAATTGGAGCCGTTTGCAATTTAGGGCAACGCAATGCGTACAAGCGCATAATGCTCTGTCAACGGCACAGCACAAGTGGAATCTACCCAGCATCAACCAGCAGGCTCTCAATGGGGGAAGTGAGGAAGGCACCATATGCCAGGCGGCGTAGACGGTGGATCGCGTCCCCCTTTCGAAATTTACGTTCACCTTCGGATGCGTAATTCTCGCATCCTTAATCAAACTTTGACCAAACAGAGGAACGAAAAAATAACAAAGCAGGTGATCTCTCAGCACCCTGAGTGCTGAAATGCAAGAAGCAAATAATGTACATTGCGTGGTACAAACGAATCTAAGGATGCGAATATGTCCCTCCCAAGTGAAGCATCGGCAAAAAACAGGACCAAGAAAACGATTCGAGTCCACCACTTCCAGGATAACCCCGTTTAGGAGCAAGTTCAAGTCGGGTTTAAGTCGTGGGTGGTGACAGAAGTGTTCCTTCTTAGTGTTGGCAAAGAAAGAAAAAAATGTGTACGCTTGCGCATAGGGAAAGATGCGGTTCATTGCCTATTCGAGTCGACGCTCCAGAATTGGCATCTGGGCCGCAACAAAAGAGATAGAAAGGTCGTCTATGTAGAGCGTAGCGAAAACATCTTCGACACCAGTGAGCTGATACCGTTAAAGTTCGAGGCAAAAAGTGTAAGACTAAGGACAGTTCCTTGCAAGACTCTCTTTTCCTGGTTTATTGGACCAAAGAGTGCTCCCCCTACCCATACGCGGAATGGAGGATTTAGTATAAATTGAAATTTAAAAATTGCTAGTCATCCCCTCGCCTCCATCGTGTAGAGCATGGGTCGGCAACCGGTCTCTTCCGGGCATACATGCGCCCGCTAAACGTTTTCCATACTCCGAAAACGTGAAGGAATATCCGCTAATCATGGCTCGAGAACAGGACAGTGTTGCCAGATTTGGCACTTAATTTATAATAATTATAGCATGAGTTAAAAAATACTTCAAATTAAAAATAATAAATTAATAATATATTTTTTGCATCAAGTAGAACAAAATATTTTTTATCACTTTTGTAAACATCGATATATATTTTTGCAGAAAATCATATAAAAGTATACTACTGCAAAACGTTTGAAACATTCATAGATTCAAATTAATGAAAAGTAGCTTCAGTTTAGTATTAGTGAGTTTATCGGTCAGTTGTGCCACGTGAAAGTGTAATATTTTTATTATTATTTTTTTGTGAACAGTAAACCCATACCATGAGTAACAAACGACTAAGAACATATTATTTTAACTCGGACTGGGAAGAGCAATTCTGTTTTACATATTCCAATCAGAAAAGCATGTGTTTGTTATGCAGACAGACTGTGGCAGTTTCAAAGAGAAATAACGTTGAGAGGCATTTTAATAGTGTTGATAAGAATTTTCACACTGACTTTCCAATAAATTCTGAAATCAGGAAGAAAAATATAGAAAAATTGAAAAGTATTTTATCACAACAGCAAAGTGTTTTTATTAAACATGTTCATAAGTCTGAACGAGCAACTCTTGCATCTTTTGAAATTTCGCAATTGTTAGCTAAGAAGAAAAGCCTTTTGAAGATGGAGAACTCCATAAAGATGCCATTCTAAAAACACCTAATGCGCTTTTTGAAGAATTTCCAAATAAAAAAGATATCTTTTTGTTAATCACACAAATTCAGTTATCAGCCAAAACAGTAACTAGACGAATTGACGTTATTTCCAGTGATATGAAAACAATGCTGGCAAATTCATCTGGAACAGTGCTGCTTTTTTTCTTTACAAATGGACGAGTCGGCAGATATTTTTGTGCGAATGGTGTATAATAATTTTTTTGTCAAAACAGAATTTTTAGAATTCTTTCATTGTAAGGTCTCACTCGTGGGGCAGATATTTTTTTCTGAGTTTAAGAAGTGCGCACAAGAAACTGGTCTACCATTAAAAAAATTAACCACTATTACAACCGATGGTGCTAATGAATTTCGAGGAAAAAACAAAGGAATTATTAAAAACAAAGGATTTATTGGTTTATGTTCAGTTTTTAATGACTCCGTTTAATTCAGGAGGTGTTAACATTGCTGCAGCCATTGCAGGTTACTTTAACATAAATGCTGATGAAATAGAAATAGAAATTATCAACTTAAAAGGTTACCTTTTTTTAAGATCTCATGCTAACAGTAACGAGTTTTGGAATTTATCTGATGAGAAGAAATATCTAATTATGCGACAAATTGCCCTCAAAGTACTTACTTTCGTTCTCTGGTTCAAACTATGCTTGAACTAAAATATCGTTCTCGCCTTACTGATGAAAGTATGGACAATAATTTAAGAGTATCCACGTCGTGTTATAAAACCAACTGCAAAAATTTGGTAAAAAACATGCAATGCCACTCTTCTCATTAAATGTAAGTACACACTTCTTACTTTTTTAATACTCGTATTATTATATTTATATATTTTTAATAGTTCTTTTATTTTTCTTCAAAATAAAAGTATTATGTTTTTAGATGAGTTAAATTAACAGCAGCTCTCAGAAAATTTTAATATACAGTACAGACAGAAACACATATATATTATTACAATGCGCCCTTTGCCTAATCGATTATACAATACGAGCCCTTTCATACTAAAAGGTGGCCGACCCCTAGTGTAGAGAGTCTCAATGATACGATCTCGCCATGCAGTATCATAGGTTTTCTCCAGAAGGAATGCCTAAGAAAAAGGATTTTCCAGATGGAGTAGAACAAGAAAAGTAGAATGAAACTTTCAGAAGCCTCTCTATGCAGAAGACAGGTGGCCTCCGCTGTCTAGAGAAAAAGGCAATTTCTCCATCATCTTGCACACGCAGGAGGAGATTAGGGAAATCGTGAGGAAATTGGCGGTTGTAGAGTATTCTTTTCCCGGTTTGTAAAAAGCGAGCAGAGTAGTCATTCTCCAGAAGTTTGAAAGGGTACTCTCTGTCCAAACCCTGTTGAACAAATTTAGAAAAAAGCCATGTCTCTCTCACCAACATATCAAAGCGTGGCGTATGCCACATCGTCGGAACCAGGAGCAGTTTCCACACACGAAGTGAGAGCGGAACGCAACTCACTCAGGAGAAACCTGTCGTTAAAGTGCTCTCCACCTCTGGAGGTAAAGTCCAGTCGGCGGCCTTCAGTGACATCACGATGTGCATTGAATGTTAAGAAAACAGCAACCCAGCTAGAAAATTTGAAGAAAGTGGATGCAAAATAATGGGTATTCCAATAACCTGGACCGATTTTAAATGTGAGTTAATTTGAAGCGTCTAATGATTTTTTTCCTTTTTATTTCAGATTTAGCAACTTCAGTCTTTGGCAATTTCAACCATGGAAAGATTAACAATCGAACAACGTGTTAAAGTTATCGAAGCCTATTACAAAAATGGACGTTCAAACAGAAACACATTTCGGGCACTTCGCGATTTTTTTGGTCAAAAAAATCGACCAACCAAGAGTGCAATTGGGAAAATTGTTCGTAAATTCAAACAAACTGGGTCGATAGCAGATATGAAAATACCATTGCGTGCTCGTTTACGCCGTTCAGTTGAAAACATTGCTGCAGTTCGTGAGAATGTGGTCGAAGATCCAGATACCTCTATTCGTTATTGCGCGCAGGAATTGAAACTCTCCACAACAACGTTACATCGAATTTCGACAAAATATTTGTCTCTACACGCTTACGAAATTCAATTGACACAAGAATTGAAGACTACTGACCATTTGAAGCGCCGTACATTTGTCAATTGGGTGCACGAGCAAAGACAAGCCGATGATGATTTTTCGCAAAAAGTCATCTTTAGTGATAAAGCCCATTTTCATCTTGGTGGATTCGTTAATAAGCAGAATTGTCGCATTTGGGCGAATGAAAATCCCAGGAAGATTGTTGAAAAGCCACTGAAGCCACAAAAGGTCACTGTTTGGTGTGCATTTTTTGCTAGCGGAATCATTAGGCCATATTTCTTCGAAAATGATGCTGGGAATTCTGTTACGGTGACAGGCGAGTGATACCGTGCCATGATAACCAAGTTTTATGGCCTGAATTGAATTCTATGGATGTCGAAGATTTGTGGTTTCAACAGGACGGCGCCACATGCTACATAGCCAATGAAACACTGGCTTTATTGAATGAGAAGTTCTCAGGTCGCATCATCCTTCGAAACAGCGAGGTCAATTGGCCAACTCGATTGTGTGACTTGACCCCTTTAGATTTCTTCCTTTGGGGTCATCTCAAAAGTAAAGTCTATGCCAACAAGCCAACAACAATCCAACAGCTGAAGTATGAGATAATAAGGCATATTGTTGAAGGAGCAACTATTCAGAGACGTCATCAAACATTTTAATCCTCGAGTGGAAGTGTGCCGCCGAAGCCTTGGCGGACATTTAGGCGATATTATTTTTCACACAAAATTGCCATGACTAAGATAAGATGATCGAATAGTAAAATCAATAAGTTTTCACCAATAACATTGTTTTATTTACTGTTAACTTCGATCCGTCTTAATGGAACACCCTTTATAAAGCCACGAACGTTTGGTCTGAAATTGCGGTCGCGTTTTCCTGAAGGATGGGAGGGGGTTGCTGCGAGAACTTGCCTCCAATTCTTTTGACTAGCTTGTACATATCTGGCTTTGGAGGGTTCCGTGTCTCTGAGCTGCTTGGTCCAGTCTTGTGTGGGGCGTGGTAACCGAATCTCATTTGGTTATATCTTCCTCTCCGTAGATAGAGTTAAGAGTCCCCGAAGACGGCCTCATGAGTACCTTCTTGTGGTTTTTCTTGTGTGACTCTAATGACTCGGTAGAGACACGCGGCCGTTTCGCCTTTCGGGATAGGGTCCCACGGTGGGAGGGAATGCACTGGTCTTAGCCCAGGCGAGATTTGAGCCCTTTGAGCCACCAGCTCTACCAAGGAAGCGCCTGGAAGCGTAAAATCCCCAGAATGGTTCAGAATGGGCACAGAAGCAACTGTGCTCACAAGTCTGGTGGGTTGAGGAGCAGGGGGTTTCTTTTTAACTTTGGAGACATAGGACGTCTCAACTCACACAAGACAAAACAGAAACGAGTCTGTAGCTTTCAGAAAAGAGAGTGGATGGGTAACCTGAGCGGTGAGGTGTTCTTTCTCAGGAGATATACGCCACCTTGCTTGGGGAAACAAGGTGCGGCTCTCCTCAGTTAACATAAATGGGTAGAAACGATAAAAGCTCATCATGTAGGGTCTTGGAGCAACTTACACAGACCTCGGGTAAACTCGACGTTGCACATCTGCAGGAGCGTTTCGTATGGCCGAAACAATGGCAGTAGTAGCATCTACCCACTAGTAGCTCAAATGCCTTAAAGTAGTAGCGATACCAACCGGCATGCAGCGACTTAGAAAGTCTGTCATAATCGAACATGACGAAGAGTATAGTGAAGGGTCTCTACCCATCCCCCTGTTTTCTTATCACACGTTGCACCTTGACCGCTCTTTGATCGGTCAGCTCTTCGAGGATGTCTTTCAAGAAGTAGTCTTCGGGTTCTTTCGCATAAACTACCCCTTTCACGAAATTTATGGTTGGTGATCCGAAGAGCACAAATACTGGCAGCCTCTGAGGTTTTCAGGCTTTTCAAATCTCTACCCTGGGTACGTTATCGATTGGTGTTCGCACCTGTGCAGCGACCAACACCAAACATTTACCTAGTGAACCGGTAAATCCACAAGAGCTCCAACTCCCAACTGAAAAGCCAGAGAGGCAAGCAACATACAGGATGGATCGCCTTACTAGGTTGTACTAATCATCGACGGGAAAGCCAAAATCTGATGATCGGTTGTGACAGATGCTAAGAAGGGACCCGAGACTTTTCGTTGGTCTTGACGCTAACAATGCAGTATTTCCCTATGCACGCGGAAACAGCCACAGAGAAGTGGTCAGCCCATTTACACGCAGGGAAAGGGTCATTGGGGCAAAACCGATCTTCCCATTAATCGCGCTCTAACGCCCATGACCCCTCGACTCCTAGTCTTTTGTGACCTGCGAGCCTTAAATGGCGTTGTTTATAGAGGTTTCCTCTATCAAAACATGAGGTAGCTGGTCAGGTTCATAAGCCTAGGAAAAGGTTGAAGAGATAGTCAAGGAGATAGCGCACCAACTTGACCAGGCCCCGACTGAGTGTTCAATTCAACCAAATGACAGTGCTTTCCTAATTTTTACTCGGTCGCGGAGAGAAAAGCCCCTTCCGGTACCAAGTGGAGGTAGAAAAATGGTTAATGGGATAGTTGTAGAGTAAAAAAACAAGTAGTGGTTAAAGGGCGCGAGGAAGAAGTACTACGACAACTTCCCAAGACCCCCTCAGAGAGTTCAAGTCAGGCTTCATAAATTGTAGTCAGGCAGGGAAGACGTGCAGATCCTCCAAGTGCCAAGTGTAACATACTATACAGGGTAGCCCCCCAGGGAGATAAGGTTTGGTTAGTTAAGTTAGGCTAGGTTAGGTAAGCCAAAATAAATATATAAAAATACCTAGACTAACCTAACTTTACTATACCTAGCTTAACCAAGCTTTACTTTAACTAGCCTAATCTAACTCCTAAACATGGGACGTTTCAAACAACCAGGCTAATAATGAAATATTCATAATTGAAGAATGGGTAGGCCAGATGAAGGTAACCCCTTTAATCGGGTTATTTTCAAATTAACCCCTTTGAACAAAAGGGTCTCACCAGGTTTGTCCATTTGGAAAACTGAGGTCCCTGCTCTAATTGTCAATTGGGACCACTGTTCTTTAAAAGCTCGGCGTTTTTTCTACTCGGCTCACCCAATTGCTAACGGTCTAAAAAGAAAAATCGATGGAGTTAGTTTTATTTTTGTTCTTCGATGAGGAGAGGGTTTTCTATTGAGATAGCTAATAAGTTTCTTTAGTTTCTTCTCTCCCTTTATGGCGGCAATGAACGAGGGCATTGCTACCGCATGGCAAACGAGACAGCAAACAAAGTTTCATTTTGTGTGATCGCGAGAGGGTTCCTAAGCCGGCGAGGCGAAACTTTGTCCGACTTCAGATGGGATCTTTTGGGCTCTCAAACTTGTCGCAGCCTTCTATGATGGCAGCATTTAAGGTCACCGTGGTGTCTCACGGCATCTCATAGTTTCGCATCTCTATTAGCGCAGACAAAAAGGGTCGCCCAGGTACCTGTTGTCTCTATCTCTATTGAAGGGCGAGGCGGCGCGTATCTTCCTCTGTCTCTCTCTCTCTGATCTCTGACACTCCTCCATCTCCAGATGGAACTTCAGGAGAAGAAGCGACATCGGAGAATGATTAGTGGGGGAGGTATATAACTTAAAGTCGCATGACAATAGCGGATACAGTTGAGAATACCTAGGGCAAATTTTTAAAATGGAGCCAAAGTACAAAATAGTGGAGCTAGTGGGAGGGGGGGGGGGGGTTGTTCCATACACATACACAAGGTTATATAATGCTATGGCATGGTTGCCGAAGGATATTTTCTTCTATGATACCATTAAGAGGGGCTCACTGGCCCGAGGATGAGTTATCCTACGATTATACAAAACAGAAACAAGAAATTAAGTATATAAAAGGAATTTATTGTACACAGATAAACAAACCCCCCAAATATATATACATAAATGATACGCGTTTTCTTATTATTTGATTAAATAACAAATTTATTTTATGAACAAAAATTAATACATGGATAAAAAGAGAGGAATTGATCGGAATTAGTTTAGAGAAGGATCTAACGGGTTCCTACTTAAACTATCACCCATAGAGTTATTGGTGCCTTTTAAATACAAAATGTAGAATTGGAATTACTGGAGGAACAAGCTCCAACGCATCAACGGACTGTTATTATTCTTGACGCTACGTAGGTATGAAAAGGGTTTTTGGTCCGTTTCCACTACAAATTCTTTGCCTAGTAAATACATTCTAAATTTGCAAATTCCTCAAATGATAGCGAGGGCCTCTCTCTCAATTACCGCATAATTTTTTTTCCCCGCGAGTAATTTTCTACTTGCGTAAGCGATGGGGAATCTTTCGCTGGTTATTCTCATATTGGAGGAGGACACATACTATACCATAATTACTCGCGTTGGTGCGAATGCCAAACAGTTTGTCCGAGTTAGGGAAGCGGATGATAAAGGAAGATCTTAACTTCTCCTTGAGTTTGTTTAAGCTGTGAGTTGAAAGTGGCGTCTATTCGAGGCGTTCGGGGGTCTTCTTCTTTAATAGCTCGAGGAGCGGAGCGGAGATAGTCGCAAAGTTGGGTATGAAGCGACGAAAAAACGATGCAGAGCCTATGAAAGATCGCAGCTGCTTTGTATTAGTGGGCAACGGCAAGATCACGATTGCCCGGATCTTTTCTTGCTGGGGGTCTAATCGACTATCCCCGATATGGATGCCGAGGTGATCGATAGTGCCAAAGGCGAAATGGTACTTGAAAGATGGTTAAGTGTTGATCTCAATCTTGGGTGGCCACATAAACATTATCGAAATAGAAGGTAACTTTGGGTAAGCCTTCTAAAATTCTCCTCGTCATCCATCCGGTTATAATTGCTGCAAGCCGTTACCAGACCAAAAAAGAGTCCTTAGAACTGCATAAGGCCCTTCTGAGTTGGGAAAGCAGTAAATTTCTTCACTTCCTCCCTCAGGGGAATCTGATAATAGACCTTGCATAAATCGAACGCGGAGATGAACTTGGCTTTCTCAAAAAGGGTGGAGGTTCTGATCTATGGTGGAGATTGGTTCGGAATCTTATACGGTAACTGAATTTAGCTTTCGAAAATCGATGCACATTTGATAAGAACCATCGGTCTTCTTTACCATACCCACTGGGGAACAGTAGCTCGACTCCGAAGGTTCAATGATCTGCAACCTTAGAAGTTTATCCACTTCGTTATTGAATACTTCCTGGAGGTGTATAGGCAGGGTGTATGGGTTCCAGGGTGGTTAGTTGGATATTGTGCTTAAAGTGGGTAGCACAACCGGGGATCTCTGTGATGACGTCACCAAAACAACTTAGGAGCGCTTGCAGTTGATCCTTTCGAAGAGATTGTAGCTGGTCGCATATCTTAATTTCCGCATGCGGGGAATTATTAAAGTCGGGTAAGAAATGCAACGGGTATTCCTTGTCTTGCTCCACGCAGGCGACTTAGATTACACAGGGGAGAAGCCAGATTCCATGGGGGATTCTTGGTTGATTGTACTCGTAACTATCTGGTTGATGCTCGCGCGCCGGTGGTACCGCTTAAGCCTATTAATATGGAAAAGCTTTCTTCTCGAGGGGGTTTCAATAAGGTAATCAACGGGGCAACGCTTCTTGAGTATGAGGTATGGGCCCTTCCTCTGACTCAACAATTTGTTGTCCATGGGGAGGAGAAGCAAAACTTCTTCTCCGGGGTTAAATTTCCTTTCTTTGGACTTGTCTTATATTTGTCAAAATTGAATTCGGCGTCCTGTGACGTAAATTTCGGCACACTTTTCTAGCCTCCTTCTTAAATCCAGTAGATACGAGTAAGAAGTATGGATATTTTGATCCAATTTCTGATT
Organism: Ceratothoa steindachneri; assembly: GCA_963969495.1. NCBI lineage: Eukaryota > Metazoa > Arthropoda > Malacostraca > Isopoda > Cymothoidae > Ceratothoa > Ceratothoa steindachneri. The sequence continues at coordinate 127,941,950 of OZ018321.1, forward strand.
GGAATAAACTTCCTTTAGGATAATCAGGGGGCGAATCCTAATGTACGATGGGGAATTTCACGGGAGGAAAAGAGGGCTACCGGAAGGAAGCGTTGCCATTCAATGGGCTGTTCTACACACAACTTCCAGAGAATGGCTATGAGGCTTCCATTTCGCCTTTCACACATTCCATTCCTACTCAAGTGAAAAGTTCTGGTAAACAAGCAATTGATAATCAATAATTTACCAACGTACTCCATTAGTTTGGAAATGAATTGAGACCACGATCCGAGAGAATTTCTTTGGGCAGGTCACAAGGGAAATATGGAAATAAGGGCTTCGGCGCAGAAGATGCTATCCATTTTCTTGAGGGGTACAGCCTCGTTGAATCGAATAGCAAAGTCGACCAGCGTTGAAAGGTAACTATTGCCTTCGCTCGACAGGGGTTGGATCGGTCCGGTTAGGTCGATAGCTACTTGGGAGAAAGGTTCAGAGATTAGTGGTCCCTTCTGCAAAGGCGCATGTCTGACTCGTTCTATTATGTCCGTGTTTTGGCAAATGTGGCACGAACGACAATATCGTGGAAATTCGTCGGTCGCGCCAGGCCAATAAAAATATTTGAATATCTTTTAAGCGGTCTTCGTGTGACTAAAATGAGCAGAAAATAGGCTATCGTGGGCCGTTTGAAGGATTAGAAGGACGTGGGAGCGGATACACATAGTGTGCGGGATTCGTTGTCGTTTTCCTCGGTTCACACTCGATAGAGGAGGTCGTCCTTGATGAGGAAGGAAATCACCATATTCCTTCTGACGGTTTCGCGTTTTGTTCTGGGCTTTTCACCACATTGGACGAAGAGATTCACATTCCCTCTGGCTTTTAGCAAAGCCACCTGTCATCGCACTCTGGAATTCGGGAGCTCACTGTAATTTCAGAGGTGCAGGAACTTCCAGTTCCGTCTTCGCGCGGAAACAGATAGTAACGGGTTGAGCCACGGGGTCGGAAGAAACCCGACAGGAATGACCAATTAGGACAGAGCAAAACTTTATGGGCGCTGCCACGACTTCAGCCTAACCAGTAAAATATGCTCACTCAATGTAGCAGTGAACAATGGGGAATTTATTGGCCCGCCACAAGTAATCATGCACTACGGAAAACTTATCGTGGTCCGGTGCTACAAGGGGGAGTAGTGCATCAGATACAACAATGCACGTGCACCCTGTATCACGGACGAGGGTGGAGATCCGGCAGCCATTCACTGCTCCAGTTTCAAATTGGAGGGCCACAGGGGTACTTTTATCGAACAAAATGAATGTTTACCTGGTGATCAGCAGTATTCGGCAGGTTTGAAGAAGAGGGGGCTTTATTTTGCGACGGTGGGAGCGTAGAAGTTGTACTGACCTGGTGTATCTTGTGAGAAGGAGGGGTGCTTCTAAACTGCGAGTTTTGAGGGCTGTTGGACCTCACATCGCCAGGAACTCCACAGGAATAGCATACTATGGTCCTCCTCGGGAAGGACGAAGCAGAAGTTTGGGAGAAAAGGGCTTAACATCACGGTGGTCCGACGAGAAGAGAGGTTTGAATTTGAAGGGCCCAGTCACCTTAACGAACTTATTCCCATTATTAAGAACAAATTTGTTCTTGCTGGTTTTGTATTTAGGAGATGGGGGTTCTGATTTATTCCCTTCCTTCGAATAACAGTTGTGGCTAGTCGCGTAGACTTCTGCCTACTAGATGCATTCCTTGTGAGTACAGCACCTCCGGTTCTTCACGAAAGATCTGATTTCCGAAAAAAGCGACGCAAGAAATTGGTCCTTTAGAACGAAATTGACAGACGTCGTATTCATGAGGCACCTTGGACGCGTCAATCTAGAAATTAAAATGACGCTGTAGGGAGTAGCCGAACTGTCGGAAGGTCTCGTTAGGTTGAATACGACACTGCATATATTTAATTCAATAGAAATCTGGGGTTATCTTTTAAGCGGCGAGATAAAAATATCTCCAAGTTGAGAGCTCAACAGAGGCAATAATTTTGCTACGCCGTCCGTCTCGATGCCCCACTGGTTCACCTCGTCGATCATTTCGAAGTGGTTGAGATAAGATCAAATTCTTCACCTTCCTTATGGTCGCAGACTGCGGTGCGTCTAGTCAATCACTTGAGGAATTTATGGAGAGCGTCTCGTTCTCGCTCTGCTTATTTCCAATTCGTGAGAGCGAATTCTCTCTCTTTCTTCTCGTTCCTTTTCTCTTTCTTCTCGTTCTTTTACTCTTTCTTTAGGTTCCTTTTCTCTTTTTCTTCTTCGTGAATGTAGGCCATTAGATCTTTGCCACTGAGTCGGACAGACTCAACTTGGGCCTTGAAAATTTCAAACGGCGACACGCTGCTGGTTTACGCGATTGGCACAACAACGAGAATTAAATTAACTCACGGCAATGAATATGGCTGAATTATGGATTCCTTCACGCACGAACGGAAGTGCAAATGGTTTAGCTAACATACTAAAAGACAAACAACAAGAGGGGGGGGGGAGATATTCGCGAGAAAGCTTCTGCGGTTGAGATTTCACTGCAATTGAGACGAGAGTTACAGCACTCCGAGCACAGCAATACGAAGAATAATACTATTTTCTATACCTTTAATTTACGGCACGAGATGACGCCTTGAAGGACAACAATTCAATTCCGTGGAGAAATAAAATTAATAATAAACACGGTCCCTCGATAATTAATTCACAAAAAAATAAATTGGAACGGGAATAAATACACTTCGCAAATAGGTATGCAATGGTTATTTCTCACCTTTTAAACTCCAGAACCGGGACCAAGATTAGCCAACAATTAACAATTTAACTAAGTTTAACCAATAAAATGATCAAATTTCAATCAATTGATTGACCAAGATTAACCCCTATAACCTGATACCAGTTTAATATAGATGTCATAGAATAGGATCAAGTTAACCCTTTCTGCGTTTCGAGTGCGAGGGAGTTTTATTATATAAGCAGAGTGCAAATTAACAGAATGTAGGTTGGCAAATAGTCGACTATCTTGGAAGTTCCGGTATAACAGAAAAACAGGTAGAAAAATAACTTTACTAATATGCAAATTAATATTATTTTACAAGGTTAAAAGGAGTTTTAAAACAAGCTATATACACATTAGATGTACACGGGTCTCAGCGGCTAAAAGGGGGGGGGGAGATTTGGTGGGGACGTTCAGGGTACAAACAAACGAACAATATTGACCAAAGGTCGTTCGAATGACCTTGAACGTATACGAAGCCGACGATGAAGACTTACACGGGGAGGAGGGAGGGGGGGGGGAGCACTTACACAGGAGAGTTGCGCGTTGCTGTTACTTCGAATAATAGTCTCTTGACAATGACTATTAACGGGTGAACTTAGATCTTACTTTCCTTTAAAACACGAATCGAGACTCAGCGCGCTGCGTTCGAGGAGCGAGTGGAAGCGGGTACTAGGTAGACTCAGGTGAATTAACGGGAATACCGGGAGCTTAATGGGTTCTGCGGATACGAACGGGAAAGTGCAGAGTGTGGATACTGACGGGGCAGGGTAGGCGGCGGATACTCTTTCTTACTCTGGCGCCGGAGGATTTATAGTTTGGTCAAATGGGGGTTCCTCTCCCCTCCGGCCGAAGGGGAGGGTTCCAGGGTTGCAGGGTCCCAGCAGAAGAGAATAGTCTCACCCTTTTTGCGCGATCGCGGGAAGGTTCCTAAACTTCGAGGCGAAACTTTGTCCGACTTCAGATGGGACCTTTTGGGCTCTCAAACTTGTCGCAGCCTTCTGTGATGGCGGCATTTCAGGTCACCGCGGAGTATCACGGCGTCTCATTATTTCGCCCGGGTGTCTGTTGTCTCTCTCTTTATTGGAGGGGGAGGCGGCGCGTATCTTCCTCTCTTTGTCTCTGTCTCTGTTTCTCTCTCTGATCTCTGACAAACGACATTATTCTTTTTATTCCTACATTTATTCTTGCAGTATATGGCGAATTTATTCTCTTTTCTTAGATTTAATTTATTCGGCATATAATGACTTTTAATCTATATTCGCTATTGGTAAGCTTAATTTATCAAGTATATAGCGGTGTTCTCGCTATTTGAAAATTGTATTTATCAATCATATAGCTTTAATTGTATTCATAAACCTAATTTATCAAACAAATAACTTTCTTACTATTAGTATAGTTAATTTATCAACAATATATCAACAGTTTTCTCGCCATTTGTAATTTTATCTTATCAAGTATGTAGCGAAGGTTTTCTCACCCTTTAACATTTTCTTGATAGAACACATAGTTTCAGTTGTTCGTTAATTTGTAAACTTAATTTATCAAACATAGAACGATAATTTTTTCGCTATTCGCAAATTTGATTTCTCAAGTATAGACCCACAATTTTATTGATATTGTTAAATTAATTTTATCAAGCATATATCAACAAGTTTCTCTATTTTAGTACATTTTGTTATCAAGCATATAGCTTCAGATTTCTCGCTATTAGAAAATTTTATTTATCCAGAATATAGTGACAGTTTCTCGCTATTCATAAATTTAATTTTCTCGTTATTCGCAAAACGTACTTTTAGTAAATTAAATTTATCAACCATATACCGACAGGATTCTCGCTATTTATTTAATTTATCAATCATATAACGAGCTTTTAGTCGATATTCGTAAATTTAATTTAAGAAGCATAGTTCGACAGTTTTCTTACTATTCTTAAATTTAATTTATTAAGCCCAGAACGACAGTTTTCAATCTATTCGTAAATTTAATTTATCAAGCATATAATGACAATTTTATCGATATTCCTAAAATTAATTTAGCAAGCATATAAAAACTTTTTTTCGCTATTCGTAAATTTAATTGAGCAAGAAGAAAGCGAGAATTTTCTCCCTATTAGTAAACATAAGTTATCAAGCATAAAAGGACAGTTTTCTCTCTATTTATAAAATTATTTTATCAAGCATAAAAGGAGTGTTTTCTTTCTAATCGTAAATTTATTTTATCAAGCATAAAAGTCCAGTTTTTTCTCTAATCGTAAATTTATTTTATCAAGCATAAAAGTCCAGTTTTCTCTCTAATCGTAAATTTATTTTATCAAGCATAAAAGTCCAGTTTTCTCTCTAATCGTAAATTTATTTTATCAAGCATAAAAGTCCAGTTTTTTCTCTAATCGTAAATTTATTTTATCAAGCATAAAAGTCCAGTTTTCTCTCTAATCGTAAATTTATTTCATCAAACATAAAAGGCCAGTTTTCTCTCTAATCGTAAATTTATTTTATCAAGCATAAAAGTCCAGTTTTCTCTCTAATCGTAAATTTATTTTTTCAAGCATAAAAGGCCAGTTTTCTCTCTAATCGTAAATTTATTTTATCAAGCATAAAAGGCCAGTTTCCTCTCTAATCGTAAATTTATTTTATCAAGAATAAAAGGCCAGTTTTCTCTCTAATCATAAATTTATTTTATCAAGAACATATTGAAATTTTTCTTGCTATTCGTAAAATTAATATGTCAAGCATGTACAAAGTGTTCGAGCTAAATATGACGGTTCGCATATAACCCCCTTTCCCCGAAATATCTCAGCCAAAAATCAATGTATTTAAAAAAAATATATATTAAATAGATTATGAGTGGAAGATAACAGTTCACTCAAAGTCGCCACCATCAGCTTACACCACAGCCTCAAGACCACTCCAGAACCTGACGCATGCGTTCTTCAATGTGTTCCTGGGAAGATCTTTGAACATCTCGTTGGTCTTGGCCACCAGCTCGGCCTTGTAGTTGCAGGCAGAGGGGTTGGTTTGGTGTCTTTATAAGCCAGGTTCCACGCACAGTATCAAGGGGATTAATATCGGGGGTTCTAGAGGGCCAGAAAATAGGGCTCGTGAAGTCGTAGAAATTTTCTGACAACCACTTCTGACTCTCTCCGGATGTATGGCCTTCTGGCAGCAACTCTCCCCAGCTAGGGTTTGAGCACAGTCTCCAGCAGTTCCACCTAGCTACCTGAATTGAGCTCAAGACCCTGATCAAAGATGTGGGGCGTCATGGCGTCACTCTCACTGGAGACACACCTAAAGTCCATCACAGTTTGGGGAAACTTGGTTTTCATGGTACATGGAATGTCGCATGGATTATAGGAAGAAATTATTTTCATCTGAGAAGAACCAGATCATCCCAACAAGATGGTTCAACTTGTTCAGGACCTTCCTTGCCTTCTTTAAGCGGTTCCCATTGGCCTCGGCTGTCAGAATTTGTCCCATGCACCTCTTGTACGAGTGTTAGCGAAGGTCGTCGTTCAGGGCGAGCTTCATGATGGTGACTTCAACATCTATCTCTTGCCAAAGCCCAGATTCCCTTGTTCTAGTCTTTAATCACCCTTTTTGCAGTTGTTGGATGAATTCCGGCCTGCACACGCAGTCAGAAGTCCTGTTGTGTTTTTTTTAGCTGGCCACGGCTTCATAATCTCTGTTGCAGCTGTTAATGTCACATCTTACACAATTTAGAGTGTTATTAACATAGCATTTAGCACCAGTCATGATTTCGGAATTTTGATACCCGGTGAAAATCATGATGATGCAGGTAACTCTTTTCCAATATTTAGATGACTTGCCCTCTTCCAAGTCAGCTACCTTTTTTCGCAAATAAAATTTACTCTGTATGCTATCCAACGTTAAAAATCTTCAGATTTAGTCCGAACACCCTGTATCAACATTTTCTAGATATTCGAAAATTTGTTTATTAAATTATTTCGCCACACTTTTATCTCAATTTGTAAATTAAACTTATCAACCATAGCTGACCGTTACCTAGTTTTCCTAATTTTACCATATCAAGTATACCTATACATAGCTGCAGTTTGCTCGCTCTTCGTAATTTTAATTTATCAAATATATATCTGAAGTTTTGCTGCTATTCTTAAATTAAATATTTCAACCAGAAACGACAGTTTTTTTAGGTACATGCACGTAAATTTAATTAATCAATATATAGCTGCAGCTTCTTTCTCTCAATTCTTAAAATTAATTTATCAACCATATAAAAAGATTTTCGCGCCATTCTTGAATTTAATTTATCAGTCATATAGCGACAGTTTTCTCTCTATTCTTAAACATATTTTTAAACTCAAACATTTGACCTTTTCTGGCGTTGTGCCCTAATTCCGAAATAAATTTGCGTCAATTCCCCATTTTCCCAAATAAATTGATGAGATTTCTAAAGTCTTACCATAAATATGCGCTGGGTCCTCATATCAAAGAGATGAGGGGGAAAGGGTTTCAAAGTTTCACGCCTAAGCTTTAATAACGCTCTTATTTGAATGAAAGAGAAACTTAATAGCCAATAAATTATTGAAAATAATTAAAAATTTCAAGAATGAGGAGTCATAAATTGAGTGACAAAAATGTTTGTTTATTTGCGATGTCATTCAACACCGTAATATTAATTCGCGTCGTCATCCAAACAACTACAAAATTACAAAGCAGAGGCCCACGAAGGGACTTCAAATTTCTCTCTTTTTTTCAGAAAGTCTCAGAAATTGGCAATGTGATTTATTGAAAAAAGCCAAAACCACCAAAGGAATTTCCAACATAAAAAAGAGCGCTGTTAAGAAAGAGTTGAAATGAGAGGTAGTGGAAATAGGTGGGAAGTACATGGCCCCACTGTAGAGTTCGATGACCTTGAGGACGTGTATTTCTCATGACCTTGCCCATGTTGGCCAACAATGGCAGGTAGCCTTGAGAGTAAAGTGAAACTGTATCACTTATCCTTCCAAAACTAGATCACGACAGTAAAAGGAAACAAATGAACGAGAAGCAAGTCCTGAGTTGAACACAGTAAAGTTGACCATTCTATTTCCTAGTAGACAAAAGGTTAATGGAATAGTAGTAGAGTAAAAACCAAAAGTAGTGGTGAGAGAGCGCGAGGAAGAAGTACCACAACAACTTACCAAGACCCCCTCAGAGAGTTCATTTTGGGGCTTTATTAATTTATAGTCAGGCGGGAAGACGTCCAGAGCCTCTAAGTACCAAGTGTAACATACTATACAGGGTCCCCTCTGCATGTTGATTAGGTTTGGTTAGTTAAGTTAGGCTAGGTTAGGTAAGCCAAAATAAATATATTAAAATACCTAGCCTAACCTAGCTTTACTTTACCTAGCCTAACGTAACTCCTAAATATGGGACGTTTCAACCAACCAGGCTAGTACTGAAATAGTCTTATCATAATTTCTGAAGAGTTGGTACGGCAGATAAAGGTCACCCCTTTAATCGGGTTATTTTCAAATTGACCCTTTTGAACAAAAGGGTCTCACTAGCTTTACCATTTGGAGAACAGCGTTCCATAGCTCAATTGGGGTTGTTGTTCTTCAAAATATCCGTGGTTTTCCACTCGGCTAGCCCATAGCAGCTCCCAGGCCTAAAAGGAAAAATCGATGGAGTTAGTTTTATTTTTGTTCTTAGGTGAGGTGAGGGTTTTCTATTGAGACAGCCAATAAGTTTCTTTAGTTTCTTTTCTCCCTTCATGGCGGCAATGAACGAGGGCATTGCTACCGCATGCCAAACGAGATAGCAAACAAAGGTTTCATTTTGAGAAACAAGAGAGAATTTTCGAGTTGCCAACAGGCAGACTATATACGGTGTAGAGGAGACCTTATTGAATAAAGATTGATTATACAGGCGTTTATTGGCAAATAAAGGTAGGGGGATTTTATTAAAATAGTTAATTAGAAAATTTGACACGTGATTACAACTGGGGATTTGCTAAACAGAAGATACATGTTCGCAGGTATTGGCAAATAGGCAGAGGTGTGTTTTATTAGATTGGCGAATACGGCATGTGTTTTTTTACGCTGGTATTGGTAAATAAGCCGTGTTTTACGCGGATATGAGCAAATATGAAGACGTGTTTTTCTTGGGCATTGACAAATATGGAAAGGTAATTTTTACAAGGATTTTGGCATATACGGGCAAATGGGTTTTACTGTGGTTTTGGCAAATAAGGACCCGTCGTCATGTTTTTATATTTGCTTTCTCGTACAAGTGTAGGCGGGATGTGGAAAAGTAAATACATATCACGAGTAGCTAGAAATCGAGAGAACACGCAATTTTTCTGAACCTACTCGTTTCGCTATGTATTCAGCGCGCCTGCTGAACAGTTTTCCTCAATTGCGTTCGTAGTTTAAATCAATTGCCCGTACAATCCTCCAAATGTAATCTCTCTTTATGCTTTCATTGTATAATCCATGGTATCTAAGTTCAAAGTTCAGTATTTCTTAATGAAAGCGCACCCCGTTGCTCATCTGTGTATGCTTCCATATTCTCCTTGAACTTGTCAAGCTGAGCATTAAAGATGTGCACGTTCAGGGACATCCTGCAGACTATGTGGCCATAGCTCTTCAATAAGTTCTCAACTAATTCCACATAATTCTCAGCGTTTTGGTTCCCCCCAAAAACCTGACACACCGAAACAAAACTCTTCCAGACTTTTTTTCCTTTTTAGTAAGTATTTCAGGGAATTCTGAATAGAGATTTTTCTGATTTGTGTTCCAACAAAGACACCAGCTTTCACCTTTGCTTCAGAGAGTTTGAGAGAGAAAATTCTAAGATATTTGAAGGCTGCAGATTCTTTGTTAAGAACTCTAACAAACTGCTTCATGAGGCCTAGTTTTAAATGTAATGGCGGGAACAATATCTTTTAAGAGTCTATTAAATGTTTATGGTTAACATTATGCCCGCCACAGATAACTCACTCCTCTGATGCCCCTGCTTTTTGTGTTATTCCTACTGCCCCAAAGACAGAGATGGCATGTAAACTTGGTAAATCTTTCCTGGAGACCTACCAAAAATGCGACCATTTTGTAGTCCCCAAATCACTTTCCAGCCATACTCCTTACAATTCAAAACTTGTAGCAGGAGCTTGACAAGGTTATTTATAGACCTCCTTTAAAATACTGAATGAGCCAATGGAAGATATAGATGACATGTAATTCCAATTGAATCAAACAGATAAGCTACATGATTGCATCGCGTAGCCCAGCTTGATAAGTAAACTTTTGAAAAATGTGTATGACATTTCCTTTTGCTCGTCGCTTTCACCTTTTCATCCCTAAAATCCCACTTTTCGAGCGTGCAAATCAAAAACTCAGCATTTGACTTTGTCGAGCCAAACTCTCTGACAAGGTCATTGAGGTCTCTTTGGTTTGGATAGTATGGATTCCTTTCAACAGCCATATCTCTGACAGTGTAGTCTACATCTTCACTCATCTTTTCAGCTTCTGAATTGTTGCTTTCTTCTAAGGATAGCTTATTCCTTCCTGGAGGGTTAGGTGCAGGAAGATCAGTACTATGTGGTACTGGTACAAACGAAAATAGAAGATCAGGATAGAAAATAACAGGTGCGTTTTTGTCATTTTGGAAGTTTATAGCCACTCACAATAGATAGTAAATAAATAGACGGTCCAGAGTACCAGGGAGCTAGAATACCCAATATATACAAGAACAGCTGTCGTTTCTTGACAGGCACCCTCAAGGATACTAACCTTGTGTTACAAGTATGGTTGCAACATGGGTGAATGTGGATACCGCACTTTATAGGACTCAGGGATGACTTCCACAGCCCTGCCACAAAGGATAACAGCACATCATTCCGGATGGAGCCATCAAACGCCACAGTATAAAGCATCGGTAAACTCTCACCCAAGAAATGATGTAGAACAACACTACCATTATTCTCCGGGAGAGTAATCGCAGACGACTACGTATGGCTGAAGCCGTAACATATGACAAAAAAGATCGCGAATAAACATTGAAATCCATCTCAAAAGCAATGTGCTCACGCTGTCTGGGCATCGCAGAATGGCATTCTTAGGGGGCGACCTCAATGCCAGATGCCGATGCTAACTATGGTAGAAACAACGAAAGAGCCAAAACTTAAAAATAATTATGGGAAGAAAAAACATCCAAAGAATAGGACCAGATTTTCCGACCTATATCACTTCCACATCAGCCACGAAACCTGACATATTCTGAACAAGTGACGGCTTACCCTTCAACTAACATAGCGAGCCGGCCAAACAGTGCACGGTAATCACGTAGTGATTCTTACCACCAACTCACTCGCACCGATCCAGCTACCACTCGCTCTCCGCAAAAACTACGCCTCAGCCAACTGGAAGCGTTACAAGAGACAACTCAGTCAATACGGCCCCAGCTGACCTATGTGAACCAACCCTAGAGGAGATAAACGAGAGCTGTATAGGATAACTGCGTCTATTATAGAAGTAGACCGCGAGTGTGTACCCTAGACAGGGAAAAAAATTCCTTCTCAACCCAGGTGCACAGACTAGATGAAAGAGATCGCTCGTGAGACCAGTGAAGTGCACGAAGAGACAAGACGGGCAGGCCCGACCCGAGAGAGAATCTCAATACTACGGCGCCGAAGCGCCGAGCTAAAAAAGTCTATTAATCTCAACAAGATGAAATTTGGAACAGCCTAATAACCACAGTTGATAGCGGCTGAGCCTGGCTAAATTCTGGCATCAAATCAGAAAGTTAAAAGGACTACCAGGAAAAATAAAGGCTTGAATTAAAGAGAATGGGCATTGTATAGAAGATCCGGGGGTCCTGGAAGAAAGGTTTAGAACTTACTGGAAAAATGTCTTCAGCATCACTCCAGAAGACAATGAAAGTTCGACCAGAAATTCGAAGGCCAACTGATCGAAGATTTTAATCAAATAATACACCGATCATACCCACATCACCACGTAGACGAAGGTAGAGAGATGGCGGGCCATGCATATCCAAAAAACACCTGAAGAGGTCATGGCCACTGTGAAGTCTTTTCAACAAAGGAAACCAGGCTGGACAGGCATTACTAAATGCAACTTGTAAATGCCCCACAGCAGATAATTCAGAAAATCATAAACATCTTCAATGCTTCCCTGAATACGGGTTACTTCTCAGATGGTTTAAAGGCTGATAAAATAATCTTTAGCCCTTAATATAAGATCAAGAACCTCAAGCTGAGCCCTATCCTGGGAAGGGTCCTCTTTGACTACATCATAGAGAGAAAAGCCTGGATAATGATAAAGGGCTACATAGGACCAGAATTCGAACTCGAGGTGGGTGTTCCACAAACTAGCTTTCTGAGTCCATTGCTATACCTAGTAAAAACACTGGACATCCCTGCTCCACTATGAGACGTTGTGATGTATCTGCAGTTCCCAGACGACATCACAAAAATCGTCCACAGTTCCTTCAAGAACGCCGGAGTTCAAGCAAGGGAGATAGCTGCCGAGATCGAAAACATCAACAGATTTGAAAAAAGGTAGAAATCCAAACGAACCGTCATGAATTCCATATAATTCCAATGAACCCGTGGAAAGTAGACAACCTTATCGTCGACGACGACCTCTACCCATACTCTAACGAGGGAAAATTCCTTGGCTTATGACTTACCAGACCTGGTTATAAGGCCCACATAAACAACAAATTCTCCCTTGACAAAAGAGGGCTGAATAAACAATTGGTTCTAAAGCCTACGTGCCGGACAAAAGGAAGCTGTACACCGCCTTCGTACGCTCCGTCCTAGTGTACCCGGCAGTGGTTAGGCAGATGGCCAGATGTACCTGTCACAGGACGATGAAGAGGCTAAAGAACAAAGCCACACTGATTATAGCTGGCGCGAGAAGGATCGAACATATTAGGCAAACAGTCCTGCACGAAAGAGCGGGACTGAAACCAATTAATATGGAGATTCTGAGGTTAGGAAGAAGGACATGGGAAAGAGTGGAGGAGGAAATACTCCCTACAATCAACAACAATGTTGCCATACAACAGCAAAGACAGCGCACAGTCGAAAGAACCTCATTATTCATTAGCGGAAGAAACTGTGCAAAAGAAGATATAAGACCAATTTATACATAATACCAATGCAAGGAGAAGCGACCCCCAGGCCATTGCGGTCCCTAATCACAATCATACAAATCCTGCCAGAGGACATCTATGCGACATTAACACACCTCTCAATAACGCCTCTCTAGCGATTGGATAATTCCTGAAAGTATTCAAAGCGTCGCACAACATCCTCCTACACAAAAACACAAAGACCCTAAACAACCAAGCAGCTACAGACCTATTGCTTCGCTCTGAAGCGCGCTTGTCGCCCTCCCCTGTACACAAGAATGTCGACACTACATGACTAAAATAAACTCACGCCATTAAATATTTATAACTACACACACTTGACACGACAGCTAAGGAAACTCGAGTGAAACCCATGATACACGCAAATACACAACATCCAAAAAGGCCTGCTATGGCATGCCAGTACTCAGCAGCCCTCGACGACTATTCTTTAACGACACCTACATACACGCAAGTAAGAGCATGTAGTGGCGTTTTTCAGGAATGACGTCGCACGTAGCATGCGCACCAGCAAGAGCGACGATCAACCGGACCTTTCCCTGCCTTGCCATCCCTTAGCCCCGCTAGTCAATACCCCAACACACAGGACCAAGCACACGTCACACCGATTTATAGCCACCGGCCTATCTTCCTCCTCCTTTTCCCTCTTAAGTTATTTCCGGAACCTTCCTCCCCGACTGTTGTTTGCCGTAACTTGACTAAGGCAATCAATCCCTCAACTTCTTATCTTGTATCTTGTCTTGTCTTGTCATTTCTTGATTTAGATTCTCGTTACTCTGAGGAAGCTCCAGAGGAGCGAAACGTCAGTAATATATATATATATATATATATATATATATATATATATATATATATATATATATATATATATATATATATATATATATATATATATATATTAGGAACTGTCGAGCTTCTTCCAAACGAGAGTCTCAATATATAGGTGAAACCAAGCACGCTACTGTTAAAAGTCATCTTTATTTATCAGAATTTGAACGTTTTGTGGACCTAGCAACAAGAGGGTTTGGTGTTAAAATTTCTAGTTCAATAAAATGCTTATTATTATTATTATTATTATTATTATTATTATTATTATTTGAGATAATGAACACAAAATTCTTGTGGGAAAAGCCTAGCAGTTATGAATTTGAAAACAAGTGTCCATATGTCAAGTAAGAAAGAATGAATGCTAGAAGAAAGAAATTGAAATGTGTAAATAAATAAATAAATATGTTTAACATTATTAAAATCAAATCAATATTAAAGTTAGGAGGTAGTAGCACCAACCCTTAATCTAGGATTGCAACCTCGGTTGAAGATATTAAGATCTTCTTGCATAACTTCAGCAGGAAGTTATAACAGGAAGTACAATGTGCAATTCAGGGTAATTTACTTAATCCAAGACTAAAAAAATGATTAAAATTTAGGATATAATGTAGAGAGTGGATATTGTTTGATTTATATTTAAATTAAGTTTGAATCTTAGGATGAAAAGACATTCTAATATTCGTAGTTCGTTGGGAACCAGCCTCGTGCGGGTCGATTATACCCAATGCTGCTTGTCGTAGAATGACTCCCGACGATACCATATATTACACTATTCGTTGAGGGAACTTCCTTAATTATCTTTAGAGTGCGTTACTGTCTGGCGGCCGATATTATGTATCTTCGATATGCTTAAGAAGTGGAACTGAGCTCAAGGATAATAATATTGCTATCATTAATAAAATAGAGTTTTATTAATAATAACTATAAACAAAACACAAAAACGGAAAATATTGACATAAACAGAATGGAAAGGGTCGTGGAGACTCGGGCTAATCCAAGGATTTAAGGGATTAAAAAAAGGTAAAACAAATATAGAGTTAAAGAGATGGGATGGTTCGATAAACAATTTAAAGCACAGGATAGAATTGACAAAAAGGGATCAATACTCAAAAGGTGACGTTTGGCTTACGTAACTTTTCATTAGGGTGCAGTGGAAGGTACTTGAAGGAATATTCGGTCCGCTGGCGAGTTCCAGCCGAAGGGGGGGGGATAAAAGGATCCCGACGAGGCGTCTTGGAAAGGAGAACCGTTTCTCGACGAACGGCTTGAAGAACAATGGCTGTTCTAGGTTGTTCTCTTCTGAACAAAGGGGGGATGAGAACCGTCTCTTGTTTACGGGCTCAAGAACAATGGCTGTTCTAATGTTGTTCTCCTTGAACAACAGGGGGGGTGAGAACCGTTGCTTGGCGAAGGGCTCAAAACGAACAATGGCTGTTCTAGGTTGTTCTCCTTGAACAACAGGGGGGGATGAGAACCGTTTCTTGGCGAAGGGCTCAAAACGAACAATGGCTGTTCTAATGCTGTTCTCCTTGAACAACAGGGGGGGATGAGAACCGTTTCTTGGCGAAGGGCTCAAAACGAACAATGGCTGTTCTAATGCTGTTCTCCTTGAACAACAGGGGGGGGGAAGCCTTGGGACTTGGCGTCGGAAAGGCTCGAACCTTTGGCACTCAAGGAATATTGTCCTCCTTCTGGACAAGTGATGGTGAATCTCGAGGTCGAGGTCCCTTGGCGCACAAAGGGAGAGAGGGTCGTGGTGATGTTTCGCGACGAAAATCTGGATCTCCAATCTGATCTTAGTGGTAAAGTTTCCATATAAGTAGCCAGGACATCTCCTTGGCGTGGGGGAAAATGGAGTGAAAGCTTGGAGGGCACGCACAGCCGGGCCGGAGAAAAATGCCTTATCTGTTCATAAGCCTAACTCGATCTGGCGAGGTCTGCGTATGGGGGCGAACGGGGGGACGATAACCTCCTTGTTTAAACATTGGCATCCGGTAGCTGAGATAAGATTCCAAGCCTCGAATCGAAGATGCACGTGGGCAGCATCGTGGTTTTTAATAATATGGGATAGGAGTTGAAATTAACTCGTTCTATCACACTGCTCGATACGTCAATAGATTGAGCTAATGGTCGAACCAATATACGATGAATCGATAGATTCACAACTATATTTATTAATTACAAAATGGAGGAAAGTGAATGGAATTTGGTCTTCGGCTGAAATATAACCCAACATTATTCCCATTTTTTAATACGAATTTAGGGTCGAGATACTCTTAAGGATAGAATTTATTTAGTCTTCTTGACCTCGTTAACAAAGTCGCTTGATTTTATGCCACAATATGAGGACTAATGAAAATAGATAATTTATCTACCGCATTTTGTGTTGTATTTTCATGATAAAGAGAATTAAGAAACTTTTTAATGTGTTTCTCCACTATAGAGTCAGGATTGCAATTGTTTTTAAAATAATGTACGAAAGGTGAATTCTAAATGAAGTAGTCTGTATAAAGAAAATATAATGTATTATAGGTTCGTGTCGTGGAATTGTTGTTGTTGAGTTCCCTCCTATTTTCTTTTTCAGAGAGCCATATATTCAATGACTTCAGCGCGCCCGTCTGGCACTAATAATAGGCTAGCTGAGTGGACTTTTTAATTACCTTATTATTGAGAGTGCCACAGCATTTAATCCGTTTTAAGGAAAAAGCCAGTCAAACACGTAAGGATCTAGTGAAAAACCCAGAATTATCCGAAAATAACTAAGGCCTATTTCTTATGTGATTGCCTGGAGAAACTGATGGTCAATACCTCACTAATCTCACAAGAAACTGCTGCAGTCGCCTTAAAACCATCCTTCCTCATAATTTTGGTCATGAACCTGTCTTTCTTTTTTTGAGGCCTTCCTTGGTCTAATGGTTGATTTACAAGAACTTGTTTTTTCATAGGTTGACAGGAAGTTATGGACAACAAATTTGGGAGTGGATGACAGTCTATTCAATGGCTCAAATTAGAAGACCATTTTGGTAGCGCAGCTTTTCGACCAGCTGGCGTGGTAGATTTTTTATGCATTTTACCTAGATGTCAGGTGACAAGAAAATGCAATTTTTATGTCTCCCCTTCCCACGGCTCGAGAATTCACGCATAAAGCTAAATGTTCAGTTGCATTTTATTAATAACGATTACAAATCTGTAGATTAATTCAGTTATTTAATCCTAAAAAGTTAATTTTGCGACAAAAGTTGATAGACTAAATTGATGAGGCTATTAGAAAATATATTTACTGGTTTATGTGCAATTGAGTCTATTTTAAGAAAGGTCTAAATCAAGAAATTCTCATTTACCCACTTCTGGGCTACGGTCAAGGCAAATTAATCCACATCGCTGTGGTTACTCGCTGGATGGAGATTCGTGTCCGGTCGACCTCACAGCGTCTACCATAATCTATATATTTGTCATTCGGATCTCATCTTAAATTATATGTTTTGATTAAGAAATTAAAGCTTAAAAACTAAGACCAATTTTTTAGGGTGGAGGGTGTATTTCTCATCATAAAATTACTTTCACTATTTTTTATACATTACAAAACACGTGGCCCAACCGGTGCTTGTGTTTATTTGTCCCCATTAAATATACAGTAATATCTATTGGAATTATTTTTTATATGACCACGAAAATTTACACAGTCAGATATATACAAACAGCTGATCAATTTCCACAAACATAGATTAGAAATAAAACTTTACGTCTAATTAATCGTTTTCGAGGCGTTTAACAGAGTTTGTGATTGTAAATAATTTCTAGAATAATCTAAAAAATTGGATTCGGTGTACAAGAGGTGATTTTCTTGATACGATGGCTAGCTACACTTTTGCTCCATCTTCTCTGCATGGCAAAAACTAGGAAAATGTGAAGACATAAGAATGCATGTTATTGCATCTTGAGATCCCGGTGACCCACGGAGAAATATCCAAGTGAATGGACATCCCACGGTGATGTTAAAACACCCTTGTACAATTTTTAAAAGAAACTATTAGCTAAGGAAGAGTTTCTAAGGATTTTAAAGAGGAAAATGTAATACCAATTTTCTAAAAAGGTATAAGGACAGCCTCAAAATCTTTGCTCCAATCTCCTTAAATTGTAAACTGCTGGAGTGTATTGTTAGAGATAACATCGTGGATCATCTGTAAGTAAACAACTTAATGACTCAGAATACGAATTTCGATGCAGACACTCATGTTTAATTAATTTGCTTGATTTTTTTAACGAAATGATCGCAAGGTTTGAGCAAGATAAAGCTCTATATGTTATTTACTTCGATTTTAAAAATACTTTTTAAGATTATAAGATGTAAGAGCCGGCAAAGACCATGTGATCCACTTCTGGGCCAGCTCTCCTTCAAACCACGCCGATGAAATTAAAGTGTGCATCTAAGGGGTTCTTAAACATATTTATGGTTGTGGATTTAACAACAATCTCCGGCAACTCGTTCCACGAGGAAACCACCTTGTTTGAGAAAAGGTTCTTTGCTATATTTGTTTTAAATCTTCGTAAGTTTGTATTCATGGCTTCGGGTTCTTGAGGAAGCGTCCAACTCGAAAAGAGTTTCAATTTTTACTTTATCAAAATTTTTAGGATCTTAAAAACTTGTATGATTTCTCCTCTTAACCTTCTCTTCTCAAGTGATTGCAGGTTGAGTGCTTTAAGTCTGTCTTCGTAGGACTTTTGGCGTAGGCTGGGTATCATTTTTGTGCACGATGTTGCACTCTCTCCAAGAATTCTATATCTTTTTGCAAGTATGGATTCCAAAACTGAACTGCGCACTCCAAATGAGGTCAAACCAAAGATTTGTACATGGGAATTACTATATTTTCTGATTTGTAGGCAAAATTTCTATATATGAAACTGAGCACTCTGTTTACTTTCTTGCATGCCTACGCGCACTGTCTTTTAACTTTCAAATAGTTGCAGATTATAACACTAAGATCTTTTTCTTCTGTTCCTTTTTTCATTGGCAGGCCTTTTATTGTATAGTTAAATTCTTCGTTTCCTGCTCCAATGTGTAGTATCTTGCATTTATCAATGTTGAGTTTCATCCGCCAATTTTCTGACCATTCCACAATGCTGTTTAAGTCTCTCTGGATTTTATGTTGATCGGCAAGTGTTATTGATTTACAACCCAGCTTTGTATCGTCAGCAAATTTTGAGAATAGGTTCGCTATGCCTTCATTTAAGTCGTTTAAATATATTAGAAAAATCAATGGACCCAGCACGGAGCCCTGGGGCACTCCACTGTTACGTCTCGCCATCTTGATGGTGACCATTTATTACTGTACGTTGTTTCCTTCTGTTGAGCCAGTCTTCGATCCACTTCAATACATTTCCACCGATTCTATGAGCGACATTCTTCTTAAGTAGACGCTTGTGGAGGACCGTATCGAAAGCTTTTTGAAAATCTAAGTAGATTACATCTGCTGCTCTATTCGTGTCATACTCTTCGATGATAGTTTGAAAAAATTCTAGCAGATTTGTTAAACATGATTTATTTTTCGTAAAACAGTGCTGTGATTCGCGGATGATTCCCAATTTGTCTAAATCTTCGACTATTTTCTCTTTTATAATAGATTTTAGCAATTTTCCGATTAGAGAGGTCAGGCTTATATGCCTGTAGTTCCTTGAGACTTGCCGGTCACCCCTTTTAAAGATCGGAGTTACACTTTTAAAGTCTTCTGAAACGATACCTTCTTCGAGTGATTTGTTGAATATTGTCGTTAGGGGTTTGGTTATCGTTTCTTTAAACTCTTTCAGGTGGCAAGGATGGATCAAATCTGGACCTGGCGATTTGCTTAGCTTAAAATTTTCGATATGTTTGATTACGTCTTCTTCTGTTACTTGAATACTAGTCTAAATCGAAAGGTATTTAAGCTTCCCTCATATAAATTACCAGTAAGGCTTCATTTGTAGTAAGCGGGGTAATTCTGATCTCAATATATGCGAAAGGACAGTGATCAACGTTGAACGAAGAAATTGTATTCTTGGACTTAGAAATAGATTGTACGAAGAAAGATTGATACACATCAATTTACTTTCACTGGAAGCTCTGTATCGGCGCGGGCAATTTATTAAAGTATTCAAAATACCAAACTGACTCATTAATATGAATTATGACTCAATATTTGAGGTAAATGCCGAGTTGTTATAGAAATGTCGGTTCCAAGGTAGTAAACAAAATATTTAATACTGCTACAGAGGAAAATTTATTTTTGAATAAAATAAAAAAAACTTGGAATGATTTACCTAGGAATATATTCAAACGTACTGCAGTAAATAGGTTTAAGAATAGAATTGATAAATATTAACTTAAAATATGACCTCACATAAATACAGAGTTATAAAAGCTAATTCGTTTTTCATATCCTCTCTTCCTTTACCTGTCCTTCGCTAATGGCTTCCACTCAAGCCATCCTTTCTTGACATAGCCTTGGGTAGATTTTATTCCCTTTGCTGGTGCTTAATTCTTTAATCATACCCAAGTAGAGGGAAGAATTTGAGAGTAAATATGCTCTCAAAAAGGTGAAGGAATCCCAAATTAAAATCGACTCATATTCGTGACGTAAGAAGGGATATACTTACATCAATGCTCTATACTACATTAAAAAGAAATTTGTCAAGGTTGGTTGCAACTGGGCTTAATCTCTCTCATAAGAGATTGAAGAAATTCATCCATCAAAAATGAGCGGCACTGCTAAGGAAAGAAGCAACATCTGGGAAAATCTCGCGATTCCACAGGACTCGAGTGACTAAGGAAACACCGTGGTAAAACATTAAAAAAACACCCATTTTGGAGCTAAGAAACAAAAGTGGACATATTTTGCTATTAATGTACAAGGAATGTTTGCAGAAAGCTTGTAATGAGATTACTATCCGTAAAGCACACGGTTGAAGAAACATAATGGTATGTATATTTAATGGTACATGGACGCTTATAGAATCGATGGAACAACGAGGAAAGAAGATTTTTGGCTACTTTGAAAAATACCTTCTACCATCATAAGAAAACTAAAGTTGGGAGGGCACTTTTAATTTCAACAGGAGAAGGATAAAAAATATACGGCCTCTGTAATCAAATAATGGTTAAAAATTCACAAATTAATGTTTTTAAATGTGGATCGCAAAAACAATACCTGGACACCAAGGTCACCAAGGACACCAACGAAAGTGTAGGGATGGAAACGAGAAAACGCGTTCAAAAAGGAAATCCAACGAATTTTAATCTAGTGTCAGTAGGAATGGAGCAGAATTTCTATGTAGTGAAAATGGTGTAAGATAATATAAAACTATTTTAAAATATTAACAGCTTATTTCTTTACAGAGGCCATGCAACAAAATATTAATTAGTAGTTTTAATATGTGCATAAAAACCTTTGCTTGTGTTCACTTTTATAATGTAGCTGCCATAAAATCTTTCGTGGTCCGGAGAACTTCAGTGTTTGTTTTTTAATTACCCTTACAACGAATTTAAAAAATGTAATTTATCCCTACACTGCTTAAATATTAATCCCGAAAATAATCGTTGTACCTTAATACGCTATCTTCATCCCCAATATGCTACCTTTAGACCCTAATACTCCAATCTTATATTCTAATTGATATCTTTATAACCTAATACACTATCGTAATACTCTAATACGCTATTTTTATACCATAAATCGCCTTTTTAATACCCTAATTGCTATCTTTATAACCTAATACAATCGTTATACCGTATGTTTATACCCAAAACGCTATCTTTATATCTCAATACCCCATCTTTTTCCACATTATCAGAAAATAACTTAATGAATATTTTGGGAACTCACTAAGTACGCGTGAGTGAGGCAATGAATGCAAAGATTCCCCAGAGGAAAGTAGAAAGGCAAATTTCAGGTACTTTCAGAGTTCATTCAAAAGTTTTCATACCTATAACCTTACTCGGTGGCGAATCGTGGGGGCAGTAATAGAGATACCCGCATCTCCGATAATGTTGTTTTCTTTGGACCATATCACTCACCAGTCGAAATGAGCCACCGCGATCAGTTTTCTGTTTGATTACCACTTCTTCCATAGATTGATACAGTGCAGTACTGCCCTCATTCTCTGGATGAAACGAACTTCTGCCCACATCGGGCAGTAAAGCTCGAGAACAGATTGTGCTAAGGAATCCCCGGGTCCATGGAACTGTTTACCATGAGTGACAACTCTGAGTATGGACAACACTCAAATGATCTCCGGATCGATGAAATAAAAGAAGAGCTTACGCGGAAAGAATGGAACATCTTGGCCTCAGTTAAGTAAAAGGGTAGGATAAGGAAATATACAATTACAAAATGGTTGGATATTCTCTCATCAAAGGTAGAAACGGCTCATATACTAGTGACGACAGATTTCTCACACTAGGATACATAACAACATTGCTATAAAAAATATGGTAATATTCGATATATTAATCAAACTAGTATTTAAAATATTAAATAAAAATTTCTGACAGGTAATCCAGGTATACGGACCTAGAACAACTCACTCAGTTTAAAAGGTTGAAGACTTCTATGCCACACTCATGAATTCACCTAAGGTGATTAGGGAAGATTTTAATGCAAAGATGGAAGAGCAAAGGCACGATAATCGATCGTTAGGACAATTCACAGTAGGCGATGGAAATTAACGTCAAACCACGTTAAAATCTGAAGTAGGACACCAAACAGACCATATAAAATGAGATCGATTACATAATCTTCATTAGTAAAAATGCATTAAAGATATATCGGTTATTATCCTTTTCAACACAGGTAGCGAGCAAATATCTAACACAAGAAAGAGCCAAACTAAAGAGAAAGAGGACAAACTCACTGAAACTTGGCCAAAGTAAAATAAATAACCTCAAAATTTTACTAGTAAATATATTTAATGAACTAAATTATCTGTTTACAGAATCCTCATTAGAAAACTTAACAACCATAATATATAAAAAAATATTTAAAAATGTTGAAACTTGGTAAATAACAATGAGACAAGTCTGACTACGAAGGGCCTAGAAAAAATCAGCAGAAATGAGGCGGAATGGAACAATGAGAAATTACCCAATATCCTAAACTTAACACATTGAATGTTAATTCCAAATCCAAAGTGGTTCGTTCTGGGCCGCATTTGATTTTGGGGTGATTTAAATTGGAAATGATTATATAAATGGCATAGAAGTAAAATTTGATTAACATCTAGTAAACGCGTGACATACATTTTTCTTGAAATGGGATTCTTGCTATTTCTTAATACATCGCTTATTTATTCATTTAATTTTATTTATTTCTTTTTATATTAGATTTTCAGTGCTACCTATTTAACTCAATTTTACCTGACTAATTAAATTACATTATGATTCATTTAATTTTGGTTAGATGTTCATTTTTACTTATTTATCTCAAATTTTGCCTAATTGCTTATATTATTAATCACATTTACCTAATTATGTATCACGTTAAATTTTACGATTAATTAACCTAAATTTTGCTTTTGTTAAGATGTTCACTCAAGCCTAATTTTGTATCACTTGTTATTTTAGCTTTAATAACTTAATTTATTTTTATCCTATATATTTACTTTTAACTTTTTATTATTATTATTATGTCGTTTTCACTTTTATCTTTGTCTTATTTATCTACTTTGTTACACTTTTATTATTACCATGTTTAACACTTTTTTTGGATACTTATGTTTTTAATACTCTCTTTTATATTCACTATTTGTATAATTTATTATTATTATCTTAATTGCTCTGAATAATTTTTATTATTCCACTTAAATTATTATTACCACTTTTATACACATTGTAAGACATTTTTCTATTATATACTTCTATCGCACACTGTGTTCACTTTATTTTTCAATTTCTGATTTTTTTTGTCCATTTTTGATTATTTTGAAAACCAACATGTTCACCGTATGGGCGCTCGAGTCCGGGATGAAGACGACTCCTTCTGCAATCAGGCCATCTATTTCTTTTGCGTAGCACGGTCCCTCGAATGTCCATTTGAATTCTCCCTTGTGAATCCCTTGGAGCAGCCGTGCTGGGTCTCATTTAGGGGGCCTACATAGAGGAGATCCGAAGACCCTGAGGAACACGTCCTCACCGTTGAAGAAGAAGCCTTGTTCCAGAAGTTCCCTTTTCTCCGTGAGTAGAAATCCGGGGTACTTCAGTCTTTCGTCTTCCTCTTCATCCTCTTCTTCTTCTTCTTCTTTCGTAGTCGGGATGTTTCTTTCTTCTCGTGTTTTCTTCTTCTTCTTCTTTCTTCTATGCTTTTTCTTTTGGGGAATTTTCTTGGGATTTTCGTCTTTGGAATTGTCCTCCTCTGCGGGTACAACTTTTTTCTTCGGTTCCGCTTCTTTTTCTGTTTCACTTTCTTCGGGCAAGTCAGCAAACTGGATTTTAAGTATATCTTGCGAGGCGGGTTTCGGTGGAAACCATAGCTATTTGTTTGTCCCGTTCTTCTGCAGGAGTCGGTTGAGTTCTTCCACAAAAGTTCCCGGGTTTGCCAGGTTTGCCAGATGGGCAAAAATGACCATGGTCATTAACTCCCTGCCCTCACCTGGCATTACCAGCTTCGTTGCCGCTATTCTCTCTTTATTGGCGTTTCTCGGGGCTGGGGGCTGCTACTTTGCCGTATGATTTAGCCTTTACCTCACTTTCTTCTTTATTTTTTTCCTTTTGGTCCAGAAAGCTTCCCTACGGACAGGGCACTTCATTGCCACGGCTTTGTGGTCTCCGCCGCAGTTAATGCACTTGGGCCTCTCCGATGATCACTCTTTCCACCCGTGCGGTGTTTGAACATTTTAAACAAGTGATTTCTTCTGATTTACATTATCTTGTTGTGTGGTATTCTACGGCGAAGCACTCGAAGAAGCACTTGATTGGTACGTATTCTTCTGCTTCGATTTGGTCAGGGGCCACACGCAGGTAGAAGCTTAGGAGGCCATCCCTCTTGGCTATTTGCGACATTTCGATATTTTCGAAGATGAGTTTTAGGATACCATTACCTTTTCCGAATTTCTCTGCTTTTGCTATCCTTGCCCATCTTTGTTTCTTCATAACTTCTTCTTTGATTTCTTCAACAGAGTTGTCTGTGAAGAACGGGTCCAGGCGACGGAGGATAATCGTACGTTTAGCTAAGATTTCCTGCGTTATAGTTGCTTCGAGACCAATCTCTCTGAGTGGCATCTTCGCCTCTTCCGAGACGATCTTCTCGACGTCTTCCATAGTGTCGCAAATAATAGCCGAACCGTTACGATTAGTCGAATAAGGTGAATGTTCAATGTACCGAAGATTGTATTCATTACCTCAGGCCTTGACGGTTTTTTCCCCCTCTGATGAGACAGAGAGGGACTCGTTTTTCACCTCGGTCCGACCGCAAGGGGCCAACCTTAAGGGGCCCCATCGGATAACGGGACTCCTTTCTAATGTTTTTTTCCCCCTGATTATGCAGAAAAAGAGTTACCATCTCACGAGCAATACGGAGAGAGAAGCTCCTTTAACTTTTCCTCCTTTGCTACGACCAGACATGATGAATGCTTACTCTCAAAGGGTAAAAGTATGAAATGGGAATCTAAGCCTCGAAAAGCGAATAACCATTACTGGATACACATACAGGCAGCATGCAAAATGGACATAGGCCACATCTACGCATATTCAGTCAACCAATACGGAGAGAGAATAGCTTCATGTCACGCCTCCTCAAAGTAATTTCTATGACAAATGGATTGACATGCAAAGAAGGTACCCGTAAATGATATTTGTATTAAAATCTATAAGTGCAAAAATGCCCTCCACAGGGGGATTAAAAATATTATTACTAGCTCAGCTTAACTCAGTTTAACTTGCATTCAGATTAAATCAATTTCATTTATGTGATAAGGTCGCGCAGTGAAACTCAGTCTAACTAAGTTAAAAGCTCATTTTAACTCTAATTCAAGCAACAGCCAACTTATTTCTATCATTCTTCAGCCTCTCAAACTCTGTTAATTTACCCAAAAGCTGAGCTGACAGAAAAACATTGACTCTTGTACTGTTATTCATCAAAAAAAAAGATCTTTATTATCCCCCAAATTTTTTCTTTGAATTCATGTGAGTTTTTGGAAAGGAAAATATATATATATATATATATATATATATATATATATATATATATATATATATATATATATATATATATATATAAATAAATAGATAGAAGATCTAAGGATGTTTTTTAGCGTATATAAAAAGAATTTGTTAAAAGTTTTTTCTTTCCTTTAGGCCAAGAAAATAAGCATGGAACTGAAAAACCCTAGACCAAGAATAATTTATTACGAGATATGTACTAGAAACCTTTTAATTTTTTTAAAACCAAAACCTGGTTGCTAGAACTATATAGATCGTTGGCCACAGGCATGTCTGCCTGTGAAGCGCAAGCTACTTCCGTCTGTAAGGGGGAGTGGAAAAGCCGCTCCACTTGTATATATATATATATATGAAGGAAGATTATTGCATATATATATATATATATATATATATATATATATATATATATATATATATATATATATATATATATTAAAAGATATTTTCCTAAAATCAACCCCCAAATAGTTTTTATAGACAAATTATCGATAGGAAGTTTTTTAGCAGTAAAGATCCTATCTCTTTGGAGTTCCGCAGTGATAATGTTTATTTATTTAAATGTCCTAGTTAGACTGGAACTTCTTATATTGGCAGCACTGTCAGGTCTCTTGGAGCTAGGTTCTCTGCTCATATGTTGATTAGTTGGCGCACAAACGGAATCTTAAATAAAAAGGAAAAGTCTTCTATTAGGTAACACACCATAAGTGTTAAAACTGACATTTCTATTGATAATTTTCAAGAATTAGCCTTTATCAACAACCAACATTGCCTAAGAATCCTCGAATCTTTATATATCAAACACTACAAACCTACACTCAATGACGATTTAAGTGTAAAATCTTTATTAATTAACTAATTTTAACTGCGGTTTGTTAGTTGGTTAGTTTTTTAACTAGTGTTTGGTTAGTTGATCTTCCTCTCTCCCAAGCGTCACTGTAACCTATAAATACTAGCCCCTTGTTAAACCCACTATTCACTCTCTAGGGTGGCTCCACTTTAGTAAGTACCAAAATTAACCGTTTTTATATTAAATGTTTTTAACTCTTACAATGTTTACAAAATTAAAAACAAAGGTTAAATTTATTATCTTCAACTATTGCCAGGTAAATTTCTCTTATTGTTTTTAATTAATTTCTGGAATATACTTTAACTTTATTAACTAATTTTTTGAGTCAGTTTTAAAGCAAATTTAACTATGCCAAGTCATATTTAAAATTTTAACTTATAGTACCTTTTATTGATATTTTATAATCTGTCACCTTTTAAAATAGTTCAATGTCTTGTTAGCCTTTTCATGGTTTCTTCATATGTATTAACTTTAATAAACTTATTCTAGCCTGGAGATGAAAACTTGTAGTTTTCGAAAAGTAGTGAGAAATTAAAAGATGTTGCATCCGTTTCTGGTGGCTCTGGGGATTTATCCTCAATATTAAATGCAGGCTTTAAGGCCGAGCTCTCTCTCTCTCTCTCTCTCTCTCTCTCTCTCTCTCTATATATATATATATATATATATATATATATATATATATATATATATATATATATATATATATATACATATTACAAACAAAAAGGCCTGTGCCCCCTTCTACTAGAAAAACACTTGTCTTGTCTCTCACTGGATAAAAACCTACACTTCGTTATTCAAAAGGCTTCTTGGGGGTTGAGGATGGTAGCTTTGGCGATGAACGTCGTAGTCTTATAAGCGATGAGCGCTTGATGACACAGGTTCAAATCCAACTTCTTTATTTATTTTCATATAACGGTTAAAATAGTTTGCCCTATCTTTACGTTCTCTACATCTCCCATTTTCCTTCTTAAGCTTTCATTGGTTCATGTAATATTCTCCTTAGCGTTTTTCCAGGTTGTGTTACCAATTTCCATTTCCTTGGACCTTTAAAAACACACACACACATATATTTATATATATATATATATATATATATATATATATATATATATATATATATATATATATATATATATATATATATTGAATCGTAAAGAATGTATACCAGATATAAATCTAAATAATTTTTTCAGAAATTGAGATATTTGGAAACCATTTGTTGTTTTTGATGTAGCAAAAAAGTTCTTTTCTATTTAGACCCTAAATGGATTTACAGGCAAAACATCAGAGTATTTAAACAGCCCCTGTATTTGAATTAAAGGGTATTTAATCTTATTTGCGTACAATTTGGTCATTAAGACAACAATGGGGTACCTCTTTAGCATGTGTCCTACTACTTTTTGTGTCTTCCCTTTGGATATATCCGTTTTAGGGTAAACATGAGAAATTAAATTGTCATTTTTGCTAAAAAAATATTTAGACTTTTTAAAATTTACTTTCAAAATGATCTTTCAAACAAAATGTTGTTACTTGATCGAAATCATAAATTTATAAATTGGTAGGATTTGCTATTTACTCGTAATTATGCTCAAATGTTTACTTATTTTGACATTGAATTTTAAAGTGTTTGGTTCTACTCTAAAATATTATATAATAAATTGGTTAGTTTAGGTTAGATTAGATTAGGTTAGGTTAAGTTAGGTTATGATTTCTGGGTTAGTTCGTAAACCAAAACCAAACCTAACAAAATTCAAACCTAACGACAACCAAACACACCAAAACCAAAATTAACCCAAACAAACCTAACCAAATCCAAACCTAACCACAACCAAACTAAGCAAAAACAAAGCTAACAATATCCTGGTAGGATACACACTAAAGAAAAAATCGGGCCGGTAAGAAACACGCTAAAGTGCCAATTAACAATGTCTGTGATATTGAGTTAATAATAAAAATCTAATAATCTAAAAATAATCAATCTTTAATAAAAGTTAACATTTTCTTTATTGTTTATTACAAACATATATCCTTATTCAACATGGCGGCGATTTCTATTTGTACAGACGTGAGAACTATCTCTCATCGCCCTCATCACTCATGTGGTCTGTTCTTTAACATGTTTATTTCATTTGTGATGCGATTCCTTAAGTCATCTAAATTGAAAGGTGGTGTTGAATAAACTACACTCCCCAAATGAGCCCCTAAAAAGGAATTACATAGGGTCAAATTAGGGCTTCTGGCCTTATGGTCCACTGCAATTATTCGCTTTGGGAATACTTCCTGCAAGCGATTCTTAAGCAAAAGCGCCTTTTTGAATGGAACAAACGCGATTAAATCTCGCTCAATAAGCAGAATGTAATTATGGAATGATATATCGATATGAAATTTCTAGGTAAGTTTCAACATTTAAGTTACCATTAATAAAAATTGGACAAATTAAAGATCAATTGCCGCACAACCCACTAAGACAACGTTTTCTTTAAGGATACTCTCGGTCCATAGTGCCGGGAGTTCTGTCTGT
The DNA here is from genome assembly GCA_963969495.1 of Ceratothoa steindachneri. Taxonomy (NCBI): domain Eukaryota; kingdom Metazoa; phylum Arthropoda; class Malacostraca; order Isopoda; family Cymothoidae; genus Ceratothoa; species Ceratothoa steindachneri. The sequence continues at coordinate 127,971,247 of OZ018321.1, forward strand.
TTACTTAACCATTATATTGCAAACTTAACCATTCATGAATGGTTAAGTTTGCAATATAAGTACAACAACCTAAGACAAACATTTGAAGAAAAATAGAGGCGGGAGAGCCTTCTACACAATTAACTAAGGAAAAACCGTATACACTACCTCTACACAAAAAAGTAGTGATGTCCGGTCATCCAGCAAACTATCAAAGACTTCGACTTTCCCCCACTTACACTTAGCGACTACTATCCACACTACTATTACTAAACACTTTCTTCCTACACTTTTTCAACCCTAAGACGTAATGAAATGGGTATAATAACTAGACCATTCCTAGAAAAATTAAACGTGAGCCACTATGGAAAGCAAAGAAATTACAAGATACGCTGTACACATGCTCTAAATTTCTTTAGTATATACGATCTGTTACATAATAACACAAACACCTTTTTATTGCTGATGGTAGGTTGACTTCACTAACTTTGTGCTAGAGTTCCCTTCGCTAGACTCTAGTAAGTGACTTTTATACGTCGCGAAACACCACTTCAATATGCTGTTTTCTGTGCTTGGCTTTTAGTTATTGTTCCATGAGAAGAGCGAGCGCGGTATCTGAGCCTATATTCTTACGAAATCCGTGCTAGTATCGTGGGATTTTATTGCTAGCCTCGAGATATTGGATTAGTCTACTGTTAATGAGTTTCTCGAGTAGCTTTGTCGCATTTTCTAGCAGCGTGATCGGCCAGAAGTTTTGCGGAAAGTTTGTAGATTTGCCCGGTTTTGGCAGGGAGATTAGTTTACCGCCTTCTAGCGCATCAGAGAAATCCCCAGCGCTGAGTGCCACTTTAAAAAGTCGGACAATTGCTGCCAAGAAACTGTTCGGTGCTCTAAGTTCTCTCTCGTTAGGCCTGTTTCACCCGGTGCCTTTTGTTTCGTTCTTGATATCAAGACCTTTAGTTCTAAGAGAGTCACCGGTTCCATCAGTTGTTCTCTGAAGACTGCCTGTGAGGATGTTTGATAGGGAGTTATCTCGTCTAGATGCTCGTTCGTTTAGGTCACTATCCTCTCCTCATGTTCCCTGTCAAAATCTTCATTCTCGTCTAGTGCTATGTTAAAAACCCTTTTCCAGTGTGTGTGGAAGATAGCATCTAGCTATTTTTAATATGGCTCTTGCGCCTTGCCGTGTTTTTTTCTGTGCCAAAAACTTCGTGGGGATAGTTTCTCTGTCAATTGGAGTCTACGAGATGTTCCTACCACGTATTCCACTCTCTTCTTACCGCTACTATTCGTTCATTGCGATTTTTTCGTGGTCACTGGGGAATGGTAGGCTTCTCTCAATTTTATAGTTCAGGTGGAGTCCTGGGGTAGCAAATAGAATGTTTGACTTTGTTGTCCGTCTTTGTCCATAAACAGTGTGAAAGTCTGGGCCGATGCGTTTCACTATTCTTCTTTCAGCAAGCATTTCTAGGTTGCGCCCAATGTTGTTGATGTTAGCAGTATATCCTGATATCCTGGTGTGGAAGTTCAGGTCACGCCAAAACACTACTTGTTTTTTTTCTGCCACAAACACCACCAGAATTGGGAAAAGGCAAGTACCCTTTCCTTGTGGGGGAAGGACTGGTACCTTATCATTAGTGTTATTCCTTTAGTGGAAGTTCCAATCTTCACCGCTAGGTACGCTTTTCCCCGTTCCTGTAGGCTCTTGAGCTTGATGTTTTATTTTTACTGCTATTGTCAACTCGTCGTAATTAATATCTTCTGTGGTCTTTTTGGAAATATTCACTAGATTTCTGGTGGGATCAATATTTAATTCATTAAGTATAATTACATCTGGGTCTTCGTAGTACTAGGCGTTGCAGAGTAAGTGTCATTTATATCCCATCCAGCTTCGTTGTGGCAGATTATCTTAATTTTCTAATGTCTTTGTCCAAATGTCCCAGTGGTTTACTCTTCGCTAGCTTTTTGTTTTCCTTGACGGTTTTACGTTCACTTGGTTACTTCTTTCTTTCATTCTGCTTTTTGAAAATTCTTTCTTTGTGATCATATAGCATCATTCTTTAGCTATGTTTAAGTGGTCCCAGATCAACAAATATGCACATCGAGGTATTCATACTGGCAATCGAATTCGTACTTATAGGTACTCTTCATAAACCCTTATACTAGCTCGCTCTTGCAGGATACTAGTAGATAACGGCTTTTTCTCTCACGCGTATAATTTAAGCCTAATTTATTGCGGGTCGTCTGGGAGCTCTTGTTCGCTGGCCTTTTCACATTCCATTCGTTCTTCTTGGTGTTCTCTTGCTTTCATCGTGGTTTCCTTGTTGGTGTAACTTTTGCTGGGTATTGGCTGGTCAGTCTTCATTGCACAGTTGTTATCTACTGTTTCGTATGGTTGAGTGTTTTTACCGCGTAGTTTTGGTTCTTTCTTGGCCGCGGTCTTTATCTTATGGACTCAAATTGGTGTTTCTGCACATGCAAAGAGGGCTTCTTGCTTCTGAGACGAGATGGTGTGTATTTTGCATTCAGGACTTTAGCGGTTGGAGGATCATCTGGGAACTACATTGATTCCAACCCGTTGTTGCTCAACATTCTATTCAGTTCCTTCGAGTACGTTCCTGGTGTCCGCATCGGTTGATTTACATCATCTTTATCGGGCTGTTCCAGTTTCTCCAATTGTGTGATTATGAACTGAATTCTGAGCAGACCTTGGTATCCTTATACTGGCAGTCCCTTGAGATATGCTTCTCTAGTACATGACATTTTAAGCATGTAAGTACAATGATGAATTCGTCATTTTTTATTTGTACGGGTGTAATTTTAAGATTATACACAAGGATATCTGTTTCCTTGGCCTTTATGTCCATTGTAGTTTCCCTAAATGCCACCTTAACGATCTAAGACTATTTGATATTTGTATTTTTGTTGGTAAATTTAGCCACTTCTTTAATATTGGCCCAACACTGCCCTCTCTAGATTTCATCCTTGATCTCCAATGAACTGTATTCACTTATCCAAGGGTCAATCTGCCTGCAGTAGACAGGTGTTTTGATATGTTGTGGTACTTTTTGCCTCCAACTCTCTCTTTCGTAGCTCGTTGCTGGTCTTTTCTAACAATAATTTATATACATCTTTATCGGTTTGGCGCATTACGATATAAGTTGTAGCGTAATCCAATAGCCTGATCTGCACTATGACGCATTTACCATGGACAATTCTAAGCATTTCAGTTCTTCCTGGGTACCACCCACCCTTAAGGATGCCAAATGGACTCGTTTAGACAAGTCCATTTGGATTATTCGATCTTGGTTGTCTTATATGCTCATAGCTTCGTAACTGACTTTTTTGAAGTATGTAGTGATAGAATAAACGGTTATAACCCCGTTATAAAGTACTGGATTATTCCGCTGGCTTGTCGGGAACTCTATCCTACTCCTATCTAACGTCTATCTCGAACTGTGGTTGCTCTTACCCATACAATTGCGCAGCTCACACGAGTTTAATCCATCCCTTGCTAAGAGTCAGCCTGCGCCGGATATGCCGCGACCCTCCCTAACCGACTCCCTTTAAAAAGGGATGATAGAGGTCAAGAAGGAGTAAGTCTGTCGTCAAGCAGTCAAGTCACGTGGCCTTGAAATCCTATTGGTTCAGTCTCTTCTAGTTTCTTCTAGTTTTCTTTTTGGTAGGTAACTTATATTCTGAAGGTTACCGTGATAACTTATTCGAAATGAGTGGAGTTAACAACTCCACTCTAATTTATTTTATAATACTAATTTGAACGTTAGCAAAAAAGGTTCTGTATACTAATCTCTGATTGTTTAACATCCTTGTTTTTTGTTTACTTTTGAGTCTATATACATGTAAGTCGCTCCACATCTGTCCATTACTCAGTAACAGAAATAACTCAGCTATGGCTAGTTCCAGGCCCTGCTAAGAAGGAGAAGAGTTGGTTGGTGAATGCAGTACCTCAGCTATAAAACCATACACGAGTATAAATAATCATTAGTGGTTTTACACACCCAAAGTTGATATAAAACAAAAATGTACCAAAAATGGTTGGGAAGAGTCAGGAGATTAGCGGCAGAAAGGATACCGAGATTCTGACCAACGAGGGAAAAATCCAACACACTCAGGGAATTGAAGAGAGAATTAGTAGTTAATACGTGATAAAGAACTAGAAAAATGAGCTCAACACATCGAACAAATAGATGTATGATAGAAATAAACTATCAGGAATTCTGGAAACAAAACACGACAACAGATTAAAAATGAAGCTGGTAAGGCTAGAGGGAAAATTAAAGACCCGTGAGGTAATATGGCAGAAGAGGAGGCTGAAATTAAGAGCCTATTTAAGGAACACTGGCAAATGTTTTTAACTTAAGCGAAGAAGAGGACGGAAATTATGATTTTGAATTCGAACACCAAATTGTAGAGGAACTCAACGAAGATCGGAACAACATCGAGGGAAAGGATGCAATCAGAATAGTCAAGGAATTAAATAAAACTATCCAAAACTCAAACAAAGAGCCCATTGGAGAACTGGCCTTACCAAAAGAAATTACCTAGAAGCACCCCGTACAATCCTCGAGTGATTAGGAATATATTTAATGAAGGCTTAAATACGGAATACTTTCCTGAAGAACTAAAGGTAGTAAGGATCATTTCCATATTCAAAGCTGATAAACCCACATATTAAGCGGGATGCTACCAACCCACCTCACGTCTAAATTTTATCGGGAAGATATTTGAAAAGATACTCAACAATATACTAAGTATCTGGAAGTAAACAATCTTAAAACCCACCCTGCAAGTTTGGCCTCATAAAAAAACAGCAGCACCGATATGGCACTTCGTGTCATTATTGCAAAGATTGTGAAAGGAAAAAGTGAAAAGATGAGCGTGGGCATCGTCTGTCAGGACGTGTTCAATGCTTCTGACAAGGTATAGCGAAGGAGTATGCAATATAAAATACTGAGACTAGGAATCAGCAAAAATGTATCCAATTTACTTCGGAGATATACTGCCTCCCGAAATACAGGCTGCCTTAACACTCAATTGGCCGATGACATTAGCCAACTGATTATTTGCTAGGATAAATTTAAAATTAAATTGTACATATTTACAGGGAACTATTTTATTAAAAGTATATGTGGAAGGAGAAATATACACATATGATACAGAATGCAAGGTCTTTGAGCTAAGCATTGCAATGAAATATTACAAAACCACGTTAAAGAGTAATATCTACCAAGCTATGTGTAAGGGTAAGGGTCGCCAGGAAAAATACCCCCTTCATTTGTTTCGTGAATTCCTTCCCTCTCTATGTCTCCACGTGGAGTAATCTCTGAATCCAAAGATAAAAATAAAAGAAGAAAGAATTTGAATATCCGTCAGCGCCTCACAGGTGCAGTTAATTAAGTTGGGCGCTAAAAGCTTTTACCTCGCAGATGAAGCGCTAATCTCCATAGTTTAGAAACTGCTTGCCGAAGTTTCCCACTTATATCGTAAAGGCCATTAAGATGTGGGTCAGGCGACAGATGCTAATCTATCTGGCCGCCAAAAGCGGTCAAACAGTCGTCTAAGCCTGACAACGAGGAGAAACCAAAAGAATGGCCGTCATATAAATACCCTGGGTTTTCGAATATCGAAGAGTGAGTTTAAGAACCCGTGGCCTTCGGTTCAGATCGTGAGTCTGTTTCCCCAAGTCTCTGGTATCGCTTATACCATCGAGGCTGGATCTCACCAGGCAGATCCATCTCTTTTGTGAAGGCTTACTCTGTTCAAAGCAAGCCTCGAATCGTTTCATCCGCGAAGGATTGGCCGGGATTCCTCTCGTCTTATCTATAACACCTCATCAAGGATCTCCAGTTTCCCGTGTAAGATTTCGCGCAGAGCTGCGTCAGAGTCTGGATTTTTGGAGGTTGCACTTCTCTGGAGCAGAGGTGCCATCGTCCGTCTTCAAGGAGGATTGCGAACTCGTCTCCTGCCCCCTCCCCCCTTCATCCTCCTCACCATCACGATATTCGGCCGAGAATCACGACCATTTTCCGTCTCCATTCTCCTGCGCCGACTCGCTAAAGGATTCCCCTCCCTCAAGGTTACCCCTTTAAGGTAAAGCGACCCTTGCTTTTATCCCGTTAATCGACCCACTTTCCGAAATATAGATATTACCTCTGTATAACTGATTTATAGTATCGCGTTTAAAAGCAGATTAACGAGTAATTAACGTTATCTGATTGCAAATTAATCTATATTCTGTCAGTATTGTCCTTATTTACATTATCTATATTTCCCGTATGTATATATATGTTAACTATTGACTTATTAAAATTATATTTTTGGTTTTCGCTCTTTAAATACATCCTTAAACTGCAACTTGGTAAACTCATTAAAAGCTATCGGCCCCTGTATTAAAATCGCACTCTTATACCTCGTAATCAACGGATTACTTTTACGAAGTGAAGGTACTTGTACGTAACGAAGGACGCGTACGTACATTAGAGGATATGTGTATATAACTGTATATATACATATTTTCGTGGCTTTTATCTTTTTTCTCCCAACCAATAGATAAATATATGTATAGGTGAGAATGGGAGGGAGAAGTAAAAACCTGGAAAGTACACTGAAGTTTTTTTTATTGACGTTTCGCCTGTTGGCTTCTTCAGAATTGAACTAAACGAAGAACGCGAGATCGCCCCATATACATGTAGCAGCTTTATCTCGGGTTACTCTGGCTCGACCCTCGTAGTCTTCTCTGATTGGATTTGTCATAATTTCAGCGTATACTAATGTAAGCGATAAATTGAAGCGGCTGAACGAGGTGGATGAAAATATACAGTTTGCCGCGGAAGAGGAAGAAAGCAACAAAATTCCTTTCCTAGACACATTGATCCACAGGGATGGGGGTAGTGTGGAGTTCTTCGTGTACAGAAAACCCACAAATAGGGACGATTTTATTCATTATTTGTCTCAACACGGTATGAAAACGAAGTCCGGGGTAGTCATCAGGTTTTATCTAACGGCTATTCCTATCTGCAGCAAAACCTTTTAAGCGATGAATTAGAGTACTTAAAGAAAGCTTTCATAAGACTGAAGTATCCAGGGGGTTTGTTAATAATATTACGAAATATAGCGATAAAAGTAGCAGAGAGGGGTAGAACGAGTAATGTCACTGATGCGGCCGAGGATAATGTGCCCACAACGAAGAAATTATAAGGGATAAGATACTTATCTGCCGCATACTCTAGGGCAGTGTGTACGATTAACGGTTCTCTTAAGAAGGCAAGTATTTTGGTAGCCAGTTCTGCGGGGACTAGAATTAGGGACTTAGTAAAGCACAAGAATTGGACAGCTAAAACAGATAAGGGCATTATCTATCAAATACCCTGTGGGGGATGCGACCAAAGTTACTATGGTGAATCAGGTAGAGACATTAAAACCAGGATTAGTGAACATAGAAGAGACGTCAGAGCTCATAGAACCTCGAATGCCATGGTGGTCCATATCGATGAATACGGTCACTTGCCTAATTGGAATGGGATTAGAGTTATCCACAAAGGGTTGGCGAGAAGAGAAAAAAGGTTTAATTGAGGCTGCATATATCGTTTCCGACAGGTCAACTAATCACCGAGACGGTTTCTTTCGGCTAGATAATGGACCTGGGATAAATCTGCTGCATGTATATGGGGCGACCTCGCGTTCTTCGTTTAGTTCAATTCTGAAGAAGCCAACAGGCGAAACGTCAATAAAGAACTTCAGTGTACTTTCCAGGTTTTTACTTCCCCCTCCTATTCTCACCTATACGTCGTGATATTCCTACATATATGTATATATAGAAGTATTGTCTGGGGAGGTGACCTATTCCTCGACACTATGATATAATTCAATCTGTAATAATTTATCCAGCAATAGGTATGTACACTATCTCGAGGAGTAACCTTTTGAGATTACAAAGATTTCAAAATAGAGAGGTGTATATCATTACAAATACTGGAAGAGGTGAAATAAAAAGACAAAGATATCTAGACAGGCATGAAAAAATAAAACTACTCAACACAATAATCGTAAGGAGAGCCAAGAAAGTGATAGAAAAGGCGCAAAACGAAATAGATATATACTTATCCAACTCATCGCCTATTTTCAAGCTTACGTAGAGGGATGAGAGTAAGAAGATGAAGAACAAATTTACACCTTTAAAAAGAGAAGATTGTAAGATACTAATTTGGACATTTTGGATCACGAAATAATATCGATATGGAGAACCACCAAAGCTCTCGACTCTTCGAATTGAATACCAAACAATGTGTCATAGGAGAGAGATACAAGGAAAATAAGTACCCTAGAAGACCTTACGGTCCACTCAATGAGGGTACCTTTGGACTAGCTGTCATCCGGGCACATCCTCGCCCAATTGGCTTACGTCCTCTCTAAACGGCCACTTTTCAAGACTTTGTCCAGTCTTGACTTGAACTGATCAACAGAATTGCTGTTGACAAATTCCACTGGAAGTGCGTGCCAGCTACCACAGATGCTGTATGTGAAAAATCTCCCACACAGATCGCGGTAGGAACGCTTCAGCTAACGTTTGTAGACGTGATTTCTAGTTCTGCCCTCACTAAGTTGGAAAACATCAGTCAAAGCCTCGAAGTATATTAAACACTTCGATAAGCTGACTACTCAGTCTCCGAGTCTCCAACGAGAACAGATCTAATTCCCTTAATCTATCGTCGTAACTTTTGTGTCTGATAAAGGGAATCAGTTTAGGGGCCCTGACTTGCACACGTTCCAATCTCGCAATATCCTTTCGAAACGAAGGACACCAAAATTATACAGCATACTCCAAGTGCGGTCGGACAAGTGACTTATACAAACAGAGTACTATTTCCTTGTTTCGATATCTAAACTGTCGCTTTATATAGCCTAACATCCTTTGGCCGTTTTCTCCTCCTTTATGCACTGTTTCGAGAACTTGAGGTCACTAGTGATTGTTACACCCAAATCCTTCTCGGTATCAGTGAGTTCGAGAGTAGGGCCCTTAAGGATATACCGTGATTGGGGATTTCAGTGGCCGATATGCATTACTTTGCATTTGTTCACGTTAAAAGGCATTTGCCACCTGTCCGACCACTCTTCAATCTTCTGGAGATCTTCTTGTAGGTAGGCAGTGTTTCCTTCCTTTGCAACGTTGATATCAAGTTTGGTATCGTCAGCAAATTTAGAAATCTTAGCAACCATGTCACAATCCATGTCGTTAACATAGATGATGAAAATTAGTGTCCCAGGTCAGAACCTTGAGGTATACCACTGGTGACGGGCACCCATTTAGAAGCCTGTGCATTCAGCACCACCCGTTGCCGTCTGCTGCTTAGCCAGTTCTCTATCCAACCTTCTACTTTTCCGTCTACGCCCAGCGCACGCGCTTTCTAGAGGAGGCGGCGGTGTGGTACCTATTCGATGGCTTTTTGAAAGTCTAAGTAGATAACATCCACCGCCTCATCTTGATCATGCTCACTGAAAACGAAGTGGAAGAATTCAACAAGGTTCGTAAGGCATGACCATTGCCTTCGGAAACCGTGCTGGGAACTCTTCAGTAGCATGTTCGACCCTAAATATGACGTCATTTTGTCCACCATGATGCTTTACATGAGTTTACCGACTATTGAGGTTAATCTAATAGGTCGGTAGTTCCACGGCTGGCCAGGGTCTTCTTTCTTGAAGATAGGTGTCACTTCCGCTTCACGTCAGTCTTTACGAACGCATCCGGTTCGGATTGACATGTTGAAGATTGTACTCAGATATCATGACTCTTTATTCTGCACTTATTTCAACACTTCAGGCAGAAACCTGCCCGGGCCAGGGAACTTATTCGTTTTTAGATCAGTGATCTTTTTATCTATTTATCCTTGGATGAAGTCCATTTCCTCCAGCTTATTACCCAAGTAAGAATCCGTGGGCTGGGGGATGGGACCACATTCTTCAGTAAACACTGAAGAGAAGTAGTGGTTGAGGAGGTTAGCATTTTATGCATCTGAGTGCTTTAGTGCCCCTTCCTCATTCACTAAAGGTTCTAATCGTGCGATGGATTGGTTTACGGCTATTTCAATAACCAAAAAACTCCTTTAGATTCTCCTGGCAAACTCTCGCCACTAGAAGCTCCTCGGCACGCTTTGCCGCCCTTATGCTGGACTTTACTCTCCTAGCTAGCCTACGGTACTCCTTAAAGTCACCCGAGATCTTTGACTGCCGGTACACCGTTCTGTTCTCACACAGCAGTTGACCAATTTCTTGATTAAACCATTTTGGTTGAACGGAAGACCGATGAAGGCTTTTCAAAGGGATGAATCGTGATTGAAGAATCATGAACGTAGTTTTGAATCTATTCCACGAATCTTCAACATCCTCGCACACTTCTAGCCTCGCATCAGTCAATCCAGCACGAAGACCGGCAAAGCCTGCTCTTCTCAAATCAAGTTTACTCGATTTACCAGTCGTAGACTCTACCTTAGGGACCTTGACTATAAATCTGACTAGTCGGTGATCACTGCGACTGAGCTCGTCGCCTACAGAGAGAGAGAGAGAGAGAGAGAGAGAGAGAGAGAGAGAGACAGGGGAAGATAAGCACTGCCTCGCCCTTAAAAGATAGATAGATAGATAGATAGAGAGAGAGATAGAGAGAGAGAGAGAGAGAGAGAGAGAGAGAGAGAGAGAGAGAGAGAGAGAGAGAGAGACAGGGGAAGATAAGCACTGCCTCGCCCTTAAAAGATAGATAGATAGATAGATAGAGAGAGAGATAGAGAGAGAGAGAGAGAGAGAGAGAGAGAGAGAGAGAGAGAGAGAGAGAGAGAGAGAGAGAGAGAGAGAGAGAGAGAGAGAGAGAGAGCAGACACCTGGGCGATCCTTTTTGTCATCTGTGAGACGCCGCGATGACCTGAAATAAGGCCATCACAGAAAGCTGCGACAAGTGTGAGAGCCCAAAAGGTCCCATCTGAAGTCGGACAAAGTTCGCCTCGCCGGCTTAAGAACCTTTTCGCGTTCGCGATAAAAGGCCGAGTCTATTCTTGTCTGCTGATGCATCTGACCCTAGAGCTCTTCCCTTCGGACGGATGGGAAAAAATCCCATTCGACCCTTATAAATCACCCGGTGCCAGAGTTGGAATAGAGTATCCGCCGTCTCCCACGCCCCGTCAGTATCCTCTGTCCATCCCCGTCGGTACCTGCTATTCGTGTCCCGTTGGACTCTGCACAATTCTCGCAGAATCCCTCAAGCTACCGGTATTCTCGTTAATTCACCAGAGTCTACCTCGACCCACTTTCCCCGCCCCTCGACCATAGCGCACTCAATCTCGATTCGTGTTAGTCGAAAGCAGGATTTAAGTTCACCCCCGTATTAGTAATTATCCAGAGACTATTGTTTGAACTTTGCGCCAAGGCAAGGATACTCCCTCGAACCAAATCTTTGAGATAACAGCAACGCGTAACTCTCCTGTGAAAGTGCTCTCTCTCTCTGCCCCCACCTGTTCCGCCCCCCCCCCAGTGTAAGCCACATCATTGGCTTAGTTTACGCCCAAGGGCGTTCAAGCGTCCCTCGGTCAATATTGTCCGTTTGCTTGTATAGTGACCGTCCTCACCACGTCTCTTCCCCCCTTAGCTGCCGTAACCCATGTGCCTCTAGTGTGTGTATAGCTGATTCTAAATATCCTTTTAAATTTGTAAATAATATTGATTTGCATATCAGTAAAGTTATTTTTGTACCCGTTTTTCTCTTATCCTGGAACTCCAAGATACTCAACTATTGTCCAACCTACTTTCAGATAATTTTCACTTTGCTTATATTGTAAACTTTCCACGCACTCGTAAAGAAGAAAGGGTGAACTTGATCCTATTCTACGACATCTATATTAAACTGGTGTAATGTGTGCGGAGTTAACCTACGACATCTATATTAAACTGGTGTAATGTGTGCGGAGTTAACCTACGACATCTATATTAATCTGGTGTAAGGTGTGCCGGGTTAACCTACAACATCTATATTAATCTGGTTTCAGTTTTATGGAGTTATCTTGGTCAATCAGTTGATTGAAATTTGATTAATCTATTGGTTAAAATTAGATATATTTGTTAATGTTGGCTAATCTTGGTTCCACTTCTGGAGTTTAAAAGGTGAGATATAACTATTGGATACCTATTTGCGAAGTGTATTTGTTCCCATTCCCCATTTTTGTGAATTGATTGCTGAGTGACCGTGCTTAACTATTAATTTTATTCTCCCATGGAATTGAATTGTTGTGCTTCGAGGCTTCATCTCGTGCCATTAGTTGAAGGTATAGGAAATAGTATTATTCTTCGTATTTCTGTGCTAGGAGTGCTGTAACTCTCGTCTCAATTTCAGTGAAATCTAGACCGCAAAAGCTTTATCGCGAATGTTTCCTCCCCCTTGTTGTTCGTGTGTTCGTTGGTTACCAAAACCATTCGCACTCTTTTTCGTGCGTGAAGGAACCCACAATCTCGCTTTACTCGTTGTCGTGCGTTAATTTAATTCTTGTTGTTGTGCCCATCGCGTAAACCAGCAAGCATGTCGCCGTTTGAAAATTTTAAGGTCCAAGGTGAGTCACTCGGCCTACATTCAGGAAAAAGAAAGAAAAAGAGAAAGAGTTAAAAGAAGAGACATAGAAGAAAGAGGAAAGTAACGAAAAGAAAGAAGAGAAGAAAAAGGGACAAGAGAGAATTCGCTCTCACGAATTGGAGATGAGCAGAACGAGTGTTAGGCTAGACGCAACGCAGTCTGCAACCAAAAATCTCACCGTCTTTAAGCAAGGAGAAGACTTCGGGTCTTATCTCACCCACTTCAAAAAGATCTTCGAGGTGAACCAGTGGGACATCGAGATGGACGGCATAGCAGAATTATTGCCCCTGATGAGCTCTTAACTCAGGGATATATTTATCTCTCTTCCATCAGAGGCAACAATTGATTACTCATCGTTAAAGGCCGAGTTGCGCCGTTTAAAACATGACCACCGATTTCTATCGTGCTAAATTTCGGCACTGTTGCATTCAACCTAACCAGACTTTTCGACAGTTCGGCTACTCCCTACAGCGTCATTTTAATTTTTAGATTGACGTGTCGAAGGTGCCTCATGAATACGGCGCCCTGGTCGATTTCGTGCGTAGCTCTCTTCGGAAATCAGATCCTTCGTGAGGGACCGGGGATGCCATACTCTTAAGGAATGCATCGAGGAGGCAGACGTCTACGTGACTAGCCACAACTGCTATCCGAAAGAAGGGAAGAAATCAGAACCCCCATCTCCTAAATCCAAAACCAGCAAGAACAAATTTATTTCTAATAATGGGAATAAGTTCGTGAAAGTAACTGAGCCTGCCAAACCCAAACCCATCCTCGGACCACTGTGATGTTAAGCCCTTTTCTCTCAAACCCCCTGTTTCGTCGTTTCCCAAGAGGACCATCGTGTGCTATTCCTGTGGAGTTCCTGGCCACGTGAGATCAAACTGCCCTTAAACATCGAAATTTAGAAGCACCCCTCCTTCCCACCAGGTACACCAGGTCAGTGCACTTCTACGCCCCCACCATCGCAAAATGAAGCACCCTCTTCTTCCAGCCCGCTGAATACGGCTGGCAATCAGGTGAACTTTTTTTTCGATAAAAGTACCCCTGGGGTCCTCCAATTTGGAACTGGAGCCGTGAGTGGTTGCAAAATCTCCACCCTCGTCCGTGATACTAGGTGCATGTGCATCGTTGTATCCGATGCATTACTTCCCCCCTGTGGCTCAGGACCACGATAAGCTTGCAATAGTGCATGATTACTTGGGGCACGTCAATAAATTCCCCATTGTTCACTGCTACATTGAATGCGCGTATTTTATGGTTGAGCTGAAGTCGTTGCAGCCCCCATCAAGATACTCGTATGCTCTGTCCTAATTAGTCAGTCACCCCGGGTTTCTCCGCCCCCGTGGCTCAACCCTTTACTACCCGCTCCCGCGCGAAGAAGGAACTGAAAGCCACTACACCTCTGGAACCCTCCTATGCTCCTAAATTCCAGAGTGCGATGACCCATGACTTTGCCAAAGGCCAGAGGGAATGTGAATCTCTTCGTCCCCTGTTAGCCAAAGCTCGGAGTAAAACACGCGACACTGTCAGAGGGAATAAGATGATTTCCTTCCTCGTCAAGAACGACCTCCTCTATCAAGTATGTACCGAGAAAAATGACACCGAGTCATGCACACTCTGTGTACCCCGCTCTCATGTCCCTCAAATCCTGCAAACGGCTTACGATAGCCTATTTTCTAGTCATTTTAGTCCCTCGAAAACCGCTCAGAGGATCTTTAAATATTTTTATTGGCCTGGCGTGACTGACGAAATTCTTCGTTATTGTCGTTCGTGCGACATTTGCCAAGGGACGGCCATAAATGGATGAGTCAGACTTGCGCCCTTGCAGAAGGGACCACTAATCTCTGAACCCTTTTCTCGAGTAGCTATTGACCAAATCGGCCCGATCCACCCCCTGTCGAGCAAAGGCCATAATTACCTTTTAACGCTGGTCGACTTTGCCACTCGATTTCCAGAGGCCGTACCCCTCAAGGAAATTGATAGCATCTCCTGCCCCGAAGCCCTTATTTCTATCTTTTCTCGTGTGGGCCTGCCCAAAGAAATACTCTTAGATTACGGTCGTGAATTCACCCTTTTGAATTAATGGGGTACGTTGGAAATTATTGATGACCAAGCCCCTGTTTACCACTCCTTTTCACTCGAGTGGAAATGGAATGTGCGAGAGGCTAAATTGAAGCCTCAAGGCCATTCTCAGGAAGTTGTGTGCAGATCAATCCATTGAATGGCACCACTTCCTTCCAGTAGCCCTCTTTGACTAGCGTGAAATTCCTTATCGTATTTTAGGTTTCGCTCCCTTTGAACTTTTATATGGTAGAAACGTCAGAGGTCCTCTGAGTATCCTAAAGGAACTTTATTCCAATCAGAAATATGATCGAAATATCCAGACTTCTTATTCGTACCTACTGGATTTAAGAAGAAGGCTGGAAAAGTGCGCTGAAATTGTGTTACAAAATGCCGACGTCAATTTTAACAAGTATAAGACATACTTCGATTGTAAGGCCAAAGAAAGTAAATTTAACTCAAGAGAAGAAGTTTTGCTTCTCCTCCACACGGACAACAACAAATTGTTGAGCCAGTGGAAAGGCCTCCGACCCCATAGTCGAGAAGCGTGGCCTCGTCGATACCTTATTGAAACCATCTCGGGAAGAAAGCTCTTCCATATAAATATGCTCTAGCGGTACCACCGGCGCGCGAGCATCAACCAGATAGTTACAATCAACGAAGAATCCCCCATGGAATCTAGCTATTCACTGGACCCCTTTTGCGTAAACCAAGGCGCCTCCTTGGAGCAATACAAGAGATACCCGTTGCATGTCTCGCACGACTTTAATAATTCCCCGCCTGCGGAAATTAAGATATGCGATTAGTTACCCTATCCTCTAAGATAGTCAACTATTGGCTAACCTACTTTCAGATAATTTTCACGTTGCTTATATTGTAAACTTCCCACGCACTCGTAAAGAAGAAAGGGTGAACTTGATCCTATTCTACATCTATATTAAACTGGTGTAAGGTGTACGGGGTTAACCTACGACAAAATGATACCATAATGGAGAACATTGGTAAGGATTAGTGAACCTAAATATAAACAAAGGTAAAATTAGCTTTTAAAAGATTACTAGAATAGGAAAAGAGAAAGAAAAGTGAAATATATCAAAACTTATATCAGTGTTAGTAAAATAACTACTAATGACTGGTTGAGGGAGTAGTAAACACACATACATATACTAACAGCACCCAAGGCGGTTTAATGCCCATTAATGCAATGAAATAGATGTTGTTCGTCAAGGTAACCAGCACAAGAGAAGAAAGATTATTCTCAAGAATCGTGATAATACTTTGTGAAAAATTGGTGAACCTCATAGATCTTATGAGGCCCTTCAGTATCCTCCTATGTTTGTCAATGGAGAAGATGGTTACCATTTTGGCATACTGTATAGAAACTCATTGTTACACTGGATACCCTAGAATTATAATAAATGTTACCCACTACCCGATTCTTGAAAGGGAGCCGTGTAATTAACTTCTGACCACTGATTTCTCTGTCTTTCCTGGAACTCTTGATAGAGCTTAGGTTAAGCTGCCTTTTGACACTCGTGGCTCCTTTGATCAAAATACTTTATATTATATATTTTGGCTAGAAAATTGGCTATCCTGATAAATAATGGGCACCGCATATATGCAATGCATCGTCCAAATGGTCTAGAGCAGTGATTGCATCAACATTTCAGCGACCCACGAGACGAGGAGAAAACTCAGGAAAAAGATTTTTTTAAAAACAAATGAGATATTTCTGAGAAATTATGCAACACTGCCAAACGTATGACGATGTTTTCAATTCTTCCGTCCGTTCCTCGGCTAGTCTCACAATTTTTTGTTAAATTGCGGAGATAAACTGTTATAAGAACCAATTAAAATGAAATAATAGCGAAACATTTCTGAAATAGTTTATACATCTATGTATGTTATCTGAATGTTTTTCTTTTCGCAGTTTATCAGTTGTCAATGTTTAGTGTTAATGTCTACTCGTTTCTTTGTGATCATGCTAGTTTAGATTGTGATCATTTTTCGATCATGTCTAAATTATAAACAATTGGACTGTCTACAAAGAAAAGGAAAATTAGCTCAGATTGTACTGGAAATAGAAGAATGGAGTGAAAATTACGTCTTATTGAGCATAACAAAAAAGTACTTTGTTGTATTTGCAAGTAGTTAATTATTGCGCGCTCATATAATATTAATCACCATTTTAAAAGAAATCATCAGAATCTATGTTGAATGAAAGATGAAGAAAGGCAAGAAATTATTCGGAGAGAAGTAAATCAACAGGAACAACAATGTAGTAATTTCAAAATGCTGTTTAAACCCCCCTAAAATAAGAACAATATTTCTACAGCTATTTTTAAGTTAGCTTTTACTATTGCTACGTATGGTGAGCCGCTTTGTGATGGTAATTATATAAAAGAAGCCTTTTTAAAGTGGTCAAATAATTTTTTTGAAAACTTTTACAATAAAGACGAAATTCTCAATAGGATTTACGAGTTACCAGTTGCTAGAAATACAGTGAAAGAGAGAATACTTGCTATAAAAAAGATGTAACTGATCAACTTATACAAGATTTAAATAACGATGGCATATTTTCAATTTGTTTGGATAAACGTAAAGACATTACAGCGCTTGCTTGTTTGGCAGTTATTGTAAGACTTCCTCAGGGAAACATAATGAAGGAAGAACTGATTAAATTGACGCTTTCAGAAAATAACTAGAGATAGAGATATTATGGATGAATTGAAAAAGGAATTTAGTGAAATGGGCATTGAATTTAGAAAAATTGTATCTGTGACAACTGATGGAGCTATAAGCAAGTTTGGAAA
This sequence comes from Ceratothoa steindachneri, assembly GCA_963969495.1. Lineage (NCBI taxonomy): Eukaryota > Metazoa > Arthropoda > Malacostraca > Isopoda > Cymothoidae > Ceratothoa > Ceratothoa steindachneri. The sequence continues at coordinate 127,988,725 of OZ018321.1, forward strand.
AGATAATAGATTTGTGCAATTCCTGGAACAGGAAGTAACCCACAATTTAATTGCATTTCACGACGCCCCCTTCCCCCGCCTTAAAATCATAAGAAAATGTCATGACGTTTGTAATAAAAATTGTGAATTATATATCTGCTCATGCACTTAACAAACGCCAATTCACAAATCACTCAATGAAGTTGAGAGTCAGTTTTTTGGGGCTACCTTTGTTACAAAATGTCAAATGTTTAAGCCGTGGTCGGGTGTTGAACAGATTTATGGACTTATTAGAAGATATAACACTTTTCATGACCGAAAAAGGACATGAATTTCCAGAGCTGACTGATATTAAGTGGTTAAATGACTTACATTGTTTTGCCGATTTCACAGTTCATTATAATAACATAAATAAGAAAATAAAATGTAGTAGATGTATTGTTCCATCACTTTGGGAGTATCTTAAAGGTTTTGGAAGAAAGCTAGAAATATCTTACAAAGATCTGGAAGCAAACAAGCTAAAATAATTTCCATCATTAGAAAAGCACTTCCAGTTTTTCAATTGAAAACGCAGGAGGAAAAGAAACTATGCATAGCAAGTATTCGTTCATAATAAAGAATGCACAAACTATATTTCCAGAGAGGTTTTCTCAATTTCGTAAACTCGGTTATACCTTATCATTCATCCAAATCCCTGAAATATAATTCAGATCCAAGATCTTCAACTAAATAGGTTTGATTGGCTTCATCTTACTAACTTGGAAATGGAATTAATAGATTTCCAACTAAGTGCAGTGTGGAGGAGAAAATTTATTGACCTTAACAGAATGAAGTAAAACAATTAGACCATGAATCAAGTGAACAAGATTCCTTAGAAAGCATGATTGAGAACTTCATTCTTGCAGAATGTAATTCCAGACCTAACTCTTTTGCATCAATGAACTAACCTTAGCAACACTGACAAGGTTTGGCTCTACTTATTCATGTGAAGCATCGTTTTCATCGTTGAATTATATAAAATCAACTACCACCTCGGTATGCATATGAGTGCTGCTTGCGTTAAGATGAAGAAAACAAAATATGAGCCTCGAATTAAAGCATTGACTGCTAAAAAGCGGCAACAAGTCTCCCCTTAAAAATATATATTGGTAAGTATATGTGTGACCCATTTATGTTTCTAAATAATTTAGATGTACTAAGAATGACCCAGAAACTATTAAAAATTCGCCATCGCTGCTCTAGAGCAAAATTGAAGAATTTAAAATTTGGAGCGCCGATGGTTTGGCGTGTTTAATGGACACTCAGTAAGTATTTGATGATGTCAAATTGAATAATTTAGATATGTAACAGTATTAGAAAAAGGATGGCAATTGAATTTTAGCAATAAACAACCCCCACATTTATTTTTTAATTCAAAGTAAAACTACTAAAACTTTCCCACCTGAAAATACCAATGCCAAAACCTCCTGCCGAAATACTACTTTCTGATTCAGAAGATTCTGCAGAAATGCTAAAGATGATCTATATGAGCGCTAAAAGATAGATTCCTCTCCCAAACCAATGACTCAAATTGAGCTAAATAATTCGGTTCGGACTTTTGACAAAACAAAAAAGGAAACTTTTAGCTTATGTAGAAAAATATTGGCCAAAGATGTTCGCATATTGATTTTTCGAAGTTGTTCTGATGATTTAGAAGATAGATTTTCAAGTTAAACAATTTGTGTTTTTGAATTGGCACTCCATGGCTTTTTTAACAGCTGGATGTGCTTGTGATCCAGGACAGTGAAAACTTTTCATAGATGCGTTGATTTGCATAACGAGCATAATATCTCACAAATTCCCGTTGCTTATTGTTGTTTTAAAGGAAACTTATGAAAATATAACTTATATTTTTGAAAATTTTGAGTATAATGAGCACCAATTTTGCGCACACATGAAAAAATAGTAGCAATATTAAGTGGTCTCCAGTTGGGTCATACTAATTTTGCTTTTAGGTGGTCGAGCGAAACATTACACACGCTCTCAGGAGAAGTTAATGGTTAGCTCACATAACATCATTAGTGAACCATTATTTAATAATAAAAAACATTTAGTCCCTCTTCATATAAAAATTAGGACTCTTGAAACAATTTGCTAACGCTTGAAGCATGATCGATCATCTTTCGCAGTACCTGAAGGCAAATTTCCAAAGCTTACTCAAGCGAAAATAAATAGAGGGAACCTTGTCGGGCCTCAAATTCGTTAACTCAAGGGAAACAATGAAGTTGAAACTACTATGAAAGAGTTAGAATTAGTGATCTGGTAAAGTTTTAAGAAAACTAGAAGATCTTGGATCCTTCATATTTCGAAAAACCAAATCGACTCAATCCTCGACCACGATCTATCTTGCCATATTCTATGTATATTGCACAGAAAGAAGTATTTACTTCTCATAAATAATAGCGCCTTCTACGAGTGAGCTCGTCGCAAGAAAAGATCACCTTATACGAATACAGTTGCTAGGTCGCTAACTGTACACATGCACAATTTGAGATACATCAGAAGAATTTCTACCACCCTTCTTTAAATGGTGGAAAAATTAAGCACCACGTCAGTTCCCATCAAACAACGCTATCATAATTTAGTAGCAGCAACACATAATTATTATCCAGTTTCCTCTTCTGAGACCGTTCTGCTTAACAGGTGTGATATAAATGCAGTCGCACGTAAATATGATACACCAAATCACTTTTAGCTACTCTTCATAAAGGCACCTATATATTATTGTACTATGAATGATTTAAATCATAAAATTATCTATGCATATTTGTTCGCATTAATATGCAACATTTATTAGTCTCTTTGCCGCCTTTACATAAAACCATTGGTTCTGAATTACATTAATATGCCGTCGAATTAATCTCATTTACGATTAGTCAGACTTTCGTAGATATGTTCGGTCCATTGTCTTTTATTAATTAAAATTTATTTATCCTTACTTGTCATTTCCTAATGATAGCTTGACCAAGAGTGATATGGGTCTAAAAAATACAGGAATTTCTTCGCTTATCTTCTTTACCGCCTCAAGACGAACAAAAATGTGATATCAGTCCAAACAAGAAACTCTAAGTAAACATCGCTATTGAATTAAAACAAGAAACTGTAATTAAACCTCGCTATTGAATTAAAACAAGAAACTGTAAGTAAACATCGCTCTTGAATTCAAACCGGAAACTCTAAGTAAATATCGCTGTTGAATTCAAACAAGAAACTGTAAGTACACGTCACTGTTGAATTCAAACAAGAAACTGTAAGTAAACTTGGCTGTGAATTCAAACTTGAAACTGTAAGTAAACATCGCTATTGAATTCATATAAGGAACTGTAAGTCAAAAACGGTCTTGAATTCAAACAAGAAACTCTAAGTAAACATCGCTCGTGAATTCAAACTAGAAACTCTAAGTAAAAATAGTTGTTGAATTCAAACAAGAAACTGTAAGTAAAGCGCGCTATTGAATTAAAACAAGAAACTGTAAGTAAACAACGCTCTTCAATTCAAACAAGAAACTAAAAGTAAACATCGCTGATGAATTCAAACAAGAAACTGTAAGTAAACATCGCTGTTGAATTCAAACAAGAAACTCTATTAAACATCTCGGTTGAAATAAAAAAAAGAAACTGTAAGTAAACATCACTCTTGCATTCAAAGAAGAAACTTTAAGTAAACATCGCTGGTGAATTCAAACAAGAAACTGTAAGCAAACATCACTATTGAATTAAAACAAGAAACTGCAAGTAAACATTGGTGTTGATTTCAAACAAAAAACTGCCAGGTAACATCGCTGTTGAATTCAAACACAAAATTGGAAGTAAACGTCGCTGTTGAATTCGAATAAGAAACTGTAAGTAAATCTAGCTATTGAACTCAAACAAGAAACTCTAAGTAAATATCGATGTTGAATTTAAACAAGAAACTGTAAGTAAACATCGCTGTTGAATTCAAACAAGAAACTGTAAGAAAACGTCGCTGTTGAATTCGATTAAGCAACTGTAAGTAAACTTTGCTATTAAATTCAAACAAGAAAATCTAAGTAAACATTGCTGTTAAATTCAAAGAAGAAACTGGAAATAAACTTCGCTATTAAATTCAAGCAAGAAACTGTAAGTAAACATCGCTCTTGAATTCAAACAAGAAACTGCAAGTAAACATAGCTTTTTGAAATCAATCAAGAAACTTTAAGTAAACCTCTCTATTGAATCAAAATAACAAACTGTTAGTAAATATCGCTGTTGATTTCAAACTAGAAATGTAACTTAACATCGCTGTTGAATTAAAAAAAAAACTGTAAGTAAACGTCGCTGTTGAATTCGAATAAGAAACTGTAAGTAAACCTCGCTATTGAATTCAAACAAGAAACTCTAAGTAAACATCGCTGTTGAATTTATATAAGAAACTCTAAATAAACATCGCTTTTGAATATAAACAAAATATGTAACTAAATATAGCTGTTGAATTTAAACAAGAATATCTTAGTAAACATCGCTGTTGAATTCAAACTTCAACTGTAAGTAAATCTCGCTTTCGAATTAAAATAACAAACTGTTAGTAAACATCACTACTAAATCAAAACAAGTAAGTGAAAGTAAACATCGATTTTAAATTCAAACAAGAAACTTTAATTAAACATCGCAATTAAATTCAAACAAAACCCTTTAAGTAAACATCGAGGTTGAATTGAAACAAGAAACTGTAAGTAAACATCGCTATTGACTTAAAACAAGAAACTGAAAGTAAACCTCGCTATTGAATTCAAACAAGAAACTATAAGTAAACATTGCTGTTGAATTCAAAAAAGAAACTCTAATTAAATATTGCTCTTGAATTCAAACCAAAACTTTAACTAAACATCGCTGTTGAATTTAAACAAGAAACTAAGAAAATATCGCTCTTGAATTCAAACCAGAAACTCTTATTAAACATCGGTCTTGAATATAAACAAAAAACTTTAGGTTAACATTGCTCTTGAACTTAAACAAGAAACTTTAATTAAACATCGCTGTTGATTCAAACAAAAACCTCTAAGTAAACATCGAGGTCATATTCAATCAAAAAACTCTAAGTAAACATCTCTGTTGAATTTAAACAAGAATCTCTAACTCAATATCGCTGTTGAATTCAAACAAGAAACTCTAAGTAAACATTGCTATTGAATTCAAACATGAATCTCTAAGTAAACATCGCTGTTGAAGTCAAACAAGAAACTGTAAGTAAACATCGAGGTTGAATTGAAACAAAAAAATTGTAGTAAACCTCGCTATTGAATTAAAATAAGAAACTGTTAGTAAACATCACTGCTGAATCAAATCAAGTAAGTGAAAGTAAACATCGCTTTTGATTTCAAACAGGAAACTTTGATTAAACATCGGAATTTAATTCAAACAAATTTCTCTAAGTAAACATAGAGATTGAATTGAAACAAGAAAACATTATTAAACCTCGATATTGAATTAAACCAAGAAACTGCAAGTAAACATCGCTGTTGAATTCAAACAAGAAACTGTAAGTAAACATCACTATTGAAATAAAACAAGAAACTGTAAGTATACATCGTTGTTTAATTCAAACAAGAAACTGTAAGTAAACCTCGCTATTGAATTCAAACAAGAAACTGTAAGTAAACATCGCTGTTGAATTCAAACAAGAAACTGTAAGTAAACATCGCTGTTGAATTCAATTTGATTAACAAAAACGAAATAAGGAAAATCAACGATAATTTTAAAAAATTTAACGTATGTTATTTTACTGTATTTTGTCTCTATTATTTTTTAATAGATATACTGAAATATTTATCTGATCTTTACTGATGAAATATTGGTAGGTTTGAACTTCTAATTAACCCTTTGATGCCCAAATTTGACTAGATAAATATATATATATATATATATATATATATATATATATATATATATATATATATATATATATATATATATATATATATATATATATATATATATATATATATATATATATATATATATATATATATAATATCAATAAAGTGGCTGCCACTGTGAGAAAATCTGCATAAAACTTTGACCCTTTTTTTTTCATTCTTGCCTTCTCTCTGTCTCTGGCTGTCTGTATGCCTCTCTGTGGGTAGGGATACTGTTGGTTAGTGGGTAGGCCTCCTGATGGTGCGCAGGGGTGGTGATGGTGGGTGGGTAGAAGTCCTGTTTTTTGCCATATGCATTTCTTGCTGGTGGTTGACAGGTGCGGTGGTGCAGGTGGTGGGCAGGGGCAGTGGTAGTGGTGGGGTTATTAAATTCTCTTTTAAATCATATATGGCAACCTTCCTATTTTTTCAATTTCATCCCTCAACTTGGCATTAATTTTATATTTTGGGGTTTAATTTAAAAGAGATCGATTTACCAATGTTTAAGAGAAATAGCGGTGAAAGTTCACTCTAACCGATTCTCTTCTTGAGATCAATTCGGTGTATGGGAGTTTTATTTCTTTGGCAGAGGTCAGAAATGCGTCCATATCCTCGAATTAATTTACCTAGTGGATCATTAATTACGAATTTCGTTCATCTATCGTTAATTTTTTTGAATTTTCATCATTTGTGCGATTAGATGGCTTAAACCAAATTAGTTTAAACAGAAAAAATGTGTTGGTGTCTCCGCCCCTTAGTGATATAAGAGTGAAGGTGCTGAGATTAATAGCTAATTTTTAATTAATTTTTATTTAAAGTAAAAAAATGAAAAATTGATTATTCTCTTGCATCTCTGAGCCTTGAAGGAATATCTACGGGATTCTGAACCATACTTTTACGTTTTTTTAATTAAAAAAGAAAAATATTAAAGAAATCCTCACAGCTAAACTATTTAAGCTAAACCCTAGTGCTTGGTCTCATTAGCTAGCAAATTATCTAAATTATTTTTGATCGTAGTCTCGTAGATGGATCATTAGAATCTCACGATTTCCTCAAGATTTCTCCAACTCCTCAAGCAATGAAAGGAAAACTTGATTTCTCAACTGGGACAAAAATCGGCATAAGAAAAGTTAAAACTTTGCACCAATTTTTCCGATAATAACTCATAAATTAATATATATTAAGAGGGAAATTGGCTTGAAATTGAGGTTCCTCATGGCAACATAAGCCCTTAAAGAGATGGAAAAATATACTAATCAAAGGAATGCGGTGTTTAGCACTAAGTAACCACTTTCACACTGCATCTGTCACGGTTCTTGATCCACACCGAGCAAATGACTGCATCGAAATGGCCAATTTAACAGCCTTCAAAAGACATGTATAATTGCTATACACGATCTCGTGTTCTGCATGGCAAAAGTGAAGGTTAAAAAACCTAATTAATACAGTTATTTTAGGCTTATTAAATCGGTTGTTTAGATGCACTTACTTGCTCAGCGTGGTTAGAAGGTCCCCTATGCGTTGCTGATGAAGTGTGGAGGTGGCAACTCACTGCTCTACCAACACTGGGTGCATTGCAGTTTTCCATAATGTATGGGAAAGGGACGCCCCCCAAAATACCCCCTTCATTTGTTTCTTCAATTCCTTCCCTCCTTATGTCTCCTAAGTATAACTCCACGTGGAGTAAGCTCTGTATCCAAGGAGAAAAATAAAAGAAGAAAGAATTTGAATATCGGTCAGTGCCTCACAGGTGTAGTTAAGTTGGGCGCTAAAAGCTTTCACCTCTTCGATGAAACGCTAATCTCAGTAGTCTGGAAAAGGAAAGTAGAAAGTTTCCCACTCACATCGTTGGAGTCGATTAAGACCTGTGTCGGGCGACGAAAGCTAATCCTTCTAGGCGCCGGAAGCTTTCTCACAAACCTCTGTGCCTTCCAGCGATCGAGCACCATAAAAATGGCCGTCATATAAAAATACCTTGGGTTTTTCGAAGATCGAGAGATTGAGTTTGAGATCTCGTCGCCTTCGGATCAGATCGTGAGTGCTGATTCCCCTTTTAGTCCTTGGTATTCGCAGTATACCATACAGGTTGGATCTCATCTGGCAGATCCATCTCTTTTTCGAACGATTACTCTGTTCAGAGCATGCCTTGAATCATTTTGTCCTTTATTGACTGGCAGGATTTCTTCCCGTCTCATCTGAAACCCTCCCCCTTAAGGATCCTCAGTTTCCCGTGTGAGATTTCGCGCAGAGCCGCGTCAGGTCTGGATTTTTCGAGGTTGCACTTCTCTGGAGCAGAGGTGCCATCGTCCGTCTTCAAGGAGGATCATGAACTAATCTTCTGCCCCCTCCCCCACCCTTCATCCTCGTCACCATCAGGATTTTCGGCCGAGAATCACGATCATTTTCCGTCTCCATTCCCCCGCGCCTATTCGCTAAAGGATTTCTCTTCCTGGACGTGACTCCCTTTAAGATAAAACGACCCGCTTTCCTACTTTTAAATATTCCTTCTGTATGACTGATTTATAGTAGCCCATTTAAAGCTAATTAACAAGTAATTAACGTTACCCGATTGCCAATTTTCTATAGTCTGTCATTATTATCCTCATTTACATTTCCTATATTTCCCGTATGTATATATATGTTAACTAGTGACTTATTAAAATTATATTTTTGGTTTTCACTCTTTAAATACATCCTTGAACTGCAACTTAGTAAACTCATTAAAAGCTATCGGCCCCTGTATTAAAATCGCACTCTTATACCTCGTAATCAACGGATTACTTTTACGAAGTGAACGTACTTGTACGTAACGAAGGACGCGTACGTACATTAGAGGATATATGTGTATATAACTGTATATATACATATTTTCGTGGCTTTTATCTCTTTCCTCCCAACCAATAGATACATATATGTATATATAGACGTATTGTCTGAGGAGGTGACCTATTCCTCGACACATACTAATCAAACATACACAAACTGCGGCATTAGAAATATATAGAGAATAAATATATATCTTTCCTAGCATCTATTTTCCTATACAATTCGGAGAGAACTTCATTCAGGAACATCGAGCTGAAATTTATGGTAAAACTTCTCTTATAAGTGTCAATCGTGCACGGAATTCGACCCAATTACTTGCCAATGTAATGGTTGTATGCCATTGGTTTTCTCTTCGAGGCGATATTGTGGTGGCGTTTTGCTTGTCCCAAGCTTATTAAGCTCTAAAATTGCAATGAAATAAATTAGCATTACTGGGTAATAGGTTATATAGTCTTTTTGTTTACATTTTAATTTAAATTGGCTATTAAACTGGCTCGTTGTAACACCTGATTCTAATAGGATGCTTATGATTTTAAGACACCGAAAGTTCTATGATTTAATATTGAAAATTTACCGAAAATGGAGGAATAAGAAATATAAAAGGCTTATTTGATTTTTTTTTGCATAGGAAAAATACTGAGAATTCTTTTGCAACAATATGAAAAAATACTGATCTTTTTAAACCTTTTCAATAATACGAAAACATTTTTAATCGTTTTTACAAAAATGCAAAAAGGTTTTGATTTTTAAGTAAGAATACGAAAACTTAAAGGATTTTTTAAATACTTTCGAAAGAATACGAGAAAGATCATGAATTTTATTTGTAGTTATTCGAAAAATTATGCGATTTTATTTTTTTTTTATAAAAATACGAAAAAGAAAAGAATTTGCTTTTAGTTTTTTGATTAGCGATAATATGAAAAATTCCCCAAATACAAGAAATTTCTAAAACTAGCAATAATAATACAAAAAGTCTATTTTGAATTTTAAATAAGCCCCGATTTTTATTGTTCGCTTAACCTCTTCACAAACGCAAAGTCTTTTGATGCTTTTGGGAAAGTAGAGTAGAAATGCGGATAAATTCCAAGCAATTTAAATCTCACTAGTAGGGACAAATATGCGTTCTTGCAAGGAAGAAACTCGTTCATAAAACAAACTCGTGTTTTTAATGTGAATTCTTTGGAATTTTAAAGAAAAATATCTTTGAAACGGAATTCTGTGTTTTATTACACTTTGAGGAATCTATCAACAACATTTGTCGCAAATCGCCCCAAAATGGAGACCATTATGCAGACTTGGCCTTCCATGAGAACTTTATGAACACTTGGCCTTCCCTGAGACCTCCTTGAACACATCGCATTCCCTGGGACCTTTATCAGCAAATGACTTTCCCTGAGAACTTTTATGAACATTTGGCTTTCGCTGAGACCTTTAGGAACACTTTGCTTTTTACGAGACCAATATGAAGACCTGTCCTTCCATGAGACCATTATACAGACTTGTCATTCGCAAATGTATTTGCCCTTTGGGTTTCATCACTAGTAACTAGTCTCTATTAAATTCCCTACGGATTATCATTCTATTTGTCTATTAGTTGATTGTATTTTCAGAATAGAAAGTGGCGTAAAACCAAAGGCTTCACGTATACCAATCCTGAAGGTAGGTATCCAGAATGGCCCCGATTTCGAGATTTAAAGAAGCTAGAATGACGCTGATCCCATATCATAAAAGAGGCCTTTAATTACATCTTTTGAAAAAGAGCTGGCTGTGAGTTTCTCGAAACCTTCCTTCATTATCGCGATTAAGTTTCAAATACAATCGAAGTACAAGTACTACACCTTGTGGCATTCAGCTGATAATGATAAAATTTCAAGTGTCTTCTTATATCAAGTGGTTTAATGAAACAAATACATAGACGACATGATTCATATAAAACATCTCCAATAACCTTAAGAGCGAATATATTTTCAAGGTATATTTAGTTTGAAGCCAACTTCCCATATACCAACGAGAGAAATATGATACTGCTGATAATTACATATACGAGCTTTATTTTATACAGGTTGTTTAAATGCATTTAAATATTTTCTCTGTTTGTCTTTTACCGTCTGCCGTTCTGTATCTCTCTGTGTGTGTATATATATATATATATATATATATATATATATATATATATATATATATATATATATATATATATATGCATGTAAAGTAATATACAATTATTTTTTATACAAAACATAAATGAATTTACTCACGTTGGAAATTTTAAAATGCTTCTTTCGTGAAAATTTTACGCTAGCGTAAAATATCGAATAAGAGAAATTATAATTTTGAAATAAACTTATTTAATTTAATCCTGCATTAAACCTTATCCACCAATTATGTAAATTGGTTGGTCGCAGCGAGAACTTGTATATGTATAAAAATGGGACAAAATGGGACATGAGCACACATTGAGACATTCAGAACCTGAGTCCTAACCAGTTGTCTTTAGTCGTTCCTTACGACTTTCAGCAGATACATTTGGAGAAGAAGAGGGAGGAGGAGAAGACCTACGGAACTACAGCCTAGCAAAGTTCTTGAGTTCACTTACAGGCCAAGTCAAGAGAACTACAGGCTAGTTATGACCAATGAACACACTTCGAAGACCCTAGAGGGACTAGCAAAGACTCCAGGAGTAGCAGTAGAAAAAGACAAACAAGGAGAAGGAGTGAGAAAAGAACATTATAAAATGAAGACGATCAAAGACATTTGAATCTACTCAAGGCCAGTTCTAGAAATTATAGAGAGGGTAGAAAACTCTAGCAAAGAAGCTACACCAGTACACTCACTAACTTAGTATATTTATAATTTAACAATGGAAAAGTTGTCCCCTCAGTCATCCCATAGCAAATAGTTTAATAAAAGAAATATCACATATTGGGTTGAGGAATAAGTTCTTGCGGTTTTATCAAATTTATTCATTACCATTAACAATTTTAGATTCATTTTTAATTGATAACAATATGCAATTTAATCAATAATGCATTCTCCGTTGTTATTTTCGACTTCTTCCCAGGTTCTTAATTCCACATCAGTATTGAACGAAACTCCCCGCAAATTGTTGGAGAGCGATCGGAACAGATGGAAATCCAATGGAACGATGTCTGGCGAATATGTAGGATGCTGCGGGATTTTCCAATTAAGCGTTGGGATGGCGTCTTTTGTCATATTGGCAATGTGAGGACGAGCTTTGTCATGTTGCAAAAGGACTCCATAACGTCGATGAGGTCGCATTTTACGAATAGCTTCGGCGAGTCGATACATTTGTTGAACGTAGAGTTCTGCATTGACAATCTCGTTGTTTGCAAGGAGCTCACAAAGAATGATGCCTTCACAATCCCACCACACACACAGCATCGTCTTTCGTGGAAGAAGTCCTTGCTTTAATTGCGGAATTGTTTATTGGGGGGGGGGGGGGGCTAACCCATTGTTTTCGATGGTCCATGTTGACATAAACACACCACTTTTCGTCGCCAGTGATGATCCGGTGAAGAAACCTGTCCTTATTTCCACGAGTAGCCTCGTGACGAGCAAGAAAACCTGCGGCAATCGTGGAGCGTTGAAGTTTGTTGCTTTCGCTCAAAGCGTGCGGAACCCATACCACCAATGAGTAATACGCGATGGTTGACGCAAAATTCACTTGCGCACGGAATGGTAACTAACGAACATGAATAAGTTTTGGATTCATTTTACCTTTAACTAAGAGGGAGTCTGAAGTTGGACGACCTTGAACGGGAACCTCCAGGATGAGATTATTCGAGACGCGTTTGCCTGGAGCTTTACTCGCGGACATGAGACTGGCTCGAAAAACAGCTGATGGTCTCTCTGGGTGAAAGAGACGCTTGGTGAGTCGATTCGGGAAAAAACAGCAGATGCTTATCCCGAGGTAGGTGGGTAGCGCGTGGCAATGCTTCTTGACTTGAAGATATAATCGAGGAGATTGTGGATGTACGGGTTAGTACAATCCCTGAGTTGCACTTGCGGGCTTCTCGATGATGAGATTTGACCAAGAGGTGAATCTTTTCTAGAATGGGAATTCACGTTGGTATTCCTCAATGGTGAGGATTATCTCTATTTTAATTCAGAAAACTGAGATCAGGGATTTCTCTGAACGAGAATGGTATGAGAGTGTTTCGATACCTCTGGTCTACTCTTCTAAGTGACCAAAGGAACGGCCTCGGGAAGAAAAATCTCGCTCGGTTCACTGTCTTCTTGATTCCCGGTTTGCCTCCGGGACTCGTCTTCTTGTCTCGATTGCTACTCCGATTCTCTTTTCATTTCTCCAGATCGAACTATATATACGTCGATTATCCCCTGGGGGAAGGAGGAGGGGAGGGAAGACAAGGGTCCACCTTTAAGCCTCTCTCCTAGGGCATAAATTTTCAAAGTTGTGACAATTCGCCTTTCTGGTTTACTTACGGAGAAAGTGAAATTTATTCTCTTTGGCGAAAAAGAGACATAAACAATCAGCGGGGACAGTGAGCCTGTTCGCAGATTTTTATTCTAAAGGCCATCCCACCTTCCTATGTTTATATTAACGGACTACGAAATCTGCTGATTGTAATCCTTCTTTGTGAGCGACGCTCAAGGATCTTTGGGGCAGCGGGGCAAAGGGGGGGGGGTAAAGTGTCGGCCCATATGGAACGTAACCGTTGACGTTGTATCAACAACCTAGCGTCTGTTTTTCCTCGTGATATTTATTCCCCCACAGTAACTATAGAACCAATTAGGCTTGGTTTTGTAATTTTATGCAAGTTCTTTTAAATTATTCTTTTTCGTCTTCCTGATAATCAGAATAATCTGCCGGGTTAATTTAATTCTGAATAGCTTGGTACTGTTTGTTTCTCTCCCGAATCGATTTCATGATTTTTTTTGTTAATCTATGATGCCTTGTTTTATTTCTAGCCTTTTTTTGCGCACTTCCCGCTGAAACTCTGAACACACATAATTTGGGTGTTTGTTGTAAAAATGAGTTAGCTCAATCATATGCCCTGAGCTAATCACGAAATAGGTAATTACAAGCCCTTTAAAAGAAGTATTTAATGATTGTTCCTATTTTTGTCTTATTTGCCTTTATTTGGAATCTATATTATGATAAATTGTCTGCATCGGTTTACCGAATTTAACATGTTCCACGAAGTGCCTCCTTTGTAAGAATTAAATCTGAAATGTTTTGGTGACGCGTGGGTTCGTCGACCTTTTTCTAAAGAAATTTTCTCCACTATAAAGGCTAACAGTTTCTCTCCTTCTTTATCTTATTCATTCAGTAAAATGTCAACGTATGGAAAGTTATAATCAATTATTATTACCGATGCATTTCTTTCAACAAAAGAGAAAGTGTTGAAGTGCATGTTATTCTTTGTTAGAGTTGAGCCGGGTAATTACAATCCCTTTAAAAGAAGTATTTAATGATTGTTCCTATTTGCGATATATATTTTAATGTTGGAAAATGAAAACTACGCCACTACTAAATCTACTTCGATATTTATTTCAACATATAACATTATTGAGTTTAATTCATCTTTCAAGCAAAGCCACCCCCTCCCCTTTATCATGCAAACGGTTTCTAAATTCACTAATAAAGTGCGCATTCGCGGTGTCCATACATTCTTCCGTTATGGCGAATATGCCAAAGTTTTTTATAAGGACTAAAGCATGAAATTAGTTAAAAGGCTTCTTAAACTACTTAAAATACATTGTATTTTTTATTTTAAGAAGACCTCAATTTTATGATGGTCCCTGCCATTTCTCTGATTTGCTCTTTCTTCCTTCTCACGGTTGCTTGTCACAGTCGCACTTCTCCTTATTCGAGTTTACCTTGACGCACATATACTTGCTTCCCTCAAACCATATAATTCCCCTACCCTCTTATTACCCAATCGAGCAAGGCGATCATTGCATTCAATGGTGTAAATTTCCTTTGATTGAAGTCTTATTGTTCCCGAATTCTAGGAATAATAGCAATTAAAAAAAAAAAAATTTCACCTTCATATATTGTAATAGGGCACAATATCAATGAGAAATATACATTGACATAGTGTCAAACCAATGTTTATCGTTACCGACACATAACTGCAATCATTGAATAATCTGAAATCTTTAATTCTAAGTTTTCCAAACAAATCTGTGTTCGTTTTCATAGATTTCTGATTTTAAATAGATTTTATGAGTTTTAACTATATGAAGAATCTCGTTTTATAAACAATTTACTTTCGTCTACAATAATACACAGCAAATCGAACGCATTTTGACTTTCAATTTGGAAACACTCATTGCTACGACAATAAAAATAATATAATTTACACCGAAATAAGACCATCAAAGATCCTAGCCTAAACTCAAGGCCAGTCCCATTTCAATTGCAAAATGATTCCATATCAAGGACACAGAACAACATAAGGAAGGTGGTCACTTATCTATTAGCTCAACGCGTTAATATGCAGTTTTGAATGGAAAGAAGGTTAATATAGCTGAAACTGATGATTCTTTGTAATTTTATATTAATGAATTATGAGAATTTAGATACAAACTACGGATACATAAGTACTTAATTACATTTTTATCTATGACTGAGAATTTATTCATTGAGTTAGAGTAAGATTTGGGTAAGAGAGAGAACGTATTTGTTAAGATCACTTTCCTTTCTTCGCGACTCTTCTGATTATTGCAATGGAAGTGGCCTCTTCTGTGAATTTAGTGGTGTAAATTTCATTAATGTAGGCTTTTTAATTATTTACTCAATTAATATTTGAAAACTTTCGGTCATATTGCTAATGTTGAATATTCGTTTCAAGGGTAATAAAAAATCCAATCTAAAATCTTATGCAATATGAAATTATTTAGTTAAGCAGCAATAAAATATTGATCATAGAGCAAAGTTTTGCAAGCACATGGGCGGAATAATAGTTAATATTTTGTTACATGACCTTTGCTATTAATTTCAGCTCCCAAACGTTTGTCAAATTTTTCTATTACCTTTCAGCATACTAGAAATTTGGCTTCATTCCGCTTTACAGTACATCCAAAAGAGTCCTCATTCGTTGGGTATGGTTGGTAAAGGCGATTTTTTTAATTACATTCCCACTTTTCTCCTATTTATGATGGCTATTGCAAAACTTTCATTTTGGAATTTTCAAACTAATTCTTCAGTACGGAAATCATTTTTCCTCATTGTTCCATTGATTTTAAGAAGTGTTCTTGTACCGTTAGCATCAAAACAGCCTCATAATATTATGCTTCATTCAACTTAATTTGCAGCTGTTATGGTGTTTTTCAGTTATTATGGCCAAATCGTTCTATTTTCGTTTCGTTTCTTACAAAATTCATAATTACGATGAAATTTTTCCTATTCAAACTGAGTATGGTACTAAAGTAAGTTTTACGAATATACCAGGATTTGCAAAAGTTCTGTTATACTTTTGATTTTTTTTATATTTCGAGAGATTTACTTACGTATGTGATAGAAAAAATCCTGTAAAAAAAAGTTCTACTTTTACAGCACGTATCATTAAAATGTCTTTTCCATTGTGTACAGGTGTGTCGAGATGACACAGTCTCGGAGAGGCTCAAGAATGGGGGGACCTCAAAGATCTACCTTGGCCTTCGGAAGTGCTTCAAAGCTTAAAATGACTGCGCTCATGAAGAAGAAGAAGAACACCTAGGTAGCCACGGTGTCCAAGCTCTCAAGAAGGATGGCGGTAAGAGCTTGAGCTGCGTGAAAAGGCCTCTGCTCCCCGACCGTATGTGAGAAGAACGTCAGGAGCGCTATCGTCGCCTTTTCGACGACTTGGAGAATCATGACAGTCGAATTCTCTTTTTTTTCTGATGAAAGACCATCACAGCCGATCCGGTCATCAACAAGAAAAACGACCACGTCGTAAGCCAGGACGTCTCTGAGGTCTGCTACGTGTCCACGACCAAGCGCCCAGCATCTGTGACGATGCTCGGCGTCGTTTCTTTGAATGCCGAGAAGATGCTGCGGGTGTAGTTTGCGGCTGGTTACTGACCCACCGCGGCCGATTACGGGGACATCTTGGCCACTAAAGTCCTGCCTTGGCTAAGAAAGATCACGAAGAAGGCGGACTAAGTATTTTCAGCAGGACGTGCACCGGTCTACTGGGCCAAGACCGTTCAAGATTGGTTGGGGTCGAACATGAACTTCTGCTCGGAGGAGTTTTAGTTACCGCAGTCATACCCGACTACAATCCTCTCGACTACATCATGTGGGTGCATGTCGAGGGCAACGACTTTACGGTCCGCTGTAGCGACGTCGACGAGCTTAAGTCCTCCGTCATCTGCGTGTAGGTCAGCATGAGGAAGAACTTCGTCCTTAACGTTTGCGCAGCCTTCATGTCGGCCGGGAACGTGTGCTCGCCGCCGATGGTAGCCACATTGATTAATATTACAAGATAAACACATATATATGTTAAAACAATAAAAACGTGTCTAACTGCATCAAAACTATATTTGTGTCGTTTGTTGAAAACGTCGTAACGAGTGTAACATGACTTTTGCAATACCCAGTATGGTTTCTTTCAGCCCGGGTAGCCCCTGTAACTCTAGTTGTAGGCAAACTTTGACATATTTGCGTCTTAGTGGTGTCTGGTATAGCTTTAAATCTCCATAGAATTTTACGATTATCATTTGATGCTAACATGAACTTCCTTTTACTTTGTGGTACAATTGTCAATATTGCAGTATCATGAATCCAGAATTTTATAGGGTTAAATTCTGCTCCGCGCGAATACAGCCAGGCCAAACCTACAGGCAATTTGGATTCATGCTTCAGCGTAATTTCCAAGTCTGGCTGGATTCTACCCAAGTATCAAATGATTATTAGTCGCTAAATGACTTCATTCTAAGGGATCAACTGATGTCGACCATCCCTCGTGAACTAAGGGCTTTCATAGCGGACAGAAGAGCGCCCACTTTAAAGGAGTATGTGGATGAAGCCGACCTTCACGCTTCCAGTTACAACCTCTACCCCAAGGGGGTCAAGAAGAACCATCCCCCCTCCCCAAACACAAGTTTGGTTTAACCGAATCCAATCTAAGGGCAACAACGGCTTCGTAAAAGTGCAGGCGCCGAGCAAGTACAGGCCTCACCCGCCGAGAGAACAAAAGAACGTGAAGCCTCCCGTACTCCCCTCCACGCCTAGCCACTACCCCCGTAGACCAATTGTATGCTTTACGTGTGGCACCCCTGGGCACATAAGTTACAATTGCCCTCAAAATTCTCAACTGAGGACCTCATCGAGCCACCAGGTTCACCAAATCTCTGCTGCCCTCTCGCCTAATCTGCCGGCCGCATCGCCAGCGTCCCCTGCTCCCTCTCCCCCGGATCAACAGGTGAATTTCCTGTTTAACAAGATTTCCTCCGATGGGCTCTAGTTTGAAAATGGCGCAGTAAATGGTTGCCGAGTGTCAACCTTAGTTAGAGATACAGGTTGCACCTGTATAGTAGTTTCCGACAAACTACTACCCCCCGTAAGTCCTCAGCATAACAGGTTCGCGTTGGTGCATAACATTTTAGCTCATGCCACCAGATTCCCAGTGGTACGGTGCGATATACAGTGCCAGTACTTCATCGGATGGACTAACGTAGTCGCGGCCGTGATAAAATTCTGCTCCGTCCTTATCAGACAGAGGGCACAGCTCTCCCAAAACCCAATTTATCAGCAGGTCGTTATCAGGGCCCAGGCCGAGAAGGATGTATCGCTTCCTGTACCCCTCCTATTCTTAGGCACCAACCTCGCCACCAATGTTTAATTTGCTGAGGCGCAGAGGAAATGCCCCACATTACAACCCATGTGGGAAAAAGCAAGGAAGAAGGAGACTGAAACGGTGCGAGGCAATCGGAAGATCGAGTACACCGTAGAGGAGGAATTATTATATCGTTCTTCTGTTGAACCGGAGAGCCCCCCCGACCAACGCGTTGTGTGTACTGAGAACGTATATTGAACCCGTTCTAAAGATGGCTCATGATGGCCTAATCGCCAGACATTTCGGTCATAACAAAACGGCACAGCGAGTTTTTAAATATTTCTTTTGGCCAGGAACCACCAAAGAAATTATCGACTTCTTCAAGTCCTGTGACATTTACCCGAAGGTCACCTGTAAAGGGCGTGTAGCCCCCGCCCCCCTTCAAAAGACCCCGAGAGTAGCTGAGCCCTTCGCCCGGGTCTCAATCGACCTAATAGGCCCCATTCGTCCCATGTCGAGCGAGGGACACTCCTATATTTTAAAACTTGTTGATTGCGCCACCCGTTTTCCAGAGGCTATCCCCATGAAGAAGATTGACAACATTTCTTGTGCAGAGGCTTTAATCTTAATCTTTTCCTGAGTAAGGATCCCGAAAGAGATCTTATCCGACAGAGAACGTCAATTCACCTCTGAAATGATGGAGTATGTCGCTAAACTCCTTCTCATCAAGACCCTCCTTACAACGCCCTGGCACCCTTCCGCTAACGGGATGTGCGAAAAGTTAAACGGCACCCTTTAAATGGTACTCAAGAAGGTGTGCCACGACCAGCCACAAGAGTGGCACCGCTACCTCACCGTAGCATTATTTGCTTGTCGCGAAGTTCCCCATAGGACTTTTGGGTTCGCTCCCTTTGAGCTGTTATATGGACGTAACGTCCGAGGACCGATGAGCATTTTAAAACATTTGTGGTCTAATCCTAGAATTGATGAGGAAATCAAATCCTCTTACGCGTACGTTTTAGACCTGCGTATACGCTTAGAAAAATGTGCGGACATCGCTCTCCAGAACGCCGATGTAAACCTGGAGAAATACCGCACCTACTTCGATCTAAAATCAAAGGCGCGTTCGTTCAAACCAGGTGACAAAGTACTGCTCTTGCTTCCCTCCGAAACAAATAAACTCCTCTCCCACTGGAAACGACCTTTCTCCGTTTTATATCCCCACGGCCCGGTGGATTACCTAATCGAAACCCTCCTCGGTAATAAGATTTACCACATCAGCCTCCTAAAGAAATACCACCGCCGTGCTTGCCTAAATAACCTACTCGCCCTAGAGGAAGAACCCGTCCTCGGAGCCGCCTATCCCTTTGAACCCTTGTTTCTGGTCCAAACGGTGTGCGTAGAAGTAGACGATGAGTATCCCCTGCCGTATCTTCCTTCCTCCCAAGCGGAGCCTAACTCTGGCTTGGACGTAAACTCCAATCTGGCCCCTAATGAGATGGCTCAATTGCTTGCCTTATTGGAAGGCTTTCCCGATGTCATTTCAGAATTCCCGGGTTGCTCAACCCAATTTACGCATTGTTCTGACTACCCAAGATGCGATAAGGACCAAGCATTACCTCATACCCGTACATTTACGGTCGACTTTCGATGCAGAGATAGAGAACTTATTAAAATTATGCATAATAGAACCCTCGTCGTACGATTTTTGCTCCCCCATTGTCATGGTTAGGAAGCCTGACAAGTCGTTTAGGATGTGCGTCGATTTTCGCAAATTAAACGCGGTTACACAGTTTGACGCAAAACCGATACCCCAAATCGACCAAAGTCTTCGTGCCTTGGAAGACGCAAAGTTCATATCAGAGATCGACCTCTGTAAAGCCTACCACCAAGTGCCGCTTACAGAGCAATCAAAACGCTTTACCGCTTTCGCTACTGAAAAGGGGTTATATCAGTTTACCAGCCTTCCTTTTGGGCTGGTAACTTCGCCTATGACACTATTAATTACCTTCGCTTCCAGGTCGGTAGGAATCAAATGCTTCCCATGGATGACAAGGTAAAGGCTATTTCAGAAATGCCGTTCCCCTGAACGAAGAAACAGCTTCGTTCCTTTTTAGGATCCGTGTCCTTTTATCGTCGTTTTGTGCCGAACTTTGCTGCCATAGCCTCGCCCCTTAACGACATGTTTGAGAGAACGGCCTTCGATCCAGTCAATTGGACCCCTTCCGCGGAAGGTCACTTCCACCAGTTAAAGAACAAGCTAATCTCTGCCCCTATTTTGAGATTACCGAATCCTAATAAAACATTGGAGGTTCGTACCGATGCCTCCCAGGAAGGCCTAGGTTGTGCTCTCATCCAATATGATGACGATGGAGTGAAATATCCTGTAGGATATGCTAGCAGGAAGCTGTCCCATAGCGAAAAGGCGTATGCCACTATAGAGCTTGAAGCGTTGCCATAGTGTGGTCTATTCGTAAGTTTAGAATGTATCACATAGGTAAAGAATTTATTGTCGAAAGTGATCACAAACCCCTGGCGTACCTAAAAACTGTAAGAGCCATAATGGCCGTTTAATGCGTTGGAGCCTACTACTCATGACGTACCAATTTCGGATCCTGTATGTCAAAGGCCCTGACAACTGCCTAGCTGATAGCTTGAGTAGGAACCCAATAGAAGACCCCCATTCAACAACCAGAGTGTATAGTAAAATTCGCGTTTGTTTAATTTTGGTAAATACTATTTTTCTTTTTTTTGGCCTTGTTGATGTTGTGTTTGCGTATGTATAGATTAAGTTATCTGTGGTTACACATATGTAAATCTCGTGTAGTGTTATGTTTTTTTTCTCTGTTGGTAAACGTTAAAATTGTAGCTTTATAAGTTCCCCTCTTGATGAAATTACTGTAGACATTTTTTTCGCTCTAAAGTGTTCTGTGCTGTAAAAATGTGTTTGGATAGGGAGGAGTGTAGAGGGATCCCCTAGAATAATATTATTTTCCCACCTCCTAAGATATTACTTAGGGAGAGAAAGCGAGCCGTTACTCCCCCTCCCTTCTCATACTTCACCCTTTTTAGACTTGCTGCCTGGTCACTGCAAAATTCACATCCAGGCATCACGCTGAAATTGAAGGCAACTCTCCGCCGTCTCAATTTCCCGCCCCCCTCTCGGGTCGGGGGATTACTCATCTATTTTGTAGTTTCGCCGCGAACTTTAATAGCTCCAGCCACTGGTCGTCCGTCTGGCCGCTGATCCCTTCCTCTTACGCTTTCCCGCAAGGAGACGCTCGGTTCTCACGGCTGATAACGAGGGTTCGAAAGGCATCTCTTTCTTCCTGTTTTGGAGAACTCCGGGTATATATGCACCATCCCAAGGATTACAGACAGATTTGGTTAGACGACACTTCCCAGATAGGAGTTCGATTCAACGAAGCTCTCTCCCGAGAAGTGTGAGTGACGGTCGCAAGCCACGGAAGAGCTGGACATCACACTCGTATCTTTGGGTCAGGAAGAAGAGTCTCGTGAGGCAACGTAAGCTTTTCTCAACCGCCTTCGGATCAAGGATTGGAGAAGCCGTCCTCCGAAGTTCTTCTGGTGACCTCTTGAGGAAAAGAGGTCCAATACCTCGCTCAAGCCAAGTGTGGAGAAGTCATCCCTCCCTTTTTCGGAGTTCGACCGGTGACCTCTTGAGGACAAGAGGCCAGATAGCTCGCTCGACCCGAGTTTGGAAAATTCATCTCCATCCTTCGAAGTTCGTCCGGTGACCTCTTGAGGACAAAAGGCCCGCTTCTCGCAAAACACGAGTTTCGAGAAAGTAGCCCAACCTGCTGCTGGTTTTCGGCTACCCCTATGAGTAATCAAGGTCACCAAGACCTCTTCCTAAGTTTGCCCCTCTTTACTCTCGAGATTCAAAGGAAATAAATCACTCACTACCCTAAATCTCCCATTATAACCATTCAATCACCCTGGTTATCCAATTAGTATTCGGAATCTAATTCTGTCTTATTCATGTACCTATATATATATATATATATATATATATATATATATATATATATATATATATATATATATATATATATATATAATATATATATATCCATATTTATTGTTGTGCCTTTTATTGAGTGTGTATTAGAAATCTATTTTTGTCATTGTGTTTGGAATATTCCTTGGTTACGCAGCTACAGCTATCTATTCAAATTGCACTCTTAGAACAGTTGTTGCCTTGCTTAGCCTACCTTAGAGCCTGTGTGCGCATATTCCCGTACACTTGCCCATACTTCGACATACATCTTATTTATTCAATATACTCCTTGATTTTGTCCATTCTATGGAGACAAGTAAAAAAAATGTTTGCCAAAAATCGTCTGGCAAAACATGCATCTTGCACAACGATTTCGATTTTGTATTTTATTTTACAAAGATCTGGAGACAGTCTGTTTATTAGCCCTGGAACGATTTATTGGGCTGAAGAATTACAGTATTCGCAAAAAATCGAAGATCTTCTTACTGATCCCGAGACATATGAAAAAATTACATAATCCAAAAATTTCAACGATTCTCTACGGTAAATTCTCAGAGGCAAAACCGAATTAATCAATAAAATAAAGACGTTTAATCATTATTTACCATATTTCTATGGTCTTCCTAAAACACAAAGCCGGAATCACCTCAAGACCTATAATATCAGCGGTTGGGTCCCATTCTTACAATCTTACAAAGTGGCTAGGTAGATTCTTATCAAATTTAGTTGGGAAAATATCCAAATTTCATTTAATTTATGCGGGAGATTTCGTGATAAATTTATTAATCTATCTTTTACCAACAGCAAATTGGTGAGTTTCGACGTTAATAGTCTATTCACAAACGAACAAGTCGAGGAAGCTCTTAATGTCCTTTCGGCATACCTCTCTCTAAAAGAGATAATGATTTGCCCCTCCCCTGTGCGGAAATTATTAAGCTTGTACGTTTATGTATAACAGATTAGATTAGCATGGGCAATCGGCTATCACGTATTCTCTGCAATTTATTTATTGAAAATTTCAAAAAAGGAACTACTGCTTCAAATTACACCCTTCCCTTCAGTCTGACTGAGATCCATTGATGATATATTCTCTTGCTGGCCCTATAATAACCATGACAACTTTAAGAGCTTTTTAAAAAATCTCAACAACTTCCATCCCGATATTAAATTCAACGCTGAGTGGGAATAAAAAAAACTCGCTGCCGTTCCTCGCTACAAAACTTATGAGAGTCAACGTCTCGATAATATGTACACACTGTATACTGCAAATCGACGAATTCAAATTCGTACATACATTATTATTCACTTCATGATAAATCAGTTAAGAAATCTGTCGTCTTATCACAAATTTTAAGAGCTTATTGCATATACAGTCCTTGCCTTCTTCGAGACGAACTTAATTTCATTAGTTGTACGTTTTTATTGGTTTAATATATCCCCTATGGTTTATTGAATCATGCCATTCCAGAGCCAGACGGATATATTATTGCTCTTATAACAACAATAGCACTCTTACTCAAACATTTATTATATTATCTTTTGCTCCACAACTTCCAAAACTAAAAGACTTCGCCACATATACCAATATTAAGATTGGGTTTAAATATAACCAGACTATAACAAAGTTGTTTTTTTTAAACAAACCATGCACTAAATATTATGTTGTAGGAGTACTTGGAACTTTACTAAACACATATATGCACACCGGGGGATATAAGAAGAGAAAGTTTAACCTTTAGTTTGTTCAACCACACAAGTAATTGTATTCACCAAATTGATTTAAATAATGCCAAACTAGTCCTTAAGTCTGACAATAGGACAAAAGTCGTATAATTGAATCAATATTGCTTAAAGAAATTCCTAATTACAAAGGTCTGAGGCTCTTTTAAATTCAAAATTTACTCAGCCTAAAACTTGCTTCAAAAATCATCACAAATTTAACGGTTCCTTAAACTATGTTTTCCTTTGTTCCCTACTCCCTTCCTTGTGATCCTTGCCTCATCTGTTCCACTCTTCTCATTGTACAATTGAAGATGGTAGTAGTTACCGAAACTAGTCCTGTAATGTAATAAAATGATTCTATTAGAGAGTGTTTTTTATATCTTGAAATAAATTAACTCTCTCTCTCTCTCTCTCCTCTCTCTCTCTCTCTCTCTCTCTCTCTCTCTCTCTCTCTCTCTGTGAGCGGGTAAGAAGATGTGGTATAAAAATTCCTTGGAGGTTCCTAGCTTAGAGAGATACTGGGTTTGATGGGGTGACGCTTTGGGCGAAGTAGAGTCACTGTGCCTGGTAGCTCAGCGGTAGAGCATCTGACCGGCAATCAGCAGACCCGGGTTCGAGTCCCGGCCAGGAATTTCAAGCTTTTTTCCCCTGGCGTTATCTCTGTCTTCTCGGTAAAGGATTGCCTTCATTGTGCCGCCCTCTGCTCTCTATGATTCTAGTCTTCTTCTAATGTCCCTTTCTCTTACCTCTAAAAAACTCCTGTTTCTTGTCTGATTGCTCATTCCGTCAAATTTCTCTTTCCTGTACTATATATATATATATATATATATATATATATATATATATATATATATATATATATATATATATATATATATAATGTATATTTCTCATGAATGGGAGAAAATGTTGGAAATAAATCAATCAAACCTCAAGGCAAGGAAAGAGAAAATAACGGAATAATTGTTTCCTCGGAAAAATCAATTTTCCTAATTGCAAAAAAAGTTGGGGATCGAACCAAGCAGACTGAGGCAGCGAGCAACCGCTTTGATAAAGCAGCCCCTTAGACCGCACGACTACGGGGGTGAATTATATATATATATATATATATATATATATATATATATATATATATATATATATATATATATATATATATATATATATATATATATATATATTGAAAATCACATGACGCGTGATTTTTTATAGATGTATTTTTAAAGGCCCAAGGAAATGAAAATTGGTGACACAACCCGGAAAAACACTTAGGAGAATATCCTAAGTTTGATTTTGCCATTACTAGTTTTGTCACGTTATTTCTGGTCGTGCTACTAATTTTTTCTAGCTATTATTTAGTGTGTTACTAGTTTATCGCGCTATTACTGGGCCTGTTATTAGTTTTGTGCTATTGTTTTTAGCGCGTTGTTGCTTTTTACTATTGGCTTTATCTCGCTAAGAATTTGACACTATTAGTTTTGTCGCACTCTTACTTGGCACTATTAGCTTTGTCACGTGATTGTTTTTCACTATTATTTTTATCACGTTATTCCATAATGCTATTATTTTTGGAGCGCCACCTTAGTGTGGTAATAATTTTATCGTGATATTATTTGGTGTGTATCTAGTTTTGTCGCGCTATTACTTTTCGTGCTCTTAGTTTGTCGCACTATTACAGGTAGCGTTATCATCTGGCGCTATTAGTTGTCGAGCTAATACTTAGTGCTATTAGTTTTCGAGTACTGTCTTGAGTTTTACTAATTTTCTCGCACTATTACTTGTCGTGCTCTTAGTTTGTCGCTCTATTATTTGTCGCTATTAGTTTCTCCCGATGCTACTTAAAGGTATTCGTTTTCGAGTGCGGTCTTAGCATGTTACTAGTTTTTTCGTGCTATTACTCGTCGTGTTACTAGTTTTGTTGCGCTATTACTTGGCTTGCTCTTAGTTTGGTCTCGTTATTACTCAACGTGCTTTTAGTTAGGGCGCGTTATTTTTTGGCGTGCTCTTAATTCGAGGTTATTTGAGCTTTTGGCCTACTGCCTTTGCTTTTGACCTGTTGTTAATTTCTGTTTTTTTATTCATTTGGCATTAGTACGTTTTGCCTCTCTTCTCCGTTTGCTCGCTACTTCTTCCGTCCACAACAGTATATAATAGTTGAGTTTAAGAAAGTATCTCTTGAGCGGAAAGGTATCCGCATTAGTTGTATTAAGAATAATGCCTCCCTAGATCTTATTTTTTCTTCAAACCTTTTCCCTCCAAAGGTTCAAGGTTTAACAAAGATATTGGCAGAATGGAAAATTAAATTAGAGCAGCTGAGTGAAGAACTTCAAGAATTTCGCTTGGCAGAGGAGGAAGACTGTTTTAAGGACGTGGGCGGAACGTAACACCAAGGAAGGAGATAGAGTGAAAGCGATTTCGGCTGTCATATTTGAAATCGAGAAGTTAGACCTTTCAGAGAAGGCTAAATCGGAATCCGAATCTAGCAAGAATAGCCTCCAGCATTTGTTAGACAAAATGTCCACCTCTGGGAAGCAGGTCATTAAAGTCAAACTCCCGAACATCTCTCTATCTACCTTTGAGAGAGATCCATTAAACTGACATACCTTTTCGACCTGTGTACCATTATTCTGTAGACGAGCGCAATGATATTATTTCCTCTACGCAGAAATTTGCCCATTTATGTGGCCAACTCTGGGGTGAGGCTAAAGCTCTCCTCGCTCGGTTTCCTACCACTGATTTATGTTATAGTAAAGCAGCTAAACTGTTTAGAAAGACACGCGAGACCTCATATCATCACAAGAGCTCATATTCACTCAACTTTGGATATGAGTAGCGTCCATCATACTGCTAAAGATCTTTGATCCTTTATGTCACAGTATAAGTGCTACCTCCATGCATTAAAAGGAATAGACGTCAGGGTTAAAAAAGCAGCTTTCATTATTACGGAGGTTTTACTATGGAAAGTACCACCGAAGTTACGCGACAAATGAACTGTGAAGCATTTGAGGAATCCTGAAATTTACAAAACTTCCGCACTAGCATTGAGGTAGAAGTTAAATTCTTGCAGGATATCCAGCCTGAAAATGAGGCCACAGGAGAAATAATTCCATTCCATTCAGGAGACTCCCTTATTTGGGGAAAAAGCGGTGATGGAAAGTGCTATGTATCTACTGCTGCATTTTACATAGGAAGATCCAAAATCTCTTGTGCCTTTTGGGGGGGCTCTCATTCTTCCTACAGTTGCTTGGAGCACAAAAGCTCCGTGGAGAGGCGGGATTATCTCTGGCAGCAGAAGCGAGGCGCCATCTGCTTTTTGAAGCACACGAATGGACAATGAGATTCAGGCCGTAAGTGCAAGAAAGGCAATCAACCGCATAACCCCCTATTCTGTTTTGGCAAAAGACAGACATGGGGGGGGGGAGGGGGAAATGGAAAAATGGAAAGAGTAATTCTACGCAAAATTCTCATACTCTTGGGTAAAGTGGTGCTTCTGCTGTTGCTCTTACTCATAGTAGGCTCCTTTCTTTCAGTACTACGAAAAACCTCAGTTCTAATGAACCCGCAAAAAAGGCCGCTGTTGAACGACCAGTCAATGTCATTGCCGTTGCGTGCAGCCATCGTGAGGGAGTAGCTCTCCCCACATCCATGCTACCCATTCATATATCGAGTTAGACGGGCGTTTTTTTGAGGCTCGAAGTCAACGCTCCTTTATAGCAGCCTCAGAGGCCATCAAACTCGGGGGTAAATGTGTGGCGACTAAAAAAGACTCGGTTATAAAAATTCAAAAATAAATAAAGAAGGAGGGCTTAGGCTTTAGGGAGGACCTGTTTATTTACGAAAGAGTTGAGATTAATAACTGCTAAGGTAATTGAGTCCTATTAAAAGAATAGAAATGTTCATATATTCTAAAATAGGAAGAAGAGAAAGAAAGAACCAAGAAAAGGGTATTATGAGAAGAATCCCGTAATTAAGCTAGTCTCCTAGCTTTTCTCTTTTAGTTTTTGTGTATTCGTTCTTTTTATTTTAATTGATTTACTTAATGTTTGTAAGCTTATTATCGTTAGTAGGTGTGTTGGTTATATTTCATGATTTTGAGCTGTTTCGATATTAGGATCTCTAAGAAAGGTAATTTCCCATCAACCGTAAAGGATATGGAAGGAAAGAAGGAGTTTAAAGAGCGAAAGTAAGAATTTTTATCTACAGAAGAATCTACGACAACAAATGTGTCGTCCACAAAGCGAAACCAAATGACATCCGGAGGAGGAAAATCGGGGCGAAATTCTTTTTCAAAAAGCTCCATTAAAATATTAAACAAACCCGGCGAGAGAAAAGAATCCATAGGAAGCCCGTCCTTTTGCTTGTACTAATTATTTCTAAAACTAAAGTAGTAGTTGTATTTCGCCAAACTGCCTTTATCCAGGTGTATCCCTACTGGATAATGAAATAAACATAAAAGTCAGTTTGACAATCGCTGGTGAACCCGATGGTACCAGGGTATGGTCCTCTTTGGCGAGAAGCGTCAGCATGTCTTATGCTTTGACATCAATCTGCGTTCATGTGGAACCTTCGTCATTCCGGGCAGAGGGACCATTTCCGCGTCAGAGGTATGTGGATATAGATACCCATCAGCAGGATTCTTTGTAACAGAGTGCGTGTGTGTTGTACTGCGAAGACGGGACAGGAAAGAAAGCAGTGTTGTAATTGGCTATGTGTGTGATGAGAAGTGTAAGAGCTACCCACCCCTGCACAGGGCTGAGCGCAGTGCGTCTACCAATTGGTTGCTAGATCTCTCTACGTGCGCTGACGTTTGTGTCCGCTCATGCCGGGATCGAACCCGGTACCACGTCGTTGACAGAGCGACTCCGTATCCAATCGGATCTCAAAAACTCTTTAAAATGAAGTAAATGTTCTCAGTATACAACTTTATAAGTGCTATGATTCATTTAGAAATTATGGGGGGAAAAGAAGGGTTCCCATCAAGCCGTTCCTCTAATCTTTCGAGCGTTAATTCCACGGTCACTCTCGTAAATAGAGAAGTAACATCAAAAGACAACTGTTCCTTTGTTTAAGGTCAGTATTTCTTGATTTGTCAATAAAATCTATAGAATTTCTTATATGGAAAGCTAGGATTTTTCCTAGAATTCGGGGGAAGTTAAGATCTCGTTTAAAATTTTTCGTTGTCATTGATAAGAAAACCTTTATGAGTAAAAAGAGTCGGGGGGAACATTTTTGGAAAATTATTCAAATGAAGTTAGAAGTGGGTAAAAAAAGTATCGATGTCAGGAGCAAAAGTAAAACTAAAACTATACACTAAGGCTATTTTTCGTATTCTCTGAGCTGAAAGTCAAATGACAACAATGTCTGAGTTACTGCATTTAACTTAGTGAAAAGAAATATGCAATATTTTATTCAAATTTTTGACTTTATCTAAGGAAAAGGTTTTACACTGATGAAAATAGTTTAAAAAAATGTATAAAGGTAAGATTGTTAAAAATTATAAATGGAGAAAAAAGTACAGCGACTAAGTGGAAGTGTGTGGCCTTTTTGCTTTACGTGAATTGATAC
This sequence comes from Ceratothoa steindachneri, assembly GCA_963969495.1. NCBI lineage: Eukaryota > Metazoa > Arthropoda > Malacostraca > Isopoda > Cymothoidae > Ceratothoa > Ceratothoa steindachneri. The sequence continues at coordinate 128,018,498 of OZ018321.1, forward strand.
ATGGGGGAGGGGGAAAGCCCTAGTTTTAGTAAATGCTGTGTGTGATCACTTTGTACCACCAGCTCTACCAAGGGAGCGACCCTAGGGGTGAGGAGTAGAACCTGCACAAGGGTTCCGAATAGGCACGAAAGTGACCATACTCGTAGGAGTGGAGGGTGACTTTTGAAGATTTCAGGCATAAAACTTGCCAGGTAACGCTGGGCGCAACAGGACCAAGTCCTTATCTTCACGAAGATAGAGTCGGTCCGCAACCTGAACGACCAGGATCTCCTTCTCCAGTAACACTGCACCACATTGTATCGCAATTGACACATTTGGCCATGCACAATATGGACGCTCTTGAAGCAATTCACACAGACTTTTGGTAAGCCTTACTTTGCGGGTCAAACGAGAGACTTGTATATCTTAAGAGGTGGCAGTGGTATGAATAACTTGACACGGTAGCGATACCAACTACCACGCACATACTCAAGGAATCTGTCACGCGACGAAGACTGTCGAGGTGGGTCTCGATTCCTCCTCCTGATTTCTCATCACGCTTTCAACTTTGACCCTCTTTGGTCTCATAGCACTTTGGTGAACTCTTATAAGGATTAGTCCGCGAGTTCCCTTGGATAAACCACCCTTTTCGCGATTTCATAAAATTCAGAGTATAGTGCAATATTACATTCACGGGCAAGCCATGGAGTGTCCGAAGAGCACAAATAATGGCTGCCTCGAAAGCTTCTGCCGCATTCCGCCCCGAAGGCTCCTTACTGAGAAATGGGTTACGTTCTGGTCTCTACCAGCCAATCTAGCTAAAGCTCTTCTTTGATTGAGCATTTGGCCTTTAGGCAACTGCTGCCATCAGTAAATAGAATAACTAAAAAGCGCTCTAAGTCAGCACGATCAAAAACACCAGCTAATCTCTAATTGAGGGGCTCCAAGATAATTCAGGCTCTTATGACTGCACTTGCGACCTCCCCGCCTGAGGGCAACACAAGGCTGGACGTGCCAGGATCTTGGCCTGGTCTCTTGTTGAAACAGTAGCAAAGTTATCTAGTACCGGAGGCCCCGCACATGGAGGAATCCTCTGTCCACTTTGATTTATTCCTCTTATAATTTCTCTTTTTTAGAGAAGAGGGCGGGGGTGAACCCGCTGCTGAGCCCTCCCCCCTTAGAAAGAGGCCAAAGGCAGGACGAACGAGCTTCAGCAAGATCTTTCTCCGATATGGAGAAGATCTTGACCGTCAAGGGAGCAGCAGGCGCAGAAGGTAGTTCCCCTCTCCTTGTGAATCCTCGGGGGCCCGTGCCGTCTAAGGAGGACCTTTCAGGGGCGGACACGAGTTCAGTGCCTAGCAACAAGCCCAGGTTCGCTCCCAAAGAAAAACTTGCCATCTAGGCCGGGGTCATCCCCGGTATCATCTCCATCTCAGGAGGGGCCCCCAACCCCCCAAGCTAACAGGTAACCCGCCCTGGGACTCATAGGGCCTATGGCCCATCACAAACATCACTTGGGCCAGTGTGCCGACCTGCATTGTGAAAAAAGGGGGATCATGCATGTCGATCGATGAGGAGTGGGAGGGGCGGGAAATTAAGCGGCGCGTCCTATGACTTGCCGTGTTCTGGGTATGCCCCTGAGAGGCAAAGAGGAACTTGCTGCAAATCTACAGTACTGTGCAGGCAACTCTACAAAAGGGGGTGATGGGGAAAATTCCGAACCTGTCGGTACTGGAGAGGGAGAATTGCCGTTTCTGCTAAAAATTTCTTGGAGGGGACCACCTACGTCACATAGATTGTAGCTCCCAGGGATGGTTCCGAAAATGGCTCAAACAAATGTCTAGAGGGGAGCTCCTCCGCCGTCCAGAGGGTTGCTATCATCGAATACCTCGTTCAACCCAACACCAGCGTCGGGCGTGGATTTGGAGATAGCAATGCAGAGAGTTAAATTCAACACAGTGACAGGGCTTCCTTAATTTGCACAGATGCTGGGAGGACGTGGGTCTCTTCGAGGTACCAAATGTAACAGGGTGCACATGGCGAGGGAGATGAGAACAGTTGGTATAGAAAAGCAGAAAGTAGTTGTTAGCTGAAGAAGGAGGAGAGGATAAGTTCGGGCCGGATGAGGGAGTCCTTATATTTAAGAGAGAAAATAAAGGAACGGAGATACATTTCATTACAAGAATATTTTGCTATTTTGGATTCGATATAGTTAATTACAAAAGAGTCGACTGCAAACAAATCCGGATTCATATTGAAACTCTGGAGGGTTTATTTACGCCCGATTCCATTATTATTTTCATAAAATTTTTAATCATGGCAAAGTAATATTCGAACTTAATTCATTCTTGATAGTTGTTTTGACATTGAATTGGTCGAATAATGAAGCATTTTTCCTATAAGAAATAATGGATAAGAAATCTGTATAATAAGACATGCATAACATCATACCGTAACTTATATAACAACAATAAATAATGAAATATTATGGAAATAAATGAAAAAATTGATCCGAACATTACCTTTGCCGAAGAGTGATGATGACCAAAGTGGAAGCAAATGAGGAGAGGTTATGGGTGTGGTTGTTATTGCTTCTTCTTTTGCTTGTGAGGCGAGACTCGAGGGCTGGTAGACGAAGTATAGTTAAGCTCTTTCTCGGTCACCAGCGAGGGGTTCTGGTTCTTATGGTAGCGACCGAATCTCTTCTTTTGGTTGTGCTTTTGGCGTAAGGCACTATACAGGCAGTGGAGTTTCTTTTTTTATTGATTGAAAGGTGGGTAAAGGTGATTCTTGATGGGAAAAAGAAATCCTCCGTAGTGGATTCAGGATTCTTTATTGATAGGATCTTGAAAACTCTATAGATGTCTCGAACTCCACCTTGAAGTATGTAAGTAAGTAGAAAAGGTGTGGAAGGTGAGATAGAATAGATCGCCAAGCCCCCCCTCCCCCTCTGGTCATTCTAAGATCACCAGAGGAGGGAGGGCACCAGGCCCTCCCAGTCTCCCCTCTCCCTCCAGAGTCCTGTTGGACTTCTGGATAGAAGAGAGGGAGACAGGGAGAAGGACAATGAGAGGAAGAGGAAAGGGGGATAGCAAAGTTTGAAGTAGTGTGGAAGTTTAAAAGAGACCCAGGTGGTCAGCGGACCTACAGCTTTACGTGGAATCCAAACCACGGTGTGTACTATATCCTGTCTATTCATTCAATCTCTATTGCCCCTATCCCACGCATGCTGTGTTAAGCTTAGTGTGAAGGATAGAAAAAAATGTAGATGGAAAATAAGGAAGTAAAAGATGTGCATTTGAGTGCAAAGTATACGTGGAGGTCACGTTAATCTCTGGCATTTAGAAATGTTATAGTTTAGAATTCAAATGAATAGTAATAGTTGCCTGAGTATCAGGTTTATCCTTTATTTCCGTTATATGTCAGTTTTTAAATCTGTGTTATTGTTGATGTGTGTGGCGTTCAAACCGTTCGTTGTTTTAGTTGCTTTCCTTCACTGGTAAAAGTTTTCTCCTTTCTATTTTATTATACCCGTTTCTTGTTTATCCTTTTATGTTTCTATTATTATTTCTAGCTTTTTCTAACTCTGTTTACTTACTCCCTCTGTTTGTTCTCATCATGTGAACACTTTGTCCTCTTCTTCGTTGATCTTTGAAGTATAGGTGGGGAAATCTCTACGTGATCCCCTTCTTATCTCTGAGTGATCATGGCCAATACTTCCTCTCCTATCTCGCGTTGCGTGATTTGGACGAGTTTATTGGCCCTTTACTCTATAATCTTGTTGATTGGCTGATTTCTTGCCTCGCGATGCAAATCTTGCTGTCTTATTCGGTCTTTTCTTCTTTTGTTCGTGATTAACAAAACTGCCTTGTTCTGTATTCGTTGTAGTGCGATAACATTACTTTTTGAGATTGTATTTAATAGTATCACTGGGTATATCATTGTTGATTGGAATAAGGCTTGATAAATTTTCTTCTTGTTTTTCCTTTTAAGTTCTCGGAGTCTAAATAGTAGCCCGAGTCTCTTTCTGCCTTTTTCTACTCTTTCTCTCGCATGCTTGGTGTATCCACTTTTCGTAAACGTTTTTGTATTCGTATCTGTTTCCTTCGATCACAATGTTGCTGAGTTTCCTCCTGTGTATTTGTACGATTTTAAATTTATTCCTATTGGTGCTGATCTTCCACTGTTTTTCATAAGCGTTGATCTGTCGTATTTCTTCTGATGTCATTCTTGCTTGCATAACATTGTTCCTATAATGGCAGACGACAATTTATGTGATGTCATCTGTGAACTGTATATTTACGCGCCCGTATGTAGCTGGTGGAGGAATGTCCGAGGTATATACAGAGTATAATGTTGGACTCAGACATCCTCCTTGCGGAAGGCCAGCCTCCATCGTAAATTTTTCTCCATGGTAGTTTCCCATTTTGATAAATGCGTTACGTTCGATTATGTATTTGCCATGTAGTCTCTCCATCTTGCTCTCTAGGCGTAACTGCAATATCTTATATTGCATTCCTTTCGTCCATACTTTGTCAAAAGATTTGGACACATCCCTGCAGACTATATCAACACTAGCCTTTTCTCTTTTTGCTTTAGCTATTTTTTCTGTTATGACCGCGAGGGCTATCTCCGTGCTTTTTTTCTTTCTGAATCTGAATTGAAACTTATTTAGAAGGTTATTAATTTCCAGGTGCTCATTTAGGCGAGTGTTCATAATTTTCTCGAACACCTTCCTGATGAAGTCGAGTAGAGATATAGGTCTGTAATTCTCCACTCGTGTAGTAGGTTTGCCAGCTTTGGGTATGAAAATCATTTTGGCTACTTTAAGTTATCTCGGGAAGTAGCCGGTGTTAAGGCTGCCATTAAATACTGAAGTAAGTCCCTGCAATATTTTTTTCTGTCGCTTGCTCGTAGTGCCTCTTAGTGAGCTCTGATCTACCTGGTGCCTTCTACTAAACTTTTGCATTGAGGTCTTCAATTCTTGGACAGTAATTCTTGCATCGTTACCGTCCAAAGTGTCTCTTACTGCATTTACAGTTCTGTAAGGAATTATCCTGTCCGCTTCTAGTTCGAGTTGGCTTGTGAGGTTTCGTTCGAAATCCCTGTCGAAGTCTTTGTGATACAACGGTCTGAGGCCGCGTAAATTCAACCGCTATTACATGTTGTTTAGAAACACGTTGCTACCCACGTGCATCTTCGCGTCGAAGCCGGGCGCCTTATCACCACCTGAGTCAATATTTCACCAAGGAGTTTCATCCCCCCCCTCTCGTTTCGCCCCATGCGTCGATCTCGCCAGATTGAGTTAGGCTTATGGGCAGATAAGGTATGTTCCCAGGCGGCGGCTGGGCATTCCTTCGAAGCCCCATCCATTGTCCCCTACGAAAAGGGGATGGATCCGACTATTTATATGGAAACTTTACCGATTAGATCAGATCAGATCCAGATTATCTTCGCGAGACATCACGCCGATCCGGTCTCACCTTGTGCACAAGGGGCCCTTTACCTCGAGATCCACTATTTTTGTCCATAGAGAGGACAATATCCCTTGAGTGCCAAGGTTCGAGCCTTCAAGAAGCCAAGTCCACAAGGCCGCCCCCTGTTGTTCAGAAAGAGAACAACGTTAGAACAGCCATTGTTCTTTGAGCCCGTTGACAAGAGACGGTTCTCACCCTCCCGCCCTGTTGTTCAGAAAGAGAACAACGTTAGAGTAGCCATTGTTCTTTGAGCCCGTTGACAAGAGACGGTTCTCACCCTCCCCCCCTGTTGTTCAGAAAGATAACAACGTTAGAACAGCCATTGTTCTTTGAGCCCGTTGACAAGAGACGGTTCTCAAACCTCCACCCATGTTGTTCAGAAAAAGAACAACGTTAGAACAGCCATTGTTCTTTGAACCCGTTGACAAGAGACGGTTCTCACGATCCCCCCCCTGTTGTTCAGAAAGAGAACAACGTTAGAACAGCCATTGTTCTTTGAGCCCGTTGACAAGAGACGGTTCTCACCCTCCCACCCTGTTGTTCAGAAAGAGAACAACGTTAGAACAGCCATTGTTTTTGAGCTGGTTGACAAGAGACGGTTCTCAAAACTCCACCCATGTTGTTCAGAAAGAGAACAACGTTAGAACAGCCATTGTTCTTTGAGCCCGTTGACAAGAGACGGTTCTCAAACCTCCACCCATGTTGTTCAGAAAGAGAACAACATTAGAACAGCCATTGTTCTTTAAGCCCGTAGACAAGAGACGGTTCTCACCCCCTGTTGTTCAGAAGAGAACAACGTTAGAACAGCCATTGTTCTTTGAGCCCGTTGACAAGAGACGGTTCTCACCCTCCCCCCCTGTTGTTTAGAAAGAGAACAACGTTAGAATAACCATTGTTCTTTGAGACCGTTGACAAGAGACGGTTCTCAAACCTCCACCCATGTTGTTCAGAAAGAGAACAACGTTAGAACAGCCATTGTTCTTTGAGCCCGTTGACAAGAGACGGTTCTCAAACCTCCACCCATGTTGTTCAGAAAGAGAACAACGTTAGAACAGCCATCGTTCTTTGAGCCCGTAGACAAGAGACGGTTCTCACCCCCCTGTTGTTCAGAAGAGAACAACGTTAGAACAGCCATTGTTCTTCAAGCCCGTTCGTCAAGAAATGGTTCTCTTTCCCAAAACGTCACTTTAGGATAATTTAATCCCCCCCCCCTTTCGGCTGGAACTCGCCAGCGGACCAAAGATTCCTTCGCGTCGCCTTCCTCTGCACTCAACTTGTAAATACGTAAGCTGAGCATTACTTTTGATTACCTAACCTTTCGTCAACCCTACTCTGTGCTTTAAATGGATTAGCGAACCATCCCATCCCTTTAATTTTTATTTGTTTACCTTTTTAAATCTCTCCCAAATCTTAATCCTCGGATTAGCAAGATATTCCCACGACCCTTTCCATTCTCTGTTTATGTAAACATTTTTCGTTTTGTGTGTTGTTGATAGTTTAATTAAGAAAACTTTATTTTATTAATGATAGCCATATTATTATCCTTGAGCTCAGTTCCACTTCTCAAGCATATTGAAGATAAATAACATCGGTCAACCAGATAACCACGCACTCGAAATATAAGAATAGTTCCCTCGACGAATAGTTATATATGGTATATCGTCGAGAGTCTATTCTACGACAGTCTTGATTTTCCTCTTCACTAATATTAAAAATGTTCTTCCAGTGTTCTTTAAATAATTGTTCTATTGCGTCAATATCTTCTATCTTATTGCCTTGATTATCTTTCAGGGTTATCTTTTCATCTCCTGATTTTCCTTTCATTTTTTTTATTGTTTTCCACATTCTCTTGCGGGTGCGCCATCGTCAATCTTCTGGATTGTTTCATTTCATTGCTGATTTTGTTTTTCTATTATTTCCGTGTTAAGAATCCTTTTTATCCCCTTCATTGCGTTGAGCAGCTCCCTCGTTGGTCCGTTTCTCCTTATGTTGTCTGAAATTTCCCTTAGTCGTCGATAGTTTCTTATCATCTCTGGAGACCAGGTAAAGGTCTTAATCGTCTATCCGCCTTTTTATCAAATTCCTAATATTTTCTAGTTCTTCGTCTATCTCTTCTTGCGATGCGCCATCTAGTTCTTTCGGCTGATATGTGCTTAATTCTATCTTGTATGTCCCCCAGTCTGCTCTATGAAAGGCATTTGTTACCTTCCCTGGGATCTGGATTGGTTTTTTATTAAGAGGGAGCAGAGTCGCTGTGTGGTCCGTACATGGGATATCTTCTGGCCTCATATAGTAATTATATGGAAGGTAGTTGTTGCCTAAGCAGATGTCTGGTTTAGTGGCTGAATTAACCCTCACATAAGTGGGGTAATCTGGTCCAAGTTTTTGACAGATACCTCTATCAAACAGCGTTCCGAGGTCTCTGCCTATCCCGTTTCTTAGTCTGTATCCGCTCTCTTGACAGTGTGCGTTCAGGTCAACCCAAAATAACACTGGTAACCTATTATTAAAGATTCTGATGAAGTTCTGAATGGGCAGTTGGTTTCTTCTTGGCGGTTGGTATCCCGTTGCTATAATAATGCTGGTCAATTCCATTTTAATTTCCACTGCAATGTAGGCTTCGTCCAATTCATTGCAAGTTCTATATTCAATATCCTTTCTGATTGCTATAGTTCTCCCGTCGGGTTTGCCGCTATAACGTAGTAATTCCAGATTTTGATCTCGTCTTCTTGAAGATTTACTCCGTGTGCCGAAATTATAATTATGTTCGGGTCTAGTTTTCTAAAAATGTTTCCATACATTATCCGTTTGTTTTTCCATCCATTAACGTTTAGCTGTAGAATCTTAAGATCTGTTCAATCCATTGTAGTTTATAAAGTCCTAAAATTGATTCCGTTTCCAAAGTCTTTTAACCGTTTCCGTTCGATGATCTAGTATATGTCCTGGAGACTAAATTAAAAAACTTATTTCCGTCTACCTGCTGGTTTACGGCAGTCCTTAGCTCTCGAGTGGTGACCCGTGTTTGTTGGATGTGGGTTGGCGAGTTATGACTCCATTGTGGAGCTGGGCTCTTTCCCGTCTTTTATTTGCTTTTCTTCAGGGATTTCTTTGTTACTCTTCTAGTCTCAACTTCCAATTCGGAGCTAGTGTCTTCTGTGTCTGATTCCATTTAGCCGTTTTCTTCCTGAGCGTTTTCTTGGTGTCCAGTCTCAGCGCTATCTATTTTGAGAATGGCCTCTGAATTAACCTCTTGTGGCACGACGACGGGTTCTAGTCCATTGGCCCGCAACATGAAGTTGAGTATTTTTGCATAAGTTCCAGGGTTAAGCGCATTCTGGACATGTGCTTGAATCACACAAGTATTTATCTTGCCAAACATTCCCTTTGTGACGTTCGTCAGCGCTGAGGTGTTTGAGCATTGGCCTTTGGCTACGTTAGCGTAAGATGCGGTGTTCTCTGCATATTTCTTTGACTGTACATAGATCTGTCTCCTTCTTCTTGATGATATCTTTTCTAAATGGACACGACATAGCCATGGTACGATGGCTACCGCCGCAGTTTACACATTTTTTGTACGTGTTTCTGCAGTTGCGGTAGTCTTGTCCCTCTTCGGCGCACTCAGAGCATGTCACTGTTCCTCTATTGGGGCAGTTGGCTGAGGTGTGATTCTCCATGGCATAGCAATTAAAACACATCTGGATGTTGACAAATGTGTCTATTTGTATATTCTGTGGAGGAATATACATGCTAAAGGTCATAATCCCTTTTCTTGGGCTTTGGCCGCCATCTCTGTTGTCTCGCAGATTACTTTAAAGACATGAGTATAGTCCTTAAATTTTACGATTTTCTGAATTTTGATCCACTTCTGGTTTTCCATTTCTCTTTTGATTTCATCGCACGAGTGAGATCCCACCCATGCTTCTACTTTCCGGCATACGAAGCTCCGGTTTGCGGTGATCTGCGGCGGTATCTTCGCTTCCAGTTGGAGTTTTCTGAGGGTTACCGATCCACCAGGAGATAGCAGTTTTTCTACATCATTTCCTTTTGGACACATCACAATAAATCCGTTGAAGACTTCAATGCATTTTATCAAGGGTATGGAGAGGTCCTTGAAGATGGTTTCCACGACTTGCTGCGGAGTACATTTGATTCCATTGATACCTTTCTGGTTCCAACGAAGAGGCAGTCTTTTCACATCCTGGTTGTCCATCCTGGTTCTAGTCTGCCCCACTATTGCGGCACTCTTAGTGGTTAAATCTGTAAGTAAACGTTATGCTCCTCAAATGGGAGAGCCCTCTATCTGACCTTATTCTACCTCTCCTACCCCCCGACTTGCGTGCTCTCCTTGGTCACCCTACCTATTTAGGCCTAGTCCTATTACCGGTCCACAAAAGGTTTCGAGCTCGTGGTCGAGAATCGACCCCCCTTTTCTGGCCCCCTAACGGGGTCTCCTGCAGGGGTTCACTATACACTAATTCTAATTGTATCTAAGACCTTGCTGGTGACCAAGTTATGCAGCACTAGTTGAGAAACAAGTTGAAGTAAAAAGTGTGAAAAAAGTGCCAGTAGTCAGAAGAAAAAGTAGTTCTTTTGGGGGAAGCTACATCGCCCACAAGGAACAGGAGAAATCTTCAATCAGCCCTGTAAGCGCATATATTTCTTCCTGTGGTAGTCGTCCGTTAGCTGTTATAAGTGTTGAGTGGCAGACAGACGTTTAGCTCAAATTAGCGTGAAAAAAATCACGCTTTGAAGAAAATTTCTAGGCCGGTTTACTCCTTTACCAGTGAGAACTTTGCCAGATAGTAGAAATGCTTCCGAAAATCAAAGTAGCAGGTCCGTCTCCACTTTGAAACACCTTCCAATTACCAATGTATACTCAGCTTTCGTACACATCGCGGCAAACGAGTTTTAAACAAATTTAAATTTAGACATTCAGTTTACCTTTTTATATTTACGGGTATTTTCAAAAATAATAAAACAAGGCTATCTTACAAGATTTTTTATAGAAATATTGATATTTGAATAAGTAAAAATGTATTTGAATAATTTCAATGGTTATATTTCAGACCCATCTTTTAATAGATGACAAATGTCACTCTTTTCTTAATAACCACTTCAGGCCTGTTGTTCCTTTATTAAAATGTCCATTTATTTGATTAGAACAAAATATACAGGAAAGATTGTATTGCAATTAATATAGATATTCATATACATTAATATTTTATAATTAAGCAAACTAAACAAATATTATACTTTTAAATTTCTTTTTCTTTTGAATAGATACAAAAAGCCTATTGAATTAACTGGGAAATATTAAAATAGTTACGAAGAAAATAATTAAAAGCATCTCCAGGCCATGTGCCAAAACTCCGTCAAGTGCGGCGTGTGCAGCCAAGCGCACCCGACGGAGGAGTGCATCAGTCGCGAGACCAAGGCCAGCGAGACCACCACGGCATGGTGCCCCAACTGCACCAAGGGGTACCACGCTTGAAACACGAAGTGCCCCGAGCAAAAGAGAAGGATGCCACGGGGTCACCGGCGGCAGCCACAGCAGATGGAACCACGTGCCCCCCCAACCCAGCAAAGAAGAAAGTGTCGGTTCATTGCCGCGCCACCCCCAATCGGGTTGGCGTGGGTTACAAAAGAGGGAGTGGCAGAGGCAGGGTAAACCACGTGGGCCTTCCCAGCAACAAGGCAACCGACGCCTTGTTTCAGCGCCACCACCAAACAGGCCGGCGTGGGCTTCCCACCCACCCCCTACCCCTCAACAGCCTGGCACAAGTCAGGTCGAGACAGGGAAAGAGGACAGGCAGGGAGCGAAAGAGGGTACCAGTAGCTGCATAGCCAGCAACTCCGCTCACACCTCCACCCAGCAACCCACCCCCTCTGTCCCTAAGCTACAGAGGAGGCGAACACAGGCGTTGGGCCCACCGCGCCCGCCCAGACGAGGAGCAGTCCACGGTGCTATCCAATGCCCAACCACCGACAGAGTCTCGACGTGGACCCCCAAGTTATTGCGAGGGACTCAATGAGAAGGGCAGAGCCATCGTGGCAGTCATCCTCGCGTGTGTCGTACAGCTGGTGAAGAAGCTGCTCGACCGCCGACGGGGCACCGCAGCCCCCACCGAGCAGGACCTCGACGCTCTCCTCTGCGAAGAGGTGTTAACCGCCTCCACAGAGGGTGCCCTCCAGCCTCCACAGAGGGTGCCCTCCAGCCTCCACCATCATCTACCACGCCGAGAGGTCCCACCCAACACCCTCTGCACCCACCGCACGCCCACAACCAAGATGGAGGCGCGGATTGATAGCCCAGCCCACGCTGAGGGTGCTGCAGTGGAATGTGCAGGGCCTCCGCCCCAAGAAACATCAGGTGCTGCAAGCCGTCTTCCAAGAAAACCTGGACCTGGTTCTCCTACAGGAGACGCTCACGCCCGCCGGCTTTAAATGGCGAGTCATTCGCTACACCGTCCACTCGCTTCCGGCTGGTGACGGAAATGGGCGTGGCTGTGCAGCCCTCATACGAAACACCATCCCGCACAAGAGGATCGCCGCAGCCGTGTACTGTGGTGACGGCGTGGAGGTCCTGTTACTGGAGCTACAGCTGGGGCCGCTCACTCTCACTGTATACAATATATACAGGAGCCAGCGGTACCCGGTGGATGTTGGGGAGCTACTTTCCTTCGCATCCCACTCCAGCCTCCTTGTAACGGGCGACTTCAACGCCCACCACCCCGTGCTGTACTCTGTGTCACCCACTAACGTGACCGGGCGCCACCTGGCCGCCTTGCTCGAAGAAGTTCCTGCCGTTCGACTACTGAACACAGGGGAGGCCACGCACGTCCATGGGGGGCGGCTTAACCTCACGCTGGTGTCGGGCGACCTACAGCCCAGCGCCACCTGGCAGGTCTACCCTACCCTCACCAGCGACCATTACGGGACCCTCACCACCCTCACTGTGGCCCCACCAGCTCCAGTGGAACGTCAGGAGGGCGGATTGGGCAAAGTTCCAAGCCTCCCTGGACGAATGGTGGTCCACATATGTGCCTCCGGCGGACCTGCACCTGCAGGAGAGGGATCTTACGGCGGCCATAGAGAGTGCAGCATACGCGAACATGCCCAGGACAGCCTCAAATCGCCGCCGGCGGCCGGACTGGTGGTTTTATAACGAGGAAGTCCGGGAGCACAATCACCGCGTCAGCGTCCACAGGAGGTTGTACGAAGAGCGCCCAACGGCCATCAACCTGCAGCTCCTGCAGGACGTGGTAGCTCGCGCGCGACAGGTGTCCCTGAGCACCAGGGAGGCAAAGTGGCTGGAGTGGTGCGCCTCTTTCAGCCAACACACCTCCCTCGGCCAGCTGTGGGGGAGATTTAGGAAGGCCTCAGGCGCCGCCTCGACCCGCCCAGCTGCCCACCCACGCCCACAGCAAGAGGCAGATTGGCTGGCGAACTGCTTTACAGCGAGGGGTTCTAGCGATCAGCTCCCTCCCCACACCCGCTACCTCCAGCAGCAGCTACGCCCACAGCACGACGAAGAGGTCAGGGAGGCGCGGGGCCAGCCGCACGCGACGGACCAGCCTTTCACGCTCGAAGAGCTGGCCAGGGCAAAGCGTGGACGTGACACAGCGGCGGGAGCCGACGGAGTGCGGTACTCCATGCTGGCGCACGCTAGGCCCGCCGGGGACGCCGCGCTGCTAGCCCTCATGAACGCGTCGTGGTTGGCAGGCCGTCTGCCGCCATCCTGCAAGGACGCCGACATCCAGCCCATCCCCAAGCCGAAGGATCACACCACCTTCAGGCCAATCTCCCTCCTGAGCTGCACCGGAAAAACAGCAGAGAAAATGGTGCTGACTCGCCTACAGTGGAGCGTGGGAAGCCTTTACCACCACGTGTTCGGCTACACCAGGGGGCTGAGCACGGTGGACTGCCTCATCACCCTCCTGGCTCACGCCAACAACCATCCCACCATCGTAGTCTTCCTTGACCTCGAGAAGGCTTTCGAGCTGGCTAGCCCCCACGCCATACTAGCCTCCCTTGTGAGGAAGGGCATCCGAGGGAGACTGCTGGGCTGGCTCCAGGACTACCTTCACCAGCGCCGAGCCCGCGGGAAGTTCCAGGGTCACAAGTCTTCCTACCTTACCTTCTAGAACGGGATAGCCCAGGGCGGCATCCTCAGCCCGTTCCTTTTCAACGTGCTAAAGGAACAGCTGGTCGCCCTACCCTATCGGGAAGGAACCATCCTCCTTAGCTACACCGATGACCTGGCGCTCATCGTCACCGGGCGCGGCGACAAGCTCGCGCGGGCCCAAGAAGCGCTGCACCTCATCACTGCCAAGTGTGAAGAGCTGGGGCTCAAGATCTCGGCAGAGAAGTCCCAGGCCATGACCATCAAGAATTGCACACCTGCTGGCCAGCAGCTTCACGTCCAAGGAGTCGGCCTGGCCTGGACCGACTCCTATCAGTACCTCGGAGTGTGGGTGGATAGGCGGCTGTCCTTTACGCAGCATGTCACGCACCTGAAGGAGCGGACGCAGGCCCGGCTGAATGTGATGAGGGCCATGACGCAGCCGAGCGCTGGTGCAACCTTCCCCGTCCTCCGCCTTTAATACCTCCAGGCAGTGCGCTCCCTAGTGGACTACAGTGCACCGGTCCTTGTAGCGCTGCCCCAGCAGCAGCAACATCGCCTAGAGGTAATACAAATCACCGCCATGAGGACCATGTTAGGGGCACCGAGGTGGTGCAGTGCCTGTGTCATGCAGAGTCAGGCCAACCTGGTGCCCCTTACCGCCAGGGTGGATTGCATTGTGGCCTGTCGGGTGGCCAGAGTGCTCCAGCGCGACGTGGAGGGTGTTGCGCAGAGGAGACTCCGAATGGCCGTGGCGCAGGGCATCGAGTGCCTGCGTAGCAACAGGTGGCTCGTAAACGTCAGCCTAGCAACCAACTCCCTCAACCGGGCAGGAAACTGGCTGTGGCGCGACCCCGACACTCCCAACCCGCCTATGTTCCACCACCACCATGGGACCCCCCCCCGCCTCCCACTTCACCGCCACACAGCTGCCCGACAGCAAAGCAAACTGCCTCACCGAGGAGCTGCGCCAGCACGCACTCATGGCCATGTCTGAGGTCACGGAGCCAGGCAGCGCAGTGTACTTTACCGACGGCACCATCGACTCCGACAGCGGGAGGTCCGGCGCCGCCTTCGTCACGAACGGATTGACGCAGTCATGGAGGACATCAAACCACTGCTCTACCCTCCAGACGGAGCTGGTAGCAATCCTGCACGCCTTCCAGCACGCTCTGCTCCGCCTGGAGGCCACTGTGGTGATACACACGGACTCTCGGTCGGGACTGCAGGCGTTGCAGCACGCCCACGCCCACAACCACACCCGGGACAACATCCACCTCACCACCACCACCATCCTATGCACCCTGCAGGACCTGCCAGCTCAGGGCAGGCGTCTCCGGCTCCACTGGATTCCCAGCCACGTTGGCGTGCGCGGCAACGATGCTGCCGATGAAGCAGCCAAGCGAGCCACCCACGGCCCCACCATCACTTGGACCGTGCGCCCCAGCCTGCAGCAGCTCAAGGCGCAGGCCAAACGCAGGGCCGCCCACAACGCCCACCAGCAGCACCAAGAATGGGAAGCAATCAATAGGCAAGCGGCGTGGTATGCTGCAGCCACAGCCTATCGCCCACTGAACCCATCCTTTCAGCAGCCCAGAGCGAACGGCGTGCTGCTACAGCGTGTGAGGCTGGGCTACTCCACGCGGGAAGAGCTGCACGCCGACTTTGGGCAGGGAGGTGCGAACATTGCGGCGGCCGCTCTTGGCGCCCACTGGTGCACTTCCTCCTCTCCTGCCCAGCCACCGCCCGCCTCAGGCCAGAGCGAGTGCCAGCCCCTCCCCCTGTAAGAGGCGCCCTACTGAGGGCGCGAGAGGCAAGAGCCGCCCAGGTGGTCCTCTACACCCCAAAAAACGAGCTGCTGGAGGTGCTGAGAACAGCACCCCATCGCCGCCCGCGCCCAGCCGAGCAACGGGTGATGAAAACCGCCGCCACCCACTTGCAGCAGATAAGAAACGCGTGGGACGCTCCACCACGTCTTACTGCACGCCAACACTGACGGGCTGCCCGCTTTGTGTAATGTGTACACTTATACTACATGTATTTATATTATTGTATCATAAAATTACTGTATTTGTATCGGATTATTTTTTATTATTATTATTTGTATTATGATTATGTATAAATGTACGCTATTGCAAAATAAACCTATACAATCAATGGAATTCTTAGGAAGGAGAAATACTAATACGGTATTATGGATGAATCTTCCTCTCGTTTTTAAAGGGCATGACTGTAATTGGCGCTGTTCATTGCTTTTGTGTTATTTGCATGATATTAACCCTAGTTGCAATGTCAGAATAGGGAAAAAAATAAAACCCGATCATTTGACCGCCTTACCATTCGAACATTTTCGAAAGAGATATACAGCTTAGCGAACAAGCGGTCTTTAGACTATTATTTTCCATTTAGACACTTTTAAGTAAAATAAGGATGGTAGCTCAGTCGATAAGCGTCGTGGTCATAATAGCGATGAGCTCTTGATAACACAGGTTCGAATCCAACTCCTTTATTCATTTTCATATAACGGTTAAAAATAGTTTCCCCTATTTTTAGTTTCTATAATTCCCATTTTCTTAAGTTTTCACTGTTTGTGTTATATGTTCGGCTATGGAATCTTTAACTTCTTTTATGACCCTTGGGAAGATCATGTCCAGACCAGGCGATTTAAATTTATTCATTTTGTCGATGAGTCTCTTAACATCATTAACTGAATACTCTATTGATTTTAGAGGATCATTGCCAGAATATCTGATGTTAGGTTTTATAATAACTTCGGATTCATCTTTGGTGAATACCGTTGCAAAGTATTCGTTTAAAACATTTCTTATTTTAACATCGTTGTATTGCAAAACGCCATTCTTGTCTAGCGTAGGGAGTCCTACAGTCGGAGACTCCCTCAAAGTTCTGTTTAATGCGAGGTCTATCAGGAACAAGTTTCTAGAACTTCGTGGCCTCGTAGCAACAGAAGAACCGGAGATGGTGGCTATAACGGAGTCGTGGATAAAAACCTCAAGCCGAGATTTTGAAGGTATATTCACGACTCCCGGTTACCAGCTCTTCCTGAAAGATAGGCCAGACAGAGAGGGTTGCGGTGTGATGTTGTATGTCAAGGATACTCTCAACTCGACGGATTGCAACATCGTATCCGACCATGAACTACTAGGTGTTGACCTAGAGATAGGTCCTGTCAAATACAGGACCCTGGTGCTTTATAGACCTCCTGCCCAACTCGTTGAAAAGGACAGAGATCTGTACCAGCTACTAGGAGAACTTGTCAAAGACAGAGTGTGTATCGTCATGGGTGATTTCAATACACAAGTTGACTGGGAAACCAGAGAACCCTGTGGCGAGAACGCACTACTCCTATAGTTCGCGAACAACGAGTTCCTGACTCAAAGGGTGAGAGAGCCAACGAGAGGAGATAATATCCTCGACTGAGTTTTCACCTCTGAGGATGACATCGTTGAGGACCTCTCTGTTGGCGAAGAGCTCGGGTGGAGTGACCACCGACTAATTAGATTTGTAGTCAAAGTCCCTAAGGCAGCGCCGGCAACTATTAAATCGAGGAAACTCAATTTGAAAAGAGCGGACTTTGCAGGTCTTCGTGCTGGACTGACTGACGCGAGACTAGAAGTGTGCGATGTTGTTGAAGACTCGTGGAACAGTTTCAAAAAAACTCGATTTGAAAAGAGCGGACTTTGCAGGTCTTCGTGCTGGACTGACTGACGCGAGACTAGAAGTGTGCGATGTTGTTGAAGACTCGTGGAACAGTTTCAAAACCACATTAATGAGTCTTCAATCGCGTTTCATCCCTCTGAAATGTCCCCGTCGGTCTTCTTTTCAACCAAAGTGGTTTAACCGTGAAATCAGCCAACTACTTAGGAAGAAGAGAACTGTGTACCGGCAATCGAAGATCTCGGGTGACTTTGACTTCCACTTCGTCTTCAGTGAGCACGATCGGGACAAGGCGGTGGATGTGGTGTACTTAGACTTTCAGAAAGCCTTTGATAAGGTAACAAACCGCCGCCTTCTCCGGAAAGTGCGAGCGCTGGGCATAGACGGAAAAGTAGCCGGCTGAATCGAGAACTGGCTAAGTGGCAGACGGCAACGGGTGGTGGTAAATGGACAGTCTTCTGAGTGAATGCCCGTTACTAGCGGGGTGCCTCAAGGTTCTGTCCTGGGCCTACTACTATTCATTATCTAAGTCAACAACATAGACGGTGACATGGTTGCCAAGATTTCCAAATTTGCCGACGATACCAAGCTTGATATGAACGTTGCAAAGGATGGAAATACTGCCCGCCTGCAGGAAGATCTTGGGAAGATTTGAGAGTGGTCGGACACGTGGCAAATGCCTTTTAACGTGAACAAATGCAAAGTGATGCATATCGGCCACAGAAACCCCCAATCTCAGTATATCCTTAAGGGCACTGCTCTTGAATCGAGTGACACTGAGAAGGACTTGGGTGTAACTATCACCAGCAACCTCAAGTTCTCGAAACAGTGCATCGAGGCAGAGAAGAAAGCCCAAAGGATGTTAGGCTACATAAAGCGCCAGTTTGGATACCGTAACAAGGAGATATTACTTTGTCTGTACAACTTCCTCGTTAGGCCGCACCTGGAGTATGCCGTACAATTTTGGAGTCCTTCGTTTCAAAAGGATATCGCAAGGTTGGAACGCGTACAAGCCAGGGCAACTAAGCTGATCCCCTCTATCCGACATTAAAGTTATGAGGATAGACTAAAGGAATTAAATCTGTTCTTGCTGGAAACCCGTAGACTGCGTGGTCAGCTCATCGAAGTTTTCAAAATACTTCGAGGGTTCGACAATGTTGACTACCGGGATATTTTCACACTAAGTGAGAACAGAACGCACAATCACGGCTTCGAACTTGAACTGAAGCGTTCCAACCGCAATCTGTGTGGAAATTTTTTCACTTACAGTATCTGCGGTAAGTGGAACGCACTTCCAGTGGGAGTTGTCAACAGTGAATCTGTTGACCAGTTCAAGTCAGGACTAGACAAAGTCTTGAAAAGTGGCCGTTTATGGACGCAAAACAATTGAGCAGCCATGTGGCCGCTCGATTGCTAGTCCAAAGGTACCCTCCTTGAATGGACCGTAAGGTCTTCTAGCGTACCTTCTCTCCTTGTTGTTATACTATTTTGGATTGGTTTCCTACTGTTTACTAGTGCGAAGAATTATTTGGGGTTTGTCTTACAGTTTAAGGCCACTCTAATCTCTTCATTTCGTTTGGTTCCTTTAATTTAACTTTTAACTTTTTTTTCAGTTGGATATAGTTTTCTTTGTCTCTAATGTTTTTCTCAATTTTCTTTGTTAACCATTTTGGTTGTTTGACACTACCAACTTCCCATGATTTTGATGGAATGAAATGCGACTGTTTGTTCATCAGATTTTCTTTAAAATTTATCCAGATTTCATTTATATAGCTAAAACTCAGGTTGTGATGACACAAGCTCTTTTTTAACCCCTCCAGATTAGCTCTTTTGAAGTTTAGCTTAGTATCTATTAAAATAGATTACATTGTGGTCAGTATTACCAAATTTATCTCCTACGCTCAGATTTGAAATCAAATCATCGTCGTTAGTTAAAACTATATCTAAGATATTAGGACCTCTTGTGGCTTCGTTCACCCAGTGGGTTAGTAAGTTATCGTCAATAAAATTAATTGATCTCTACCCTTCGGCGTCAGAGGTTTTCGTTGACCAGTCTACTCGTCCGCAGTTGAAATTAACAATAATTAGAGAAAATTTGTTGTTTATCTCATTTATTAAACAGTCATAGAATCTTTGATTTAAATCTACTGTTTGATGGGTGCTTCTGTATGCTAAATATACATACATATCTTTTTCAAGATTTAGCTTGACTCCTCTCAGTTCGAAGTCTGTTGGATAGATATTATTTCGTACATATAAAATCACGCCTCCACCCTCCGTCCCTACTCTGTCTTTATGGAACATTTTATAACCTTCTAATTGAAATTCACCACTGAAATCTCTGAGTGACAATAAATCCAGCTCTCTGTAATGCCTATTATATTATATGTTCCTAGTGCTACAAACGCTTTAAGCTCTACTAATTTATTCCTAATAGACCCGGCATGAAACAAATCATATAGATAGAGAGAGAGAGAGAGAGAGAGAGAGAGAGAGAGAGAGAGAGAGAGAGAGAGAGAGAGAGAGGAAAGTAGAGGAGAGAAGAAAGGAGAAGGTGAGGGGGAGGAGGGGAGGGGGGACAGGGAGTGGGACAGGGAGGGGCAGAGCAATAGCGATGTCAAACCGAAGGGAGGGGGGGGGGGAAATTCATTTAAACTTCCACTTCCAAAATCGCACCCGAACTCTTAGAAGGAGATAATGATTAATGCCCTAAATATTGCAATGCAAGAAAGAAGCCCTGGGTTTCTAAATTAAAGAGGGACCCCCCCCACACAGATAGTCTTTAGGGGTCTAAAGTTATCTGCTCAGATGAAATAAATTATCATTTATAATGGAAAACTTTTCCCCAGACCCCTGGCCAATTACTCCTCCTCGAATTCATCCATATACTAGAAAAACTGTCAAAGTTGAACATCCACTTCAATTCGCCTGTAATCCTCCCGAGGCAGAGCATGGAGCAAACTGACGATCTACGATTTATTCTTCTTATGGTTAAAGTCACAGTGGGATATATAACGCAGCCTCCTCCACCATCCCAGTCTGATATAGCCCCGATGCCCCACACCCACCCCTTTCTGACCTGTTATTTCTTGCCTGCATTTTGTTAGTACTTATTTTCCATTTGATTATAATATGCACAACCCTCTTCTCTCTGTGTTTGTTAGTCTTTTGGAACCATTCATCATTTTAATATATACAACTTTCTTCTGTATATATTTTCTCTGAAGATTATACGAGTTGCAAATAAAATCTTGCGCTAAAGTGCTTTAATTTTCTAAATTCTTTCTTAAGGAAAATCTTAGTTTTTAATTAATTTCGACAAATATATTCACGAGTTGAATCCAGGCGTGGAGGAGAACATACGATAAATCGAAAAACTTCAAGAAAAAGTTACCAATAGGAAATTAGTCGTTGCTTTTAACAAAACTTGCTATGATTAATATGTATTGACCAAATTCTATGCTCCTATGGGAACCTGATGTGTCAATTTAATTATTGCATTGATTTTGTATTAACATTATTTTATTTCTCTTCATCTCTACTTGTCCCTCTCCCCTTCGTTTCAATTTACTTTTCATGTCTCTCCTAATCTCCCTCTTTAGCCTATCGCTTTATCTGTTAATCGTTTTAACCTTTTGACTCTATTCTTGCCTCTCGGTTTGACCTTGCTACCTGTTATAGCTAAATCTTAATGTGAATTTGCCCATCCCTCTCCTTCTTCCTCATTGATGATTACTTGTCTTAGAGGCGGTCCTTTATCTTTTACTAGCTTATATATACCCTTATTATATTATTTTCTCTTTTAGTTATCCTTGAGAATGAACTGAATAAAGTTCTTAAGTACTTGTTGGAATCACCTTTTCATTTTTCCTGTGGGCCATTGAATTCATTGCGAACCTCACGTGCTACTTTGTGAGTTATTCATTTCATATATATATATATATATATATATATATATATATATATATATATATATATATATATATATATATCCATATGGAGCTCAGCCGTGAAGCCTGCATTTAATGTTGAGGATAAATCCCAGAGCCACGAGAAACGGATGCAGCATCTTTTAATTTTTCACAAAGTTTCGAAAAATACAAGTTTTCATCTTCAGGCTAGAAGATGAAAACTAATACATATGAAGAAAACTTGAAAAGGCCACAATACATTATTTTAAAGGGTGACCAATTATAAAACATAAGTTAAAATTTTTTAAATATGACTTGGCAACAGTTAAATTTAACTGTTGCCAAGTCATATTTAAACTTATTCTAGCCTGAAGATGAAAACTTGTAGTTTTCGAAACATTGTGAAAAATTAAAAGATGCTGCATCCGTTTCTCGTGGCTCTGGGATTTATCCTATATATATATATTTGGTTGTACCACGTAGGGAAAAAGAAAGATTGATTGGAGCAAGTACTTTCGTTATCTTAATAAGATTTTCAAACTGACAATGGTTTTTGAAATAGAGAGAGACTGTATTTATACAAAGCAATGTTTTCCCTATTAAATCACATGGTCAGATTTTTTATGGCCTCTGATAAGTTTGATTTGAGGAAGAAAGATAGGACTGGATCTAAAGAAAACAAACCGGAGCTAATATTTTCATTTCTCTCCTTTGTGCTGGAGATTAGGAACGATTCAAAGATATTTCTGCTAATAAAATCATCTATATGCATTATAGTATCTGCTTTTGATCAGTTAATCTGGTGAACGATCTTAAGCCTGTGGACGGCCAAAGCATTATTTGTATATCCATTAGATACTGCATTTTGATGTTGCTTAATTCTTACAGAGATATTTTTTGAAGTTTGACCTACATAGAATAAATTACAATCCAAACAAGGTATACTATATATTAAATTATTATCGTTCCTTGGGCTGTGTTTTATTAACATATTTTTTAATGTATAATTGTATTCAAAAATTACATTTATATCAAGTTGTTTTAACATTGATACTACATACAAGAAATTACCTTATCATGATAATTTCTTGTATGTAGTACCAATGTTAAAACAACTTAATATAAATGTAATTTTTAAATACAGTTATACATTAAAAAAACATGTGGGTTAACGTCACTCCAATACAGACAATTATGGCGATTGATATGTTCAATTAACTTAAAGGCTGCTTCAACTGACCGGCATATCTTATCAAGAAAAGGTCTCATCTTCATTAACTTTAGTCATAAAAAGTTCACAAATCTCTAATCATGGAAACTTGGAAGCACACGTGGGATGTGATGTAAGGTCTCATCATTAGAATCTTCAACATTCTTCAAACACTTATATCAATGATACCTAACTCTGAAGAAAGACGCCCGAGCTTTTTGAGCCCCTTATGTTGTTTTACATTCTTTTTCGAATGATATAATTGTCAAGGTTCTCCCAAGGTTACCCCGGGAATTATTTTGTTTTGGCAATAATATCATAACTATTCGGCCGATTCTAACGAAATTTAAAACTCTTATGTTGTTTTACATTTTCTTTCGATTGATATAATTGCCAAGGTCCTCCCGAGGTTAGCCCAGGACTAATCTTGTTTTGGAAATAACATTATAACTATTCGGCCGATTCTAACGAAATTTGAAATCCTCATGTTGTTTTACATTCTTTTTCGAATGAAATAATTGGTAAAGTCCTCTCAATGTTAGCCGGGGAATTATTTAGCAATGACATCATAAGTATTAGACCGATTCTAACAAAACTTGATGCTTTTATGTTCTTTTACATTCTCTTTCGAGTGATAAAATTGCCAAGGTCCTCCCAAGGTTATTCTAAGAATTATTAAAAGTTTTTAAGGCCGTAAGGTCATAAACCATAATAAGTGATAGCACGCGACTTTGAACAGCAGACCTTGTTATTATATTGGTAATAAAGTTAAAGATCTTTCACTCTCTGTTTCTTTGTTAATTGCATAGCCATATCAAATTTCTAAAAT
This sequence comes from Ceratothoa steindachneri, assembly GCA_963969495.1. NCBI lineage: Eukaryota > Metazoa > Arthropoda > Malacostraca > Isopoda > Cymothoidae > Ceratothoa > Ceratothoa steindachneri. Next base: position 128,041,701 of record OZ018321.1, read on the forward strand.
AAATAAAGAAAAGATACATTATAATATATGTATAAATTATTTCATCTATAACTAAAATATATAAATTTCTAAAATTTATAAAAGCGACCGCTAATTTTGTATTTGTGATTTTCTTTTATTTTGTCTCGATTTGTCGTATATTCCCCTTTACGAATAAATTCAGGCCGTGGATGAGATCTCCGAAATTCATTAAAACAGGATTTAAAATTAAAGGAGAATAGGAGAAGAACCCTTTAGCAAAACATCTTTTTTAACTGACCAATTTCGAGAAATTTTTATCATTCTCAGAGACAAAGTAAAGAAAGAGTAGAACATTTGTTTATATATAGTAATCAATGGACACACATACAAACAAAAAAGAAATCGGCAAGTGCGAACATACTGACAAACTTGTGCGCAAGTTAAGACAAGGTCGAAAGAGGTAGGCTTAGTAGCCAAGGTTAAATGCACGGTCACGTCAAAAGAGGTGTTTGGAAACCTTCATAGAATTAGATTGTCAGCTCCTCCCCCAGGAAACAAAATTATCAAGAAGAATTGCATATCAGTTAAACAACGCATTCCCCCAAACGCACACAAGCCAAAATCATGCAACCGTTCTCAGTAGAAAATGATGTAAGACAACACCAAAATTTTAGACTTTGCACTTGTTCGCCGATCGTTACTTTTCATATACAAGAAAAGCAACCTAAGCTAAACATTCATTTCAATTCGAACGGAATACTGCTAAGTGGTAGAATTCAGAGCCTAACTACAAAGGATATTTAATATCCGCCTATAAAGGTTCTCCCTTCACTCTTTTGACATAACCGTTCATTTGACATTCGCCCTAAGCCTACCTCTCTTGACCTTGTCTTAACTTGCTCACAAGTTTGTCAGTACGTTCGCACTTGTCGATCTCTTTGTTTGTTTGTATCTGTGTCACTTCATTATTACACATAAACCAATGTTCTACTCTTTCTTTACTTTGTCTCTGAAATGATACAAGTGTATCGAAACGCTTCAGTTAAATAGCCTGCTTTGCTACGGGGTTCTTCTCTTATTACTCTTTAACTTTAAAATCTTAGTTTTTATGAATCTCAGAGAACTCATCACGGCAGGCCTGAATCAAGACCTAAGGGCGAATATACGACAAATCGAGAGATATCTAAAGAAAATCACAAATACGAAATCAGCTATCGCTTTTAAGCAAACTTACTACGATGAAAATATCTATCTATTATAATATATATATATATATATATATATATATATATATATATATATATATATATATATATATATATATATATATATATATGTCGTAGAATGGACTCTCGACGATATACCATATATAACTATTCGTTGAGGGAACTTATTTAATTATCTTTAGAGTGCGTGGATGTCTGGGTTGACCGATATTATGTATCTTCGATATGCTCAAGAAGTGGAACTGAGCTCAAGGATAATAATATGGCTATCATTAATAAAATAGAGTTTTATTAATAAAAAATATCAACGATACACAAAACGGAAAATATTGACATAAACAGAGAATGGAAAGGGTCGTGGGGAATCTAGATAATCTGAGGATTAAGAGAGATTTTAAAAAGGTAAAACAAATATAAAGTTAAAGGGATGGGAGGGTTTGCTAAACCATTTAAAGCACAGGATAGGGTTGACAAAAGGGTTAAATACTCAAGGGTAAGGTTTAGCTTACGTAAATACACTTGTTGTGCAGAGGAAGGCGACGTGAAGGAATTTTCGGTCCGCTGGCGAGTTCCAGCCGAAGAGGGGGAATTAAATGATCCTGACGTCGCGTCTTGGGAATGAGAACCGTTTCTTGACGAACGGGCTTGAAGAACAATGGCTGTTATACGTTGTTCTCTTCTGAACAACAAGGGGGGGTGAGAACCGTCTCTTGTCTACGGGCTCTAGAACAATGGCTGTTCTAATGTTGTTCTTTTCTGAACAACAAGGGGAAAGGGTGAGAACCGTTTCTTGGTGAATGGGCTGGAAGAACAATGGTTGTTCTACGTTGTTCTCTTCTGAATAACAGGGAGGGGGGTGAGAACCGTTTCTTGTCAACGGGCTTTAAGGAACAATGGCTGTTCTAATGTTGTTCTCTTCTGAACAACAAGGGGGAAGGGTGAAAACCGTTTCCTAGCGAACAGGCTGGAAGAACAATGGTTGTTCTACGTTGTTCTCTTCTGAACAACAGGGGGGTGGGTGAGAACCGTTTCACGTCAACGGGCTCAAAAGAACAATGGCTGTTCTAACGTTGTTCTCTTTCTGAACAACAGGGGAAGCCTAGTGGACTTGGCGTCACGAAGGCTCGAACCATGGCACTCAAGGGATATTGTCCTTCTTCTGGACAAGTGATGGTGGATCTCGAGGTCGAGGGCCCTTTGGTGCATAAGGTGAGACTGGACCGTAGTGATGTCTCGCGAAGAAAATCTGGATCTCTAATCTCATCTTAGTGGTAAAGTTTCCAAATAAATAGTCGGGACATCTCCTTGGCGTAGGGGACAATGGAGTGGGGGCTTCGAGGGAATGCACAGCCGAGCCTGAGAACAATACCTTATCTGCCCATAAGCCTAACTCAATCTGGCGAGGTCGGAGCTAAGGGTTAAACGGGGGAAGATAAACCTCCTTGTTTAAACATTGACTCAGGTGGCGGCGATAAGGCGCCCGGCTTCAAAGCGAAGATGCACGTGGGTAGCATCGTGGTTTTAAATAACATGAGATAGTGGTTGAAATTAACGCGGCCTCAACCCGTTCTATCACACCCCTCCATTCCGGGGAGAGTTGTCACTTCAAAAAAAAGAGAGAAGGGACAACGATAGAGCTCCGTTTTGGGGAACTCATTTTCTTGTACCAACCGTACCTTCATGCACCTAACTAGTATTACCTCAATACATATGATTATTTTGATCTTTTGATTATAGGGGAAAATAACCTTTAATACAAACTTAATAAAAAAAAGGGGCATGGAACAATGAAATGATATAAAATTAGTACATATGGGACAAAATAATTTATACGTAATTTAATGGGTACAAATATATATACATACAAAAAAATAGACATTGAGCGTTACAAAATTCAGACATATACATTAACTAATTATATTACAAGAGAATTTAATTTATGTCGTACAAGACGGTATATACATACATGGAGATCCTAATCCTACGAATACAATTACTCTACGCTATTCGGTAACGCATTCGTACTGAGTGCGTCAGCGACCTGGTTATCGGAACCTTTTATATAATTTATTTTAAATTGATACTCTTGCAAGAGTAAACTCCAGCGCATGATTCGGCCGTTGGAGTGTCGCACATTCCTAATATAGGCTAACGGACGGTGGTCGGTTCCTATCTGAAATTCTTTTCCTATCAAGTACATTTTGAATTTGTCTATAACCCAGATAATTGATAGAGCTCTTTTCTCTATAGTGGCATATCTGTTTTCGCGTGGTAATAATTGGCGACTAGCATATGCAACTGGATGACTCGTCCTGTCATCCTCGTATTGAAGGAGTACACCTCCAATGCCCTCGTTGCTCGCGTCGGTCTTAATCCCAAAGGATTTTTCCGGGTTAGGCAACTTCAAAATGGGGAAAGACATGAGCTTACTCTTGAGCTGATTAAAATGGGAAACAGCGACATCATTCCAACGTAGACGATCGGGAGAATTCTTTTTTAAAAGGGAGCTGAGGGGCGCCGAAATTGCAGCGAAATTCGGAACAAATCACCGATAGTAAGAAGCTGATCCTAGGAACGATCTTAATTGCTTCTTTGTAATCGGGAGGGGCATGTGGGCGATTGCCTTAATCTTGTCCTCTTGGGGACCTAACTGCCTTTGTCCTATTTTGAAACCCAAATATTTAATGGTTTCGTGGGCAAAATGGCATTTGCTGGGGCCAATGGTGAGGCTATTTTCGCGCAATCGCTCGAAGAAAGCTGATAGGGTGGTTAAATGGTCACTCCATTCGCCAGTAGCGACGTAGACATTATCGAAGTAAAAGGATACATTCGGAAGTCCATCCAACAACCTTCTCATGAGACGGTTGTAGTTGCTACAAGCAGTGACGAGGCCAAAAGGAAGGCGCTTGAATTGCAAAGGCGGTATATGTTTTCACCTCGGGCCAGAGGGGGATTTGATAATAAGCCTTACAAAAATCGAGTTCCGAGATGAACTTAGCGTTTTCGAAAAGGTGGAGGTTTTGGTCTACCAACGGGAGGGGCTCGGCGTCGAACACAGTTACTGAATTTAACTTCCGGAAGTCGATGCACATCCGATAAGAGCCATCAGGTTTCTTGACCATGACGATTGGGGAACAATAACTAGAGGTGGAAGGTTCAATTATGTCTAAACTAATTAAATTATCAACTTCGGCGTTAAAGGCTTGGCGTAAAAGAATCGCCATGGGATAGGGTTTTGAACGGACGGGTTCTAAGGTTGTTAATTTGATATCATGCTTGAAACTAGTAGCGCATCCAGGCTTCTCTGAAATAACGTCGTCGAACTGACATAATAGTTCTTGTAGCTGACTCTTTTGATGTGGTGTCAGCTGCGCGTCGATATCCAGGTCAGAGGGTTCAAAAGGCTCGCGTGGTAGGGAAGGAAGAGGGTAATCGACATCAGGTTGGATGCACACTGTCTGGATTACATTAAGGGACTCCGCGGGGTAATCCTCTTCAAGCGCCGATGTTTCGTCCAGTGCTACGAAAGTATCTCCATGGGCGCGTCGGTGGTACTTTTTCAATAAGTTGACGTGATAGAGCTTATCGCCTGCTGGGGTACCAATGAGGTAATCTACCAGTCCTCGTACCTCGCGGACCGAGTACGGACCTTTCCATTGGCTCAGTAATTTATTACTGGCTGTGGGAAGGAGCAGGAGTACTTCATCACTGGGCTTAAATTTACGATCTTCGGACCTGACATCAAAATAGGTTTTGTATTTCTCCAAATTGAAATCGGCATTTTCATAGGCGATGTTTGCGCATTTCTCGAGCCTCTGGCGTAGGTCCAAGACATAGGCGTAAGATGACTGGAGTTCTTAATCCAGTTGGGGCTTGATTATAACTCTTTTAAAATACTGAGTGGCCCGCGTACATTACGTCAATAAAGGAGCTCGAACGGGGCGAAGCCTAATGTACGGTGGGGAATTTCCCGATAGGCGAATAGGGCGACCGGGAGATATCGGTGCCATTCGCGGGGCTGCTCGGCACAGATCTTCTTAATAATGGATTTTAAATTTCCATTTAATTTCTCGCACATCCCGTTTGTCTGTGGCCGGAAGGGGGTGGTAAAAAGGGGCTTTACCATGAGCAGCTTCCCTACGTACTCCATCAACTCAGAGGTGAATTGTCGGCCTCTATCGGAGAGTATTTCCTTGGGGACGCCTACCCTTGAAAAGATGGAAATGAGGGCCTCGGCGCAAGAAATACTGTCGATTCGGCGAAGGGGGACAGCCTCGGGAAAACGGGTAGCAAAGTCTCGACGATATACCATATATAACTATTCGTTGAGGGAACTTATTTAATTATCTTTAGAGTGCGTGGATGTCTGGGTTGACCGATATTATGTATCTTCGATATGCTCAAGAAGTGGAACTGAGCTCAAGGATAATAATATGGCTATCATTAATAAAATAGAGTTTTATTAATAAAAAATATCAACGATACACAAAACGGAAAATATTGACATAAACAGAGAATGGAAAGGGTCGTGGGGAATCTAGATATTCTGAGGATTAAGAGAGATTTTAAAAAGGTAAAACAAATATAAAGTTAAAGGGATGGGAGGGTTCGCTAAACCATTTAAAGCACAGGATAGGGTTGACAAAAGGGTTAAATACTCAAAGGTAACGTTCAGCTTACGTAAATACACTTGTTGTGCAGAGGAAGGCGACGTGAAGGAAATTTCGGTCCGCTGGCGAGTTCCAGTCGAAGAGGGGGAATTAAATGATCCTGACGTGGCGTCTTGGGAATGAGAACCGTTTCTTGACGAACGGGCTTGAAGAACAGTGGCTGTTCTACGTTGTTCTCTTTTGAACAACAAGGGGGATGAGAACCGTCTCTTGTCTACGGGCTCGGGAACAATGGCTGTTCTAATGTTGTTCTCTTCCGAACAACAAGGGGGGAGGGTGAGAACCGTTTCTTGGTGAATGGGCTGGAAGAACAATGGTTGTTCTACGTTGTTCTTTTCTGAACAACAGGGGGGGGGGAGAACCGTTTCTTGTCAACGGGCTCAAAAGAACAATGGCTGTTCTAATGTTGTTTTCTTCTGAACAACAAGGAGGAAGGGTGAGAACCGTTTCTTAGCGAACGGGCTGGAAGAACAATGGTTGTTCTACGTTGTTCTCTTCTGAACAACAGGGGGTTGGTTGAAAAACGTTTATTGTCAACGGGCTTGAAAGAACAATGGCTGTTTTAACGTTGTTCTTTTTCTGAACAACAGGGGAAGCCTAGTGGACTTGGCGTCACGAAGGCTCGAACCTTGGCACTCAAGGGATATTGTCCTTCTTCTGGACAAGTGATGGTGGATCTCGAGGTCGAGGGACCTTTGGTGCATAAGGTGAGACTGGACCGTAGTGATGTCCCGCGAAGAAAATCTGGATCTCTAATCTCATCTTAGTGGTAAAGTTTCCAAATAAATAGACGGGACATCCCCTTGGCGTAGGGGACAATAGAGTGGGGGCTTCGAGGGAATGCACAGCCGAGCGAGAGAACAATACCTTATCTGCCCATAAGCCTAACTCAATCTGGCGAGGTCGGAGCTAAGGGTTAAACGGGGGAAGATAAACCTCCTTGTTTAAACATTGACTCAGGTGGCGGCGATAAGGCGCCTGGCTTCAAAGCGAAGATGCACTTGGGTAGCATCGTGGTTTTAAATAACATGTGATAGTGGTTGAAATTAAGCGTCCTCAACCCATTCTATCACAATATATATATATATATATATATATATATATATATATATATATATATATATATATATATATACATATATATATATCTATATATATATATATATACATATATATATATATATATATATATATATATACATATATATATATATATATATATATATTTATATATTTATATATATATATATATATATATATATATATATATATATATATATATATATATATATATATATATATATATATATATATATATATATAGTTGTCGGACAAGTTTGAAATTTTCGAAAATTAGAAAAATGAACACTTGTACATTTTTTAAATATCATTATGAATATAACGGTGAAATAAGGGTAAAGTTGAAGATGAGCTCCTCAGCCACAATTGTGCTTACAAAATCTTTCGCCGTACAACTTGTTCCTGAGGGCGAGCGCAGTGAGTGGGAGGGGGGGGGGCATGGATGGAGCTCTGAAGCGTGACTAGAGTCCCTTGGCAATGATTATTTATTCTTTGGGGTATGCTCTCAATGAGGGACCTAACTAAGCCTAAGGGCTGTGATGCTGGCCCATCAGTTGCTCGTTGGAGGCTGGCTGACGACGTATTACTGGTAATTTTAGGTTCCGTCAGAGTTGTTCCTATGAATTCATATCCAGAGACTGAGATGAGCAGTCCATCACCGTGGCATTGTTCTCCTGGAGCCAATGTATGGGGGACACAGACTCGTGTCATATTCTAGTCGAAAATCCCACTTCTGCCATTTCTGGAGAGGTCTCGGAGTGAGGGCAGCATATAATCTCTCAGCACAGCTTGATACTTCTCTTTCCAGAAGTATTGGATACGTGTAGGTAAACATTAACCAACATATTCATAGATATACCCAAGCGCTAACAAATTCCATGTGTCCGAATACTTCTAGTCTGAGTCTTTTCTTAGCCATTCAAAAGTCTTCTCTGTATTTATTTCCTTTTTATGTTTACAATTGACCCTATATAAAGTTAGAATCACACCCTCCGAGGCCTACTTAAAGTGGCACGCACTGGAAGGCACATTATTGTCATTCACACAACTCTCTCGTTCGCTCCACGCTAAGTTTCAGCCTTCACAACAACCTCCAGGAAGCTCTCCATCCACATGAGTTGCAATCACCTTGACCTGCGTCATCAAGAGGAATCCTACCTGTAGATCTTCTCAATAAATATTAATTGTCAGCGTGTTTTGATTATCAACCGTTCCATTGAAGACCGCATGAACAAGCTAAACTCTTTCAACTTGCATCGGTAACCGCCTTGCTCAACAGAATTCTCCACGCACGTCTACCTCGAAAACTGCAATTGTTTCAGCGATTTAAGTGCCTCATTATTTGCTCGTTAGGCCGTAACACTGGCTTCGTCTCTGCGAATTGGCATCGGAGGCATAGAATGTCTCGTCCACTAAGAGCTAACTACTTCTGGCATTTGCCCACCTACTAGTAGATCTCATTGAAACAGCATACTGGTTATTCGAGTGGCCAGCCTACGAGAGCCTAGGATGCTCTCAAAACCATCTTCCTTACTAACCATGAGCCCTCGGATCAGAAGCGATAGCAGAACCTCACCATACACATCACCATAGTGGGGCAGAGGCCCATAACTCAACTTCGGTAGATTGCTTCAAGAAGCCGCGTGTGTCGCCTTTTCACATCTACTAGCAGAACTCATGGAATCACCGGGCTTGTTATTCGAGCTGCCAGCCTACGAGGCTCTCAAGGTAATTTTCCTTAGTGACCATGAGCCTACTAATCAGAAACGATGGCAGAACCTCACCTTGAACATCACCCTAGTGGGACAGAAGTCGATAACTATACTTCTGCAGCTCCATGACGTACCGTGTACCGTTTTCATTGCGGCACAGCTAAGACAAGCCTTCCTCGGTCGCTTCCCTATTCATGTGACACATATCCTGCCGGCGCCCGGGAAAGCTCAACCCCTCAATAACTTTGAAGTGAAAATCAGGTCTTAGTTCGGGATGCATTAGATGCGTAGGAGCTAGTCGCCGCTGCCACCTACAATGGGTCAACCTACTGAGGTTCGCCTAGCTCTCCCACCACCCAGGAATACACATCGCTAGAAGACAAGACAGAAAAATTCATTTAAGTGGTCCATAAATCTGGCCAAACAGCTGCGGGTAAGAGGTTGTTTCACTCACGCTCTTGGTTTTCAGTTAGTTCTGGCTCTTTTACAACGAGAGATCCGGGAAGTTAGTCAGCCAGCTGCTGCCTGTCACCCTGTGGCTTCCATGCACAAGGAAGCCAGTGACTATGATCTGCTTCCTTCAAGAGCCACCTTATGTCCCTCATCCATCATCTCTATCGGAAGCTACCAAGAGCTGCTTGCTGCTCTCAAACTCTTCAGTAGCTACCAGTCTCACCACTTCATCTCATCTGGACACTTCAAGGTAATTTTCACACCTTAACTTCACCATTCATCAGTAGGCGGATACACGAGAAATGACATCCATATTTCAAAATGAAATACAGAACTTAAACTCACATCACTCAGTTGTAATTGCCCTCTCCACATTCAATATTCTCTGCCTTCCGGCCGCCGCGCCACCAGCTTTATCTCAGAGACACCTTCCTCAGGGGGACTTTATCATCCTGTCTCCGCACTCACCGTGAGGCAATGCAGGTCTTGAACCCTGGCCTCTTTATCCGGGATCTTCGTTGGCAGCCTGTATACCGTCTCCATACTTCCGGCTTAGCCTCAGGAAAGTTGTCGAGCCCAGATGGTCTCCGCGTTACAAACTATCTCAGATCAGCCTATCCCGGTCTAATGGAAAAAATTTCTTTTCATTTGTGTCTTTTCAGGACGGCCTCTTCTTGGCTGTTGTTAGTTGCTAACGTCAGTTACCCCGATCTTATGGCCTGGCTTCCTGTAACACTTCTCCTTTGTCCGAGCCATAAAACGGCATGCTTTCATGGACCGAGTGTTTGGAAGCGTTATTAAAGGAACTCCTTTCCCCCGCGCCACGCTGTTTACTCTTACCACGCATGTTCAAGAACTTAACTTGCCAAGTTAAGTTACATACTCAGTGTGCCTCTGTTAATGCTGTTACCATTTGTGATCAGAAAGCACTTAAGATTTCTGTTAAACAACATTCCTAAATTACATTTACAGACCTTCCCACACGGCAGCCTACCACAACATTTATATCTTTCTCTTACTGGGTTGGCATCTTTAATGTATGGGAAAAATGACATATCACGTGGCAGCTGTTTATTCCCCGTCCTATTCGAAACTTGGTCTGGGAATATATATGTATAAAGTTAGGTATTGTAACTTCCATTTAAGTGGAAATCCACCTACAATTCGTTTGGGTGTCCTGGTGCAGCCAGAGACCCTTGAAAACTCAATGATGGTGACACTTGGCAACCTCAAGGCGTTCGAGGTCTACTTAATGTAGCACGCACGAGAAAGTCACGTAACTCTCTCACACGCTCCACGCCAAGTGTCAGGCCTCACAGCAACCTCTAAGAAATGCTCCATCCACGTGAGCTGCAACCCCCCTGACCTGAGCGTGTTTGAATAACCAACCGCTTCAATGATGTCAATTTTACATTAGGCTTTAGCTATCTTTTCTATTATTATTGCTATTGCCATAGTCGTGTCGCGTTTTTTTTCTGAATCCAAATTGATATTCGTTGTATCTTTCATTTTCTTCCAGTTGTTCCACTGTCATTTTTTTCATTATTTTTACCAGCAATTTACCAAGGAAGTTAAGTAAAGAGATCGATCTGTTACTCGTTACTCTATTCGATGTTTACCAGATTTAGGATTAAATATAATCTTTCTGTTTTAAATCTGGCTAGGAAGTATCTTAAATTTAAGTAGGCATTAAATAGCTTGGTTAAGCCAAAATTATACTTTTTTGTACTTTTGTCAGGCGTATCTTTCTTAGCCGTGATGGAAAAGGGGCTTTTAGCTAAAAAGAGTGCATTGTGCTCTCGATATCTTATTTGGTTATTATTGCACCAATCCACATGTCTTATGCTCTCTCTCTTCTTCTACTATTTGTCCCGGGTTTATCCTTTGAGTGTTGATTCTAAGATACGTTCTTAACTGTTCTTTTGTGCGCTTGTCAAATTCAGTGTTGTCCTCCAGTGTTACTTTGAAGATTCATTAACCGTGTTCCTGGAGTTTTTGCTCATTTGTTTCCTTATACTAGATGGGCTCCCTATTCTCATCAGCGATCATGATGGTTTCTCTTTTTGGTCTCCTTTTTATTCTGTTTATTCTTTTCAAGCTTTCCTCGGACATTTTTCTTTGCCTACACTTCGATGAGTATTAGTATTTCACTTTTAAGGTCTTTATAGTTTCCGCTAGATTTGGCGTTGTGTGCCATGGGGCCTAATTGGTTAATGTGTTCTTTTTTCTTGCCTTTCTTTTCATTTTTTTTTTGTCCATCTTGGGTGTATTGTGTCTTATATCATATCTAAGGGACGTTTTCCTTGTACGCTTCAGTTATTTTAGGGGTTATTATTTCCAGTTTTTTGTTAATTTCGCTTTTGTGTCTTTTCAGAGCGGTAGGACTATATGTTCTAAAAGTTTCTTTGTAGTTTTCCCAATATGCGTCGCGTATTTTTTCCTCCTTGGGATCGTAAGCTATATCGTGATTAGCGATTACTTGCACCATTATTCTGATATGTGCTTTCCAGGGTATGACTACGGGTTCCATGTGCAAATTGCATGATATATCAATGCTGCTAAGGATTATATCTGGTTTTGTTGATTATCTTCCTATAATATATAGGGAATGTAGGTCCGATTTTCTGGACTATATTTTTCTTTATCAGCTTCTAAATGTTTTATCTGCATTTCTTAATTCCTTTTAAAACGTCTTTTTTTTTGTACTTTTTAGGTAATGGGACTGAAGTCTTTATAAAAACTGACAGTTTTAAGTCTCTTGCTTCGTAACGCAGCCCTCTTGTTCAGTCTGCTTTGATTTCTTGTATTCTGGACTTTTCTCTGATTCTTCCTGCTGCTGATTCGGCTATTTACTTAACATTTTTCTCTTTTCCTGCTTATTTTTTTCCTCCTTTTTGCCTTTGTGTTTGAAGTAATACTGTTTTCTGATTCTCCAGTCATTTTACTGCTGTCTTTTATAGTGTATTCTTCATTATTCTCTTTGGGGGTTGCCGTTGAACTTGCTTGTTTGATTTATGTTTCCGTCAGTGCATTGTTGATGAGGATAGTATTTATTTTTATTTCTCCAAAAGCTGCTACTCTCTGTAGGTCTGAGCCGACGGGGCTTTGCTTGGAACCACATGTTGGAGATTCCGTTCTTTTCCAACATCATATTTTGTATGAGAAGGTTCCTGGCATTGCAATATTCTGAATACATTATTCACGTTAGAATGTTCCGTTCAGTACTTTCTTTTATGTTCAGTTATATCCCTTTGTTTTGCATTTCGTTATTTGCTGCTTTTGCCACATTCATTTTGTTGTTTTCTTGGTCTCTGCTTTCATTTCTTTTCTTATTATTACGTTTTTCCTCTTGTGACCGTTTACTGCCATGATTCTATACATTTCTTGGTTTTCGCTGTGCAGTCATGATAGATGTGTCTCGCTTCTACGCAGTTATAACACAGTATTGTTTATTTGGGATAATGTTTAGTCATGTGTGATTTCAGTGCATAATATATAAAATGTCTGAATGTTGATGCATTTTTCTTCTTTGATATTTTCATGAAGTATTTTCATGTCAAACCCTAATATTCCCTGATTCGTTGGCTTTGCTGCTTATCGGAGGAGGTGCACACCACCTTAATTACATGGGTGCGGTTCCAGAATTTTAGGACTTAGGCAATATTTAAGTAGTGTTTTGTTCTTCTCGCTCATTCTTGACTTCCTCCTTCGTGTTGGATAGTACTTATAGGTCGAATTTAAGGAATATGAAGGACAAATTTGCTACTAACTGGGGTGGTAATTTGGGTACCATCAATACCCTTGGGCATTTATTCCTTCCTCAGAGAGAGATTATTAACGTTTTCTTCTTTGTGGCAAATTGCTACATATCCGATACGTGTGTCGATAAATTTGACTAGTTCTACCTTGATTCCGGCGTAATTGTTATGCCACTCTTTGGTCTTGTCGGTCCCAGTTCTATTGTTATCGGGTTGGAAGAGAAATCTCTCACCCCCTTTCCTATGAAAAGAAGCCCTATTTTAAGAGAGTCTAATTCTTATTCTAGATGTGTTTCAATTGGTTCCTTAGTTACCTGCTTAGTAACGCCCTCTGCGACCTTCCTATATTATTTATCCTACTCTACTAGATGCCTCTCGAAGGTGTCCCGTTCCTAGCTCTAAGGGCCCCCATTCTTCCCGCCCTCTAACACGGTTTTCTCTTTCTGGGGTTCACTATAACTTACAACCAAGGAGGCCTGGGAACAGTGAGTGTCGCGTTATGTGTGAACATAGGACAAAAAATGGAAATTAAGAAAGTGAGAAGAGTGAATGATCTCTGATTGCGTGATAATCCGCAACTTAGCGACATGATACATTTTCACTCAGTATAAGTACGTACATATTTCTTCACTGGTGTTAAGAAATTGGGTTTCTGTCCAAATCACGTATTTCGCTTTTTGTATATTTGTGGTGCCTTCCTTAGCAGTCTCTTAGTACAACAAAATTCTGAGAATACAGACAGGCCAGGCCGCCCCAAAGTTTAATAGGTGTGTTTTAAGATAAATTGGGTCAAGATTTGAGCTTCCCTCATGTGAACCGCGGGAGGGGGGATGGGGGGAAGGGGGGGGTCAGAAATAAGTAGGAAGAAAGTTAAGTCTAGTTGAAGGAGAAAATTGTGCCCGGTAGTCGGGCAATTTCAGTGTATTTTATCTATTTTTGATGGATTTTAACTTTTTAATTTCTTGATGGTACTGAATATTTTTATGGTACTCTATTGCTGTTATATTTGCGTTGTTACCCGTATATATGTAGATGCTGAAGGTAAATGTATTGCGGATAGTACATAGACATGAAACCTTTCCGGTCCTGTAGTCTCGTGACGTCGGTGAACAATCAAGTGCGAGAGTTTCTTCCAGCATTTCACAATTGCAGACGCTTCGAGCGTGTAAATAAGCTTATGTAGTCGTCCCATCTTACGTAGTTGATGAATAGTATGGCATTATGTTGGACACTCTACATTCTTAAACTGTTATTTTTTTATGCGGTGTTGAGAGGGACCGCTGAATATAGCAACCAAGCTCTTACTAAGGCCATGTAAAGAAACGGAAATTCCAGAAGTAATGTGGCTTCGTATGCTGAATTTGGCAAGCTTAATCTCTAAGATGTTAACGTTTTTAGGAGTATATAACGATCGTATAGTCTAGTCTTAGAAGCTCTGTTCTGTGTATGCCAAAGGCGACATCGGCTTACTTCAAGATTGGTATGTACTTTCCTCTTTTGCTCGAAGCTGGATATCCATTCAGTCTCGGCAGCAGTTGCCAGAGACATCCTTCTCTTAAAATTGCTCTGATGTGTCATAATCTTAGTGATGTCATCGGCGTATTTAACGTTTAGAGTCTAATGGAGTAGCGGCTTCAGAATATCACTGGTGTAAATCGTTTATGTGTCGCTAAGGTATCTATTGAGGATTTTCTCGAAATAAGGAGTAAGTCCGAGTCTATATATCTTGTACTTTATTCTTTTTATTCACACCTTTCTGAAAGTTTGTTTCACGTCCAGGCCGATCACATCTACCCTGCATCCGAATGTATGCCCCCTGACCCTCTGCTGATATGTTAGCGCGATTGCCGTCTCTATGATCTTTTTATTGCTGAAGCCATGCTGTTCAGCGTTCAGCAGAGAGTATGTTTTCAGGCGAGAGAGCAGTCTTAGGATTCTTTTTCGAAAACCGTTGCAATATTCTCAGGAGAGAGATTGGCTGTAGTGCGTCACTTAATTTGTTTGCTTTCCTTGCTTGGGAATAAAGATCAATTTGGATGTCTTCATACCCTCTAGGAAGTATCCTGCAGCCAAAGCCGCTTTTTCACGTGGCCGGTTGTTATGTGGTTAAGACCTAGAGATTTGGGTTTAGATCCAGAGATCACAGCGTCCTGTTCTTCGGTTTTTATTACTCTTCACTCCAGGGCACATGCTTGTAGCTAGCAAGGTGAGGTTTGCAGTTATGTGCAGAATGAATCTCATATAGTCTCTCTCAATGTGATCCAGAATTATATTCTCGAAGACTAGGTGAAAGTTTTCTTCCTCTTCTTCAGAGATTCTAGCGCACTTGTCATTGCGCACTACTAGAGAGTTGGCCTTCATCGCTGTTAATCCTTTAAGATTATTGATAATAGTCCAGAAGGCTATGTGGTTATCTTCAATGTCCAAAGGTGTGAATTGTCCCGTCACACCTTTTTTTGATATTATGTGACAGTGAAGTGTTTGCTTGCATTCTGAGTTGCTAGACCTGTCGAAAGTAAAAACGGCTTGCATAGCATACGTATCGTATGGCAACATAGATTCGTTGTAAAGGCTGTTGCAGGACAATCTTCTCTTGACTTGATTGGGTCGAAATCAGAACTTTGTGTCTAGTTAGTGAGATTATTTTCTTATCTGCTGCAGTGATGCTGGTTGTGATGTAGGTCAGTTTTTCATCTATTCTATCTTTCGTAACCATTCATTTCGGGGATATCCTCCCGGAGAGCTCGTTTGTAGTCTTCCCAGACCGCAGCCGCAAAGTATTTCCTTGACCGCGATGGGATGTCGTCTTTTTGGTTCATACAAGAAATTCGATACTGAGTTTAAGAGTAAAACTGATGCCTTTTAGGCTATTTCCCCATTCTACTGCTGGCCATGATGAGTGTTGTACGTCCCCAAAATAAGTTGCACTAAAGTAACGAAGAGGTTTATGGCCAGATTTATTAAGTATGGATTATTAGAGAAAAAAACAACCGACGAGGTTATCTACACCAGAAAGTTTTTGGAAAAGGTACCTAATTTATTCGATGAACAAGCGCAACTCTGGAGAAATAGAGTCCTTTGCATGGATGCTACCTCGCAAGGTCATTAGCGGAGATTTATTTGCTAATATATTTATTTTAATTTATTTTTTGAAAGTTATTTCCTAAAAAAGTGGGGAAGTTGGGAGAAATGAAAATTAACTCTTGCGCCAGAGACTAATAGGGGACGCAACTCTTTTGAAATTTCCACTCTCCGCTCCCCTCATCCGGACCTAATCCGGATTAATCGGACTAACTGGGCTAATGAAGGGACCGACCAACCCCAACCGTTACAACAAAACGTAGTAAAACGTGTATCTGGATGGGCGGTGGCTCAGAGTTCCGCCCCATATTGGGGTTTACTCTTCTTTTACAACCCTCAAAGACAGTATAGAAAATGTCCAAACAAACATTAACTTATTATATTGAAAATTAATTAATAGCTTTGATTGCTAATATATTTGATTCCTACCAATCCTTGATTATTCAGGGCAGGAAAGAAAATGAAAAAAGTTCGTTTACATAACAAAAGCTATTTAAAACACAAGTAAATGTAGTTGAAAGGGAAATGATTGTAATTATTATTACTTGAGGAGTTGTAGAATCAAATGGAAATTCTACAATAAGCAGAGGAATTGTCGATTCAAATGGAAATTTAGCATAAAATCAAAGGAAGTTGTCTACTCAGATGGAAATTTAACAAACATCAGAGGATTGGTTGACTTGGAGGGAAATTGAACAAACATTAGAGGATTGGTTGACTTAGAGGGAAATTTAACAAACATCAGAGGATTGGTTGCCTTAGAGGGAGATGTAATAAACATCAGAGGATTGGTAAATTAGAGGGAAATTTAACAAACATCAGAGGATTGGTTGATTTAGAGGGAGATTTAATAAACATCAGAGGATTGGTTAACTTAGAGGGAAATTAAAAAAAAACAACCCAGAGGAATAGTTGACTCACATGAAAACTTAAGATAGAATTAGAGGAAAGATGGACTCAGATGGAAATTTAGCATAAAATCAGAGAAAACTGACGACTCTGATGTAAAATCAACATTAAATCTGAGTTGTTGACTCAAATAAAAATTAAACCATTTTACTTCAGGCTCTCTTACAACACTTGAACAAATAATTTTTTTTTTACCCAAAATAAAGTTTACTTGCAAAGTTATTCCTCACTCAAATTAATTATTAGCTTCCAGTTTGTTGGATGCGCCCATTTGCACACTCTAATTAAGTTAGCTTCTATCGTAAGTCTTCTTGTTTTGTAATTTCAAAGTTGATGTCCTTTTAGTCGCGTGGACGCCACTCTATATGTTGCTAGTCGTAGGTTGGTCGGTCGGGGGCTAACCATTTTACTTTTCAATGAGTTTTGTAGCAATAACTTCGTAACTATTCGGCCGATTCTAAAGAAATTTGAAACCCTTCATGTTGTTTCACATTTCAATTTGGGTGATATTATTGCCAATGTAATCCCAAGGTTAGTGCGGGAATTATTAAAAGAAAACTAACTATGGGTCTGAATGCCCCACTCGTTTGTAACTAGTGCTCTTTGTAACTAGTCCTTCGAAAGTCCTAAAGATGGTGGTCTTTGCAACTGGTCTTTCGAAAGACCTTAAGATGGTGCTCTTTGTAACTAGTCTTTAGAAAGTCCCAAAGATGGTGCTCTTTGTAACTAGTCTTTAGAAAGTCCTAAGGATGGTGCTCTTTTAACTAGTCTTTAGAAAGTCTTAAAGATGGTGCTCTTTGTAACTAGTCTTTAAAAAGTCATAAAGATGGTGTTCTTGTAACTAGTCTTTCAAAAGTCCTGAAGATGGTGCTCTTTGTAACTAGTCTTTCGAAAGTCCTAAAGATGCTGCTCTGTGTAACTAGGCTTTCGAAAGTCTTAAAGATGGTGCTCTTTGTAACTAGTCTTTCGAAACTCCTAAAGATATTGTTCTTTGTAACTAGTCTTTCAAAACTCCTAAAGATGGTGCTCTTTGTAACTGGTCTTTAGAAAGTCCTAAAGATGTTGCTCTTTGTAACTAGTCTTTCAAAAGTCCAAAAGAAGGTGCTCTTGGTAACTAGTCTTGCAAAACTCCTAAAGATAGTGTTCTTTGTAACTAGTCTTTAAAAAGTCCTAAATATGGTGCTCTTTGTAACTAGTCTTTCGAAAGTCCTAAGGATATTGCTCTTTTAACTAGTCTTTCGAAAGTCTGCAAGATGGTGCTCTTAACTTGTCTTTCGAAAGTCCTAAAGATGGTGCTTATTGTAACTAGTCTTTGAAAACTACTAAAGATGGTGTTCTTTCTAACTATTCTTTAGAAAGTCGTACAGATGGTGGTCTTTGTAACTAGTCTTTCGAAAGTCCTAAAGATGGTGCTCTTTGTAACTTTTCTTTCCAAACTGCTAAAGATGGTGCTCTTTATAACTAGTCTTCCCAAAGTCCTAAAGATGGTGCTCTTTGTAACTAGTCTTTCAAAAGTCCTGAAGATGGTGCTCTTTGTAACTAGTCTTTTGAATGTCTTAAAGAAGGTGCTCTTTGTAACTAATCTTTCGAAAGTCCTAAAGATGCTACTATTTGTAACTAGTCTTTCGATACTCCTAAAGATGGCGCTCTTTGTAACTAGTTGTTAAAAAATCCTAAAGATGGTGCTATTTGTAACTAGTATTTCGAAAGTCATTAAGATGGTGCTCTTTATAACTAGTCTTTGAAAAGTCCTAAAGATGGTGCTCTTCGTAACTAGTCTTTCGAAAGTCCTAAAGATGGTGCTCTTTGTAGCTAGTTTTTCCGAACTCCTAAAGATAGTGTTCTTTGTAACTAGTTTTTCAAAACTCCTAAAGATGGTGCTCTTTGTTTCTAGTCTTTCAAAAGTCCTAAAGATGGTGCTCTTTGCAACTAGTCTTTTGAAACTCCTAAAGATGGTGCTCTTTGTAACTAGTCTTTCAAAAGTCCTAAAGATGGGGCTCTTTGTAACTAGTCTTTCGAAAGCCCTAAAGATGGTGCTCTTTGTAACTAGTCTTTAGAAAGTCCTTCCTAAAGATGGTGCTCTTTGTAACTACTCTTTAGAAAGTCATTAATGATCCTAAAGGTGTTGCTCTCTGTAACTAGTCTTTAGAAAGTCATTAATGATCTTAAAGGTGGTGCTCTTTATAACTTATCTTTATAAAGTCATTAATGATCCTAAAGCTGGTGCTCTTTGTAACTAATCTTAATAAAGTCATTAATGATCCTAAAGTTGGTGCTCTTTGTAACTAGTCTTTATAAAGTCATTAATGATCTTGAAGATGGTGCTCTTTGTAACTAGTCTTTATAAAGTCATTAATGATCCTAAAGGTGGTGATTTTTGATTCAATACCCTTGCAACTATCTCCTTGAATTTCATGTCACTTTGATGCTGATAGCAATGTTTCGCGATTTTCTTTGGAAAGAATCATTTCTTGAATTGAAAAAAGTTACTTTTACAAAAATACCCCCAAACATTATAATTATACAAAATTATTCATATAACTAATATTTGTGTTTATTTCACAGTTTTGATCGAATAGCAAAGCTCCAGGGACTGAAACTCACCTCTTACAGGAACAGGAGCAGAGCGCGACTTTGGATTTAGCTAAGGAATGCAGTTTGTATTATTATTTTTGAAATAATAACTTGTTCATAAGCCAGCAATAATCTAAATATTAAAGTAATTATTTCTATTACGTATATTTTAACAAGGAATGGAAAAAATATTTATAAGTTCAAAAATTTTGGCCATGACTGTACTCTTGTTTTGCGGCTGGCGTCTATCAAATCCTGATGAACACATTTTCAGTTTAGATAGCATCCCTTCGTATTGCAGATGATGGCAAACGGTTGAGTTGTAGGATTTTATTGAGGGAGGTAATTTGTCGACCGTAACAGCACAGTTTTGATTCAGTCCAGACAAATCTATTGGTATCAGTTTTCGAATATTACTCATAGGATTACCTTATATATTTTACAGCAGTTTTTGATACTTCGCCAACTTAAGAAAGATCTCTAAGAATGGCCTAAATTTCAGAGAAAATAAATTTCCCTTAAAGTAGAATTTTGTTTGTTTAAATTGCAGGTGATTATTATTATTATTATTATTTTTTAATCAACCTTTGTCAAATTTGATTTTTGACATTGAATATGTAATATATTTTCCAAAAAATATTAATTAAGTAGTTGACAGAAGCATTGCCACAAACTGTTAACACTAGTTTCACTTCAGGTTCGATAGCCAAATATCCTAACTAATAATGACCACACCAATGTAGGTTACTTAACGATAGACACGCTCAATAAGAGTTTAGTTTTTATGCAGGTAATAAAATAGCATATGCGGTTTCTTCTGGAAGGCCAGCTGAAATCGAAAAGCTGGTGCCAAATACTCGCGGCTCTTGGCGTCGGAAAAAGCGAGAACGAGAGTGTGAATTTTTTTTAACTAACCGAGGAACCTCGTTTACAAAGTGAAACGTAAGTATGACGAGGCTGTAAATAATGACTAAGTTACCGCGAAACGATAGTGTCTCAAGCGTCGTTTTGGTACCACCAGGGACGAGAAATTCGTCGCTATTGTCAGGTAAAAAATCTCCGAAGACCCTGGTCAGTCCATGGGCAAACTTGATAAGAAAAAGAATGTGAGCAAGGTAGCAGAGCACAGAGCAGTGCACGGAGACCTGGGATACCACTCGTACGTTCTGAAGATGCGCCATCTTCTCACACTGGCTACCAACGGAAACCGTAACATGAAGGCACAAGCACCCATCAACCAAGTCAAGCACAATGGCGTCAGCCTTCTTCGTTTCTTCTTTGACGAAAAAAATCATGCCAAAGAGGAAGGTTAACCAGTAGAAAGATCGCTGACTGTGCGAAGACCCATCGGAAGTGCCTATGGTCATGCACTGTAAACGTCCCACCTCATTTATGGTTCTGGGCGTGGTCAGCAGTGAGGGCTACGTTATCCCTCCTGACCTCTTTCCCTAGGGCCTCAAGGTCAATGCTAACGTTTACTTTGAGGTCTTGGAGCCTATAGTCAAGCGTTGGATGAACCAAGTAGCCACGTGAAGGCCTTGCGTTTTCGAGCAGGACTCTGCACCTGCATACAAAACAAGGAAGACATAGGAGTGGTTGTTCAAAAACGTCCTCATACTTGTGGTCATCTAGTTATATTATTTATTGTGGGACGTTTTTGAGAAGTATGTTAATAAAGCTGATCACATCACTTTAGGATCTCTGAAAGCAGCCATTATGGAAGTAATGTCATCGAATGAGACGAACTCCCTAAACAGGATATGCAACTAGTTCAGATATCTCGCCTGGAGAAGGTCGCGAAGACAGATTGTAGCCATTTCAAAAATTATATATATATATATATATATATATATATATATATATATATATATATATATATATATATATAAATATATAGTTCTATTGGAAGACAACTTGTGTTTCTTATCCCGTGTAAAATTTGTAGCGATTTACCTGAAATGCCAAATAAAATATAAAATGAATATATCTACTAAGCAATACACTTAGTATATTGAAAATATCTACTAAGGAATAAACTTAAGAGTATCTATTGGTCTTAGGGTTTGTATCACAGGTTTTGAAGAGGATTTGTTTAATATTATCCTTATAAACATGTATGCCCGTAGCTCCCTAATGTGCAGTAAACATTAATGTTACAGCTTGAATATATTTTTTCCTGTTTAGAAAACCAATAAATAACTTCCTCCATAAACTTTTAATAGGAAATCCTTAGATCGTTTTCGAGACCTCTTCCTTCCTCGTTCCGTTAAGTTTCAAACTATGGCTTCCTCTTTACCTTATTATCGTTCCTGCCGTAAATATTTTCGTAGAAAATAAGCAATATTATAATGGATTAATCCATTATTGAAAGGAATATTTTCTTCTCATTTAATTACTTAATTTACAGGTGATTACTGAGGCTGTATTACTCACATCTCAGCAATGTATTTTCATTATCTTGAATCAGAATATAGGGATAAGAAATAAGGCATGTGGGATAGCAACTTGTATATAACATGGCCGTGAAATTTAATGTCTTTGATAGCGTCATTTTAAAGCTTATTTTAACTTTGTTTACTTTTTTATTAAAACTCATTTCTAGTTCATTCAGAGAATTAGGAGACTTTACAAGTAAATTTTCATCATTTCCAAAATTTTGCTTCTCTTTATTATATTTTGATTCAATTTAGTCCAGGAAGATATTGTAACTCATCTTCCTTTCTCTTCATCCCCATCATCAACTCACTGCACAATTTTGTGTAGGGACGCGTCAGTGATCCAGGATAGATAAGAAAGCGTAGAAGGTAGACTGAATCAAGGAACTTGAGACCGTGTCTCGATCATGACACTTGTCACGCGAAGGTTTTCCTTGATTATCGTAATCAGGGTTTCGTGTTCCTTCTGTGTCGGGGGTTCGCGTCCTCGAGCACAAGGGCTCAACTCACAATCGGACCAAACGCAAATTCTTACTTTTGAGATTCTATCCCAGAGGACTTAGGTTATTTAGGGTTATTTTGATTTTCATTTTACTAAAGACGTGAAACATACTTCCCCAGGCTAAACAAATGGAAAGATTCACTTTCATTATTTCTCATCTAAATAAGTTTAAATTTGTAAAGTATGTTTTTTTAGATAAATGTTTTAGAATTCGCATCAGTAGGATAAGAAAATTAATACGTTGTTTATTTTATCTCTGCTACCTTTAAGTTTTTGTTCAAATTTTAAGCTCCATTGCCAAATGCCATTTTTAGTCGCAGGCGACTCTATATCTCTATGTCGGTCGGTCAGTCCCCATTTTGCATTTCTTTTTGTAATAATATTGTAACTATTCGACCGTTTTTAACGAACTTTGAAACCTTTATGTTGTTTTACATTCTCGTTCGCATAATATAATTGCCAAGATCCTCTTAAGGTTAGCCGGGGAATTATTTTGGCAATAACATCATAAGTATTCGGCCGATTCTAACGAAATTTGAAACCCTTATGTTGTTTCACATGTTTTTTCGAATGATATAATTCCTAAAGTCCTCCCAAGGTTAGCTGGTGAATTATTTGGCAATACCATCATAATTAGTTGGCCTATTCTAAAGAAATGAAAAACCCTTTGTTGTTTTACATTCTCTTTCGAATGATATAATTCTCAAAGTCCTCCCAAGGTTAGCCGGGGAATTATTAACAATAACCTCATAACTATTCGGCCGATTCTAACGAAATTTGAAACTCTTATGTTGCTTTACATTCTCTTTCGAATGATATCAGGTTAGTCCGGGAATTATAAAAGTTTTGAAGGTTGTAAGGTCATAAATTAAAATAAGTGAGAGCACGCGACTTTTGGTCAGCAGACCTTGTTCTTTTACTTTTTAATTTTTTATTTAAATTTCAAACACTGATTTTGGGGGACATATGAAAGGTCTAATAATTTTCTATAAAATCATATTTCACACAAATACTTTAGTCCTGCTCATTACTTGGGGGCCAATAGAACTGGCACAGTATCAGTTCTTATACTTCATCTACGATCAAAATGGAGGTACGATATAGTTCACTAACGCTCAACCAAGACATTATTTATTGGTTGTCAATCAATTAATGTTTCTTTAAAGTCCTAAAAAAAAGGATTCCTCTAGTTGTTGAAAATTGTTCCAAATTTGACGTTTAAAGGTAAGCGTAGAAATGCGTAGGCCTTTTTAAACCAAGTAATTCTTAGGAAATGCCACAAAATAGTTTTGGGGTTCCATATGAAGGGTCTAAAGGACAACGCTTGCATTGTTCATCTTTATTGGCTCGAGGATGCCAGTGAAGCATTTGTGGGCATAAATTTTACTGGAGATGAAAAGGGGCGTTTTATTAAACGCAAAAACCATAGTTTGATCAAAATAAAAAGTCCGCGGTGTTGGGTTTGTATATTTGAGTGATGACGTGTGGATGGCGCTGTTTGTAGCCACGGGTCAGATAGCGTGCCGTTGATGAACGACTCGACACTTCGCTCGAGGGATATTTTTAAGGGGGTGTCTGGTCTCGCTGGGCCTGAAGTCAACACCTAGGCGTGAAAATCCAAATCCTTATACACTAGGCTATGAGATATCTCGCAACGTATTTAATTTCGATTTTATACAAACATGTATTGCGATTATATTATTTTATTTTCCCTTTATATAGTATTTTTATTTATATTTATTAATATTTTCTAGTATTTTGCCCAACTTAACCAAAATTAGAATACAAATTATAAAATTGGCTTTACTATTCTCCGGTTACATACTCCTCTACCCTTTATCCTTTTCCCTTTCGTCAATTCCCATGACAACGTCCCTATATTTTTACAATTAGTTGATTATGTTTTCTTTCTTCCAGCAAAAAGGCTCTGAGGTTGCCAGGGCAACAGGTGCCGTAGCCGTGTTTATATGCACTTTCCCCGCCTCGGAAGTTAGAATTAGACGGCTTAAATACGCGAAAAATTATAATACTCTTAATAACGCCATTCTTTCAAACTCTATTCCTAGGTTCATGATAAAGCTATTTATCTAAATATCGTGAATAGTTAGGGGGTGACCATCCTTTTAATGAGGGGTATTTTTTTATCTCAGCATGTGTATGCGCCTATGTTTTTTGAGTTCATTGTCCAAATTTCACTTTCTTATGTTAGAAGTGTTCAAATGCGTCGGTCAAATACTTTGCATCGAACCATGTTGCTTCTGATGTAGTTAAGCCTTTCGCCCATGCTGATACTAGGAGACCTAGTGTGTTCTAAATACACATATTATTGTATACTTATTCTTGTATCTGATATAAAATATACTCATTTCATTCTTTTCAATGAAGCTAGTTGGGGATAATGCCATTATTCTTGACTAAATTCTGTCACAAGCTTTAGGGGGATTAAATGCCCACCATGAATTAGGAATCCCCTTTGCTCCTAGTCTTTATTGTTTAGAAAATTTAAAACGCAAACTAATGAGAGCATCTCCCGTAGAAAGTGTGTGAGAATAGATCTGTAAAGTACTGAAGATAGAGAAAGCGAAACTATGTGAAGAGATAGAGCTGGAGATCTTCCTGCTGTCACTGGAGCCCCGATGGCACCGCAGTTATCTAGATAGCTGCAGCATGCTGACCCATGCTGAATGTGACACCTTTTTGCGAGGGTCATAAAAATTTCCTCAAGTGCCACGCTAAATAGTTTGTGGAAGAATAATCCTTTGTGTCACCCTCATACTATTTGAATCTTTCTACTGAGGGCAACCTAATGACGATTATGTGTGATTGTGTACTGAAGCGAGTATGTCAAAGTAGGTCTAACTCCTTGTTTCTGTACTCCTACTAGTACTGAATCAAAAGCTTTTTCATACTCAAAAATGCTATAGAGAAGAATTTCGTCCTAGTTCGCTGAAGTATTTTTTTCAAAGCGGCTGAACTCCATTATATGTATGTACTATAGCCATTTCTGAAATGACCTGTCTGGGCGGCTGATTACAGTCAAGCATTTCTGAGAGATTGATGGCGTGATTTTTGCAAATATTTTGTATGTTGCTAATGAGAGAATTATGGACTTTTATCTGTTTCATTATCTCCCGTTGAAATTTGTGAAGAAGAAAATTAGAACTGCAATATTGTACCATGTCACAGGATCTTCATTTACCTAAATCAAAAAATAAAATGGAAAGACGTTTTTCTCCAGCGTTTGTATGACCAATTGTTACGCTACATTACTCAACTATTAAATAATTTTTATGTTCTTTTTCGACTTTTCTAATAGTTTATTTTGTTTTGGATTATATTCCTCTGTTGCTCCTTTAATACTTTAATTTGTTCTCTGCCATTTTTTTTTTAGGTGCCGTTTCATTTGTTTAATGCTTTTGTAATGGCCAAAGATATTTTTTCACTAGGATTGACATATATGTTCTATGTATGTTGGTATCTAAGCCGTTTCTTAAATTTTACATACTGGATTCAATACACTGGTACTATCATAGCATTTTCCCTTCATCTATTATTTTTTCACTTTTGAAAAAGATAAAACAGCATTTATCCCATCCTATAACAAAATCACCAACACTTTTGAACACCTTGGCTAATTTGTCTTTCATTTCAGCTAAGTTCCTCTTTTTCAGATCTTTTACAGTGCAACAACATTTTACATGTTTCTCGATTCCACACTCTGATAAAACACCCAGTGTTCCCCCAATATTCACGCTTAGCTTTCATATCCACATTATACAAGTTGTCAAAGTCTTCTAGTCATTTACATTTAGCCTAACAATCGCAAATACTTTCACATTTTTATCTACGATTTTCACACATTTGTTATTCTCTTCGTTTCCTAAATTTCTCCCTCCTACCTTTCAAAATGCTTCATTGGCTGGTTTTTAAACTTAACAGTCACTCGTTTCCTGCTCTTTTATTTTATATGGAGTTATCTGCAAGCCCATGACGTGCTTATCTACACTCTTAATCTTCTTTAAGTACGTTTCTTGTATCGCCTCTTTTTCGGAACAGGTCCAGTAACGAATTAGACGTTCGAAACTATCACAAGGTAAAGGTTTAACTAAGATTAGGTTAGGTTAGGTTAGATTAGGTTAGGTTAGGTTAAGTTAGGTTAAGTTAGGTTAGGTCAGGTTAGGACAGCCTCTTTGCCAAAATGAACATATTATGAAACTTTCATTAGCATCTTCGCGTTACGGTTTGGCCCAGTAATAAACGTCAGTGAAATTTCAGTGTTGAATTGCGAAAAGACACTTGGTTAGAAAAAAATCAAAATTATCTTTTAAGACAATCTTTTATTTCATTCACGCACGATGCAAGGGGTTTATAACTACTGTGTTTTGTTAAAGAACTCAAAATGTCAACAAAAGATATAACTAATTGGAAAACTCTCTGAGAGAAGTTCGCGCCAGTTCCTTACTACAAAACCTAACCTAACCTAACCTAACCAAGCAACATAACCTAGCCTAACTTAACCTAACGTAACGTAACCTAACCCAACCTATCCTTAACAAACCTAACATAAACTACAGGTTGTACTCATACTACGAGCCTCAAACGCCATAGACTAACCTTAACCTCGCTGCGGGACCTGTTCCGTTAAAGACACCTGGCTTCCTCTCTACTGCACCTCACAAATCATTATTTCATTATTTAGCATCCTATTTTCTGTTTTAAGATTTACCATACCCTCCCTACAAATTTTTACTACCCACTATTACTTCCTTAATCTTGGTCTACCTTTGATCTATTATAATGACTACACTTAATTCCTCCTTCCTGTACTCACAAACATGCTCACATACTCTCTCCTCGCTGCCTGATTCATTACCATTTTACCTATTCTTTTTCACTAAGAGTATATCGATTGTACCCTTACAAACACTCTCTTTTCTTTGCCAAACTCGTATGTATTTATGTAAAAGTAAGCCTTTGTGCACAAAAAATGTGTTTGGTCATGGACCGCCCTTTTCGAATGTAACTTTTCAGTAAGCCACTTCTTACTTTTTCCTAGACATGAATGAGTTTGTTGCCAGTCTCCTTTCACACTAAGATGAAATGCTTATTATATGACTAGAGCGATCAAGCTTCATTAAAATCAACTTCTTTCTTCCCCTCACTTTTCTTTGAAGTGCACAAAATTGATTTCAAAATGAATATAATGCTATGCTGAAAATGTTTTTACGCCAATTATAAGTAAACCTTTGTTATTGGCCAACATATTTATCAAGACAATTTGCGGGGGCCACTTTTTAATATATCTTTAGGTCAACTTCACTTACGTTTTTTTTGTGATTGGCTGATTGTGGGTTATAATAATTCTAACTTATGATTAGGACTGCTTTAAAAGTGTGCGTGTGCGTGAGAATGGTGTAATATGCGAGTCTGTGGTATTATCAACAAGGGTGAAGTTTTAAGTATCTAGGATGCATTTTGTAAATGGTATTGGTATAGATGAAGCAGATTGCAACCGTAATATTCTCAATGGTATTTCTAGAGCTCCTATTGAAAGAGTTATGGCAAAGAAATGGCAAATGTGTTTTTAGATATTGATGTTTCCTTCCACTGATGATACGATTCTAGCATAAAGAACCTGCCCCAGGACGTGGATAAGAATATACCAGTTAAAACAAGATGAAGAATAGTCGTTGACTAACTTTCTGAAGATGACTTTAACCGAGTTAAAATGAAAATGCGTGACAAACTGACTTTTCTAATGATAAATGAAGGTGGTCTAGGTCAAAATTTATCCAAAACTTTGTTCGGTCTTCGGATGACTCTCAAAAACATAGCCGTGGTGGCATAAAACTGTAAACGTGGCCTTTAATTCACAATTAATTATTCCCATTGATCACGAAGCAGTTAAAGAGTTGACAATTCAAGAGAGGTTATTGTCTGTTTGTAGCAGATGCAGCACGTCGTTTCATTGTAGCAGTCATAGATCCCTCAAGCGACTGTTTACTAGACTCATTCATGTCAAGCAGCATCAATCAAGAACGAAATCATGAAGGAGATGTTTGCTAAAATAAGCTCCGCATCACAGCCAATTATCACTCGCTGGGATAGTGGCCCCAAAGGTATATTTTATTATGGTAAAAATCTTTCCCGATTCATTACTGGAATCTTTAATGATTGATAGGATCCTCGTTCGAAGAGCGAAAGAAAGCTTAAACTGCCCAGATCTACGAGATATCTTAAAATACAGAAGGACTGAAGGGATCGGTTTATATAATAGGTAGGCTATTGGCACCCAATTGAAGGATTCAATAGGTCCAGCAAGAAACTCCACAAAATAGACCCGCGGTGGCCTTATTAAATCCTAACGCCCGGGAAATACAAAAAATAAGAACATTGGGAAGAATTTATCTTTGAAGTCAGATACTTAATTCCCCATTGGTATAAACTGGTAACGCTTATAACTAGGTCCCCTATAGGACTACACACTTAATGAAGAACTGGTGACAAAAGTGGGATTGGGGGCATGTAGTACTGAAGAGGCTTCCAAATCTCTCTTTAATATAAACCACGGTAATAACCCATTGTAAAATTTTAGATTATATAAATCAAAGGCTGAAGTAGAACGAATTGGGTCATATTATAGAGATCAATAGTGATGAAATATCTCCAGCACTATATTACTTACTACAGAAATGTCAGCCTACCCCTTTATCTGTAGAATGATCTTTATTAATGCCTAATACAATACTAACCAGAGACAGAAATTTACAGTCAGTAAAAGATAGGAAATGTATCATTAAAATGTACAACTTTAACAATTGTTAAAATTTGATACGTTTTAACATTATTGCTGTTATTAGCATAATATTTTATTACTATTCTTACAGTTTTTAGGTCAACTTTTTAAACAATGACAATTTTTTAGGTTAATTTTTTGGTCACTCTAAATATAACTAACAGAACTATTGCTATTTTGCACATCCTCAAAAAAGAGCAAATAAGTGGCAAATACCTCTACCAAATTATGTTTTATCCCTAATTTGACAAATATTTCACTTTTGAATGAAAATAAGTTTTGTTGTGAATTATTTTCTGTAAAATTCAACACGCATACAATATACTACTTTGTAATCTTAAAGTTAGTTAGAAAACTTTTTGCTTCGCTTCAACAATTCTATAACTTATGTAAGATAAAAAAAAATCGTTTCCAACATGTCTCCGGTAGCTCAAAAAAATAGCTTGATTCGTTTTTGGCTTTGTGCCTGGAACTCCAGTATTTTGAGACGCTAAACGTGATCTGATTTTTCATCATAGTTACTAAAAAGGTTTCTTTGGTATTATTTACACACATGAAAGCGGAGTAATAATTAAAGTATTATTTAAAATTACTTAGCTGGTATTTGGTGGCTGGACGTAAAATCATTATTCAATAATACTTTTGTTTTGACAAAATTTACAGAATTTATAATAGACACATAATTTGTACTCAATGTACTTGCATTTAATACTAGTGGAATTAGTGCGACTGGTAGTAAATGAACTGTTTTAATTTGGTCTCAAACGGGAAACAAATCAGTTTTAATTGTTTCATCAAAATTTAAAATGACATTAGATGTCCAAACTTTGAGAATAAATTTAGGTTCCTGCGAATTTTCTCAAAATTTTCTTTTATATAGGATTTTTTTCCATGATCAAATCTTTGGTAATTATCTATGTTAGTTACTGATGAAGAAATATACACTTTTTAAATCTTAATAAAGAAAAAGCAATAGCAAATATTTTATGATAATAAAAACATTCACGCGTACTAAAGAAAATCATGCTTCCCTGTTTTTTTTCCATATCTATCGCTGAAAAAGCCAATTATAATTAGTGCTAACTTGGAATACAGGGGATAATTTACGCAATTTAAAACCACGACCATTTAGAACCATTTGTTATTATGTCTCAAGTTTGTGTTGGTTGTTCACTTTCGTTCGTAAATTCAGACATATTTTATCCGATACACAAATTCCTTATCCTCTTTGGCTATGCATACACTAATAAAAGTGAATTATATGTTCGATTGGCGGTAGTGATTTGGAAGTTAACATAAACCTAGCTTTCCGCTGAGACAAAACTAGTATAACTCATCGCAACAAAAGGTTTAAAAAAATCTATGCCACTTGTATAGGTCTGCTTTCCACGGACCCTCTTTTGAAAACGCTAGAATAAATCAAATTAAAGTGATTCATTTTGTACGTTGGTTTATATTTAACAGAACCACCCAACAAGAAATCGGTAAACAAGTTATCACATAAAACAGTTGTCGACTGGTGTAGTTTTGCCCGGGTGATTGACATCCATTATTGCAAACCTAACATAAACTAACGTACCTTGTCATAAAAAGGTTAGGTTAGGTTAGCGATTTATGATCATCGTTGTCTCCGAAAATCGCTTAATTTCGCCGAAAATTGCTTACTTTTCGCGGTAGCTGTGCTCACATAAATGTTAAGCAAACTCAAAAGTGAGCCATTTGCGGCGACAATGAACATTATATTCGTGTTTCTGATCCCTAAAACAGTGAGAAAAATACATTTTATGGCCAAGAAATCGTGGTGGGGATGTTCTGGAAATTTACCACGTAAATCTTGTTTTCTACTCTACGAATAAAAAAACAAAAACAATAGGACTCAATAATATAATCAATATACAGTGACATAAAAAACTCATTTAATCTATAAAATTCTACAAAATTTTACGAGATAATTTTGTCGCCCAAATTCACCCGCATTAGTATTGTAATTTTTCCCCAGAAGTTACAGCAAATGATTTATTTTACTATGTTTTTAATATTCTTAAATCATATAATTTCTTTCTATTGCTTTTTATATAAATACCACTTAAAAAGTGTCATTTCTCCATCCGTAACTAATATAGACCATTACCAAATCTTCTTCATTTGCTTAAAAATATTTATTACCCATTGGAAGGAATCTGAAAATACTTTCAAGGCCCAAATCCTTTTTCTAGACAACACTATGAAAGAGTAAATTCAAAATAACACCGAGTATCAGGTCTGCGAAAACTTCATTTAAAACGGCTCTTCAAGAGTAAAAGGTCTCATAGAGTGCTAATGTGACTATATTAGTGATCAATGACAAACACAAGGAAAACCATATTTAATAATCTAAAGAGATACACTTCAGGGAAAGAAGGAATTATAGAATACAAGTCGATCGAGAAAGTGATCTTTTGACATATGATGTATCATTGAGCACTACTTTTACTGGAATAGTGATCTCTGATAGTTATAAAGGAAAAAAAAATGGGAATTCTGATGATTTATAATAAAGGTGTTGAAAATGGAGATTATTTTGATGTTGAAAATGATAGAAGGGGATTAAAAAACGATGTGACTTCAGGGAAAATAAGACTTTCTTGCAAAACTATTAGAGGAGTTACCAACTCAAACAGCTGAGAACAAGACGCACGAAGCCATCGACTCAAACGCAAACAAGGGTCAATTTCACCAGACAGGCAAATACACTCAAGCAACACTGCAAACATCAATAACAGAACTCTTGACCTCTCACACATTCAACAAACAACTGCATTCACACCTAATAATCCAAAACATAACAAGAAAATTTACCACAGAAATGGTATGCGAGGTTATACAACAGGAAAAATGCCCCCTCCCCCGTCCCTAGATCTGACAACATATCAAGCCTTCACCAAAAATACTTTATTTGAAATGGTATTTCCCACAAATCTAATCTAAATGTATAGAAATCTGCTCACATACTCGTACATAATAACTAATCACACGCTTTTCAAACCACTACCAACCTTGCAACAAGCCGCTCAATCTCCCTAGTGTACAGTCTCTCCAAAATCATGGAACGTCTATTACTAAGAAAAATATACCCATATCTTAAACACACTATACTCAACAACAACTGTACTTACAATCTGACCCACCCCATACAAAAAAGGCTTAACCCTGCCCTCCCGAAGGACATTATTGACAACAATCGACATAATCAAAGCCTTCGACACGGTATCAGGCCATATCCTCATGATCAAAATACTAAAATCCACAATTAACTCTAACTATTAAATCTATGTTCCAATTTTTGCACAGCGAAACAAGCACAACTATTTAATTTACAGCGGTAAGCTTTCACGGATACACAACTGCTATTTTTCTTGTGATATTTACAACTTCTCTCGGGTGAACTATACCCTAGGTAAAGGCGGAAGTGAAAAACGGAGGTTGAAAAGAACACGTATATTTTTTTCGCAAAACCCCGTTTAAGTGAATACAATTTGGATCGCAGCTATGTTCAAAGACAACTAATGTGCCATGTATGAAAACAAAATAAGTGCCAGTGCCATATGGGATTAGTCGAATAAAAAAGCAGAAGAATTACCAGAACAGTCCACACAAATATTAAGGTAGAATGACATTGGATAATTTTTCCTCCTTTCTTCACTTTAATTTTTCTCAACCTATAAAAAACTACATACGAGCGTCTTCAGACACATGGATGACATATCAACATGACAGGGGACACGTTGCGAATAAGTCTGCGGACCATTCCCAAAAGGTCAAAACCTGACCGCGGGGATGTCTTCGCAAAAGTGTACGGCGAACTCAAAATCGCATTAGTAAAGGCTGATTT
Source organism: Ceratothoa steindachneri (assembly GCA_963969495.1). NCBI lineage: Eukaryota > Metazoa > Arthropoda > Malacostraca > Isopoda > Cymothoidae > Ceratothoa > Ceratothoa steindachneri. The sequence goes on from OZ018321.1 coordinate 128,074,729, forward strand.
GACACGCCTTGTGGCTGTACTGCAATATGCCAGAGTGGAGTAGACGTTGAACTCCTGGTCTCATCCAAGGCCATTCAATCTCTAAAGCGTCTCAATCTAGCGCCCAAAATCCCATTTCAGATGCATGCTCATAGGAACTTAATTTACAAATTGCACGAAAATGCATCAATTGCAACGAGGAACATGGAGCTATGGCTATACCATTTCTAATGAAGAAGGAGGACATATAAAGAAACAACTCCGAAAGAAAGTAGAGCAAGTAATCCCCAAGCCGACAGAGAGTGAGATCTTCCTTAACATCCAAGGAACATCGCTACAGGTATCTTGAGAGGAAGATAAATCTAAAGATATTCACGTCGGAAAAAGCTCCCTCCCCTGTCGTAAAGACAAAAGAGATATCAGTGTAGGAATAAGAAATGGTTAATACGAATGGGAATATAGCGGAGACATCCCTGAAAAGCTTGGTTGAAGAAGCCCTCCTTCACGAAATGATTTGGTTCAACTCAGACGCATTCATCATGATCACAACAACGGAACTACAAAAGAAGCGCTCAGGGAAATTCAAAACAGCCCCCATCCAGCCCTTCCATGCCGTTAAAAGACAAAAAGAGCAGCTAATCATAAAAAAACATGGAGAGATTAACTAAAGACTTGAAAATCCTACTTATGATCGTTGACGGAAAGGACAAAAACACAAGACATATTATAACATCATCAGATTTTATGACCCCGACCTTTTATTAATTTCGGAACTCGTAATTAAAACGACACAAAGCAAAATGAAAATCTTCACAGACAACGTACTAACGACAAATCACGCTTCGACGATGCTGCTATTGCAGTGAGAAGAAAAATTGGTCTCACTTGAGGAAGCATATCTGATCACAGAGGTCCAAACCACACTGGGGTCCCTGGTTGTTTCCATAGGATACCACCCCTAAATAATATGCCATCTGTTAACAATTAATTAATGCAAAACATAGCAAATACTTGTAATTAACACTAAGTTGATAGTCAATAATCAATGTATCAATGCAAAACGAAATACTTGTAAATAATGCAAATGAAATCGCTCTGTTCACACGCTAAACAGACAAACGGTCACACATATTAAGAAACAGATGCGAGCTGACGGTTTGGCTGCAGAGATAACAAATTCATTTGGAACAGCTGTGCACACAGAGTAATGAGTCTGTTAGAGAGAGAGAGAGAGAGAGAGAGAGAGCGTTTGACCCATCAGCCATTGACATGGACCCGTGGAAGACGGAATCTTATTTTGCTACGGATATCGGCCTAATAAAGATCGACCAGATTTCCTAATTCAAACACTCTCGAGCTGTACACATGCCTACATTAATACATGCACATACCCTCTGATCAGATAAGTTCATCCCATCTTTTGGATTGGAGAAACGGAGCCACGGCCATAATTTTTAGTTAGAATAAAAGTGCTTGCAAAAACATACAAGGACAGCCAGACAGAGAGAGAAATATCAAGAAGCACAGAGTCTATTAACACCGATAGTCATTTACAATCAATGACGTAAATTCCTGTCTTTCGTATGATTCACTTATAAGAGGTATATCTATTTTTCTCTAAATTTATCCATTTTTTCAAATATTAAATCATTAAATTAGAAAATTTTATATAGTTTATATAGAGTTCACTATACATAATTAGTTTGATTTTGTTTTTTAAGCTAAATTTTAAATTTCTTTAGACCTTGATTTAAGATTTTGGCCATTTAACTCCAGTTTATCATTTTAGCCTGAATATGGATTAAGTTATCCTAAATGTTCACAATAAATAAAGATGTCTTTAATGGTAATATGCTTTATACTACAATTAAATACAAGGGGCGGTCAATAAGTTTTTCGAATCGGTAGGGCAAAACAGAGAAGGGGGATGGCTGTTTGTGGGGGTGTTAGGACAAGTTATGACAAGTCAGGACCTGCAGCCGCACGCTCCTACCTCGTCTATTTAAGAAGCAGTAGCTGATCGCAGATCGCCAGTCCCAAATTTTTCAACAATGGAGAAGGTTGAGCACCGCGCAGTGATCAAATTTTTGACCAAGGAAGGCAAGAATGCAAAAGAAATCCATGAACGCATGGTTACCGTGTACACCGACACCGCACCTTACTATGCAACCATTGCTCGCTGGAATAGGGAGTTCCGCCATGGTCGTGAGTCCCTTGAAGATAACGTCCGTCCAGGACGCCCGTCAGATGTGACGAACGAGGACAATGTGGCCTGTGTGGAGAGGATGATCCTCGAAAATCGACAGGTGAAGGTCGAAGAAATCGAACGAGAACTTGGAATATCACATGGAAGTGTTATCAACATCATCCACGACAATTTGGTCATGACCAAGGTCTCTGCCCTCTGGGTCCCTAGAAACCTCACGAACATCACGCCCCATGATCGACTTCAACTTCGTGAAAGTCCACAAGGCCAGAGTTGCACAAGCTGCCCTGCGCGAGTGCGGATTCGCGGGGCTCAACCATTCCCCCTACACTCCAGATCTGGCCCCTAGCGACTACTTTTTATTCCACCAACTCAAGTCTGCACTGCGTGGACGCCGAGGGACGATGAAGATGTCCAGCTCGCCGTCCAGGAGTGGATTGAACAGCAGTCGGGAGATTTCTGGTTGTCGGGAATTCAAAGCCTCAGGGACAAGTGGCGCAAGTGCATTAAAGTCGAGGGTAGTTATATTGAAAAATAATAAAATACTTTTCCTCATATCTCGTTTCCTTATATCCGAATTGGAAAACTTATTGACCGCCCCTCGTATATATATATATATATATATATATATATATATATATATATATATATATATATATATATATATATATATATATATATATATGTGTGTGTGTGTGTATTACAAAATTGGGTTTGGATGGATAAATCTAAGCCAAACTTACCCTTATATATATGAGAACGTATTGCAGAAAATCATCTCCATTTTTGAATGGCTGCTTGATTCTGGCTAAAAAAGATTTCGTCAGGTTAATACCTGAAATTATTTATGTACACTGCTTGCATGACCAGGTATCTCTGACTCTTAAGTGGGTTTTGTGAGGATACATTTTCTCGTCGTACGAGAAAGGATGAAAGGACTCTATGCGTATAGCGCTTTGAATGACAAGAATTGGTATATACCAATATTATGAATGTTTTCTTTGTCTCTCCTTATCAGAAAAATAGGTGGTTTAGCTAATTGTGATGAACTAAATTAAAAGCTACAGCTCATTCATCCCGATCGAATTTAATCCCTTGAATACATTCACAAATTAAATGAATTTCGTTAATTGTAGCTTAAAGACGAAGGTATGGCATTTTCCAGTCTGTTTAATAATAGTAAAAAATGAAAACTGGTGTAACCAATGAGTCATACGAAATAAGACTAACTCAAAAGACATTTGTATCGACACTGAAGAGTTCTTATTTAGGGAAACTCTTGCAATACAGCTTGGGAAAATGCATAGTACAGATGAAAGTTCTTCTCACTAACTTCTCCTACCCACCTTTGTGGGCATGGAAAAGAAAAGATGCCTGAACGTACTGAGAAAAGAGAATTTTAGCTGTAAAGCTATTCTTTTAAAGAATAAATAATATTATAATAGTATATCTGCATAGTTTATTGCGATATGAATACCATTGGGTCAATTATATCCTTAAATTGTTCAAGACTAGAAATATTAACAGCCGCTGGAAGTTGCTCGTTCCATATCTCGAATATTCTACAGGGTTCGGGTTCAGAAAGTATCTGTTCGCATAATGACTGTCTCAAGAAAAAATATAACATTTTTATTTTTTATATATATATATATATATATATATATATATATATATATATATATATATATATATATATATATATATATATATATATATATATATATATATATATATATATGAAATGAAAAACTCACAAAGTATCACGTGAGGGTGGCAAATGAATGCAATATCCCACAGGAACTTAATAAAGTTCGAAAGTACTTGGAAACACCTTTTCATTTTTTCCTGTGGGATATTGCATTCATATATATATATATATATATATATGGAAAATTTGGGTTTGTTTTCATGACATGTTCTGTCCATCCTACTCGATGAACCTGACTGTGGCCTCGATGACATGCTATATATGTCCCTGAAAGCCTTGGTAATCCTGGCTTTCAGCTCGTTATTCGTGTTGTAGCTGGATTTTTTGGTCTCTCGTCCCACTGCGCCCACACAAAGATGTCGAATGGGTTTCAGTCATTCAAGTTGGGAGTCTAAATTTCAGGTTCTGTGCAATCGAAGAAATTCTCCAACAGCCAGGCCTGGGTCTCTCAGCTGATGTAGCAGGGCGCAGAGCCTTGCTGCCACAGGTAAGGCCTTCCTGCAGCTACCCATTCGAGCCAGAGCGCTTCACTACATCGCTCATAACAAAGATGTTGCTGTCGGTGTTCAGCTTGAGGCCTTAATAGAAGAAGTGGGGTGACATGACGTCACTTTCACTTCTGAAGACAGCGAAGAACATGATTGCCGCTCTGGAACTTTCACCTGCACGTCTTTGGATGCAACAGCGAGACACCTGTTATTCTGGGAGTTGATCTTCTGATCTTGACAGAAATTCATCTCGTCTGAGAAGAACCACACCATGTCTGGCTCCATTGGGTGTTTAGACTTGTTGATCACTATTTTGATGCGCTTGAGTCGCTTCTCCTGTATCACATTGCACAGAAATCGACCCTTCCTCATCTTGTATGAATTCTAGCGAATGTCCTTTCGCACAACAAGACTGATGAGCTATTCATTCCCACCTTTTACCCCTGCAATGGTAGGCATCGATTTCTTGTGATCACTGTTAATGATCTTCTGGATTACAGCGATGAATTGCAGCGTACTGGTGACGGCAAATCGTCGAACATGGGTTTTCCTATCTGTTGTCGCCTCGTAGAGAAGAGCTAGATCTCCCCTCTCACCTTTTCCACCATCCTTCTGCTGAGGTTTAGGAAGTCTGAACTCTCCTTGTTTGTCCTTCCAGCACAGATTTCAAGTAGGATTAAATGTCTTTTCCACAATTCTTTTGTGGGTAGGGGGAGAATTTTCCATAGTCAATTATTAAAAAAAAAATAAAGCAAAAATGGTTATTGTATTTAAGAAGAAAACGACCGACAACGAAAGTAAAAAAAAGATATGCGTAAAATCAGCAGTTGAAAATTTCGAACGAATTCTGTCCTCAACTTGTATATGGGAAGTAGCTTCCTGGTTTCGAGTCCTATTTTGGCTAAGATTATCAAAGCCTTGAATAATTCTGAAGACCTATTTCAGTTGACCACGCAAGCTTCTAGTGTTTAGTTAGAAAAACCGAACTCTTGCGGTTGCTTATGATGGTATGAATGCCTAATTGATGCGATTAGTTTTGTGGCACTGGGCTGTACCCTTTCCATCCGTTCGAAGTGATTTCGAATGCTGTGAGACAAAAATTGTACTAAAATTCAAAGTGAGGTTGCAGCACGCTTCTTTGTTTGGGCAGGTAGGTGCATTCAAAATTCCCAAGATGTAATTCATACCTCTAATGCATGGTATTCGTAGGTCTTGGGAAGATTAAAGATAGTTAAAGTGTCATGTTGTGAAAGTTACATGTGAGTGTGAAATGCATGATAAAATAATACGGGTACTGATCAGGTATATGGTAGAGAAGTCGAACGGAGTCTATAAGCTTTAATCTCATGTATGCGCGACCAAGTATTTCTGTAATGAGGGCGAAGAATTTCCAGACAATACTTGAAGAGCATCGTAGAGGTGTACAAAGGAAAGATCTGATGTCGACGGTCACGTTCCATTGTTTACTCCTCAGAAAGAATTAAAGCGAGAGGAAGTTCTACCAGCAACAAAAACTAGCAAAAGAAAAAAAAAGTCATGATAAATGTTAAAACTAAAAATACCCCCTCAAAAATGAAGTTTCATTGCTTGTATAATTTTGTTACAGGAATAGAATAATTGGAATATTTTTTTTTTTAATCGAATAATTTGAATAAGTTTTTTACTGTAATCGAAAAATTTGAATATCTTGTTACTGAATTGAATAATTTTATTTTTTTGGATTGTGAATCGAATATTTTTTTTAATCATTTTTTTACTGAATCGAATATTTTTGTTACTGAAGCATCATCATCATATTAGTTTAGCGTCCGTACTTACCTTATCGTGGGGCTGAACATTTTATGAGTTTCCTCCACTTATCTCTGTGAATGATGTTCTCTTGATCAATGTCTCATCTTCTCGGGTTTTCTTCGGTCTGCCTCTAAGTCGTCTTCCTTGCACCTCCATCTCAAAAGCTCTGTTCAATATGTGCCCTTTCTCTCTTCTTCTAACATGGCCATACCATCTCAATCTTTTTCTGCCTATCTCATCCACAATATCTTCCAATCCAACCATCTGTAGCAGTCTTTCATTTGATATTCTGTCTTCCCACCTGACATGTGTCATATACCTTAACATTGTACAATCACTGCTGCGTAGGAGCTTCTCCAGCGGTTGGGTAAGTATTTTCTTCTTATTTGTGAGTTTAGTATTGTCTCGTAGTCTATTATGTCATACTCTGTGTTGTTGATGTTTATGTGTAAATTGAAAATGTATTTTCCTCTGAACAGAGTCTAGCGCTTGGGAATCGCCGGTTTTGAGCGACTTTCCCGTGCAATCTGGCAGGGATATTAATTCTGCCTCCAGTTCTTCTTAATTCTGGGATGATATCATTGGCCATTGTAGACCAGACCTTTTTGGCAAGTTTCTGGGTTGCGACGTTAATGGGCTCCAGTTTCTGCCTACGGTGTAGGTCCCTCTGCTGAAGATGTTCTCTTCGTTTGCTTTTTTATGCAGAGGGATGCAGAGCTTCCTCATAGCGGTCTTGATGGCCGTTTGAGTCACTACTGCAGGGTAGATGAGCTTAGCCCGGAAAAACGACAGGTATTATTTCCTGATATTCGCCGAGCTAAGATTTCTGAACCTAAAGAAGCTTAGATATTTCTCTCTCTGCCATATCCTGCCTCTCCTTGTAGTGACTCAAGTATCCGTGGTCGGAGATTTTTAGGCCCAGGATGGTGCTTTCGGCAGAGTAGCCATATCTCCTCCCATCAATTACAATGAGCCACGTCAATTTGTGGTGCAACGGGGGGATCTTAAATTTCTTCCTGTTTGTCCGGATTTTCCATTTACTCTGCTACTAAGTGGGATGTGTCCATTTATAAGAAGACTAGCTAGATCTCTCCATTTGTTCCCCCTATACGCAATTCTTGTCTTAACTGCTCTTTCACTATATCTATCTCACACCCCCTCTACCATCAATCTGTGTTCCTTAGGCATCTGCCCCTCTCTTTTCTGTACACATGTAGAGCATACAAATTGGTCCCCTGCATGTTTGACATCCTGGAGACCAGAGCATCTCTTATGAAACCATAACTTGCAGTCTGTACACAGTACAGAATTTACCCCAACTCCTTTTCTGCAGCAACTACATGGATACCTTCCCATATTCCTTCTCTTAGTTGGTTCTTTGCCTGTAATCATGGCCTTGGTTTTCTCCACATTTATTTTCATTCCTCTCGTTCCAGTGGTCTTTTTCATTCCTCAAACCTTTCTGTTGCCTCTTTCGCAGTTTCTGTTGTAATTACTAGATCATCCGCATACATAAGTTCATACAAACCAAAGCCTTTTATATCACTCCACCGCCTCCTGCATTATAACTATAAATAATAAGGGACTTAGTGTTGAGTCCTGCTGAACCACAACATTTATGGGAAACTCCTGTGATACTCCACCACCCATCTTCACCTTAGAATTTGTCCCTTCATAAAATGCCATCACCTGCGTTATGAGTCTCTCAGGAACCAGCTGTCTTCTCACAGCCCATGCTATAACCTTCCTAGGAACTCTGTCAAAAGCTTTCTCTAGGTCCACGAAAATCTGGTACAACCTTTTCTTCCCAGAGAATTTTTCCTTTACTTTTTGCAGAATGAACACAACATCAGTTATGGCCCTCCTAGGCTGAAAACCAAACTGGCACTCGTCTATCTTCATTATTTACCTCAGCCTCTCGTAGGGGACTTTTCCTATACCTTCATTCCATGTTCTAGTAATCTTATGCCTCTGTGCTTCCCAGGAACCAAAGAATCCCCCTTCCCTTGATATATTGGAATAGTGTAGCTGGAACTCCAGTCATCTGGTATCTTCTTTCTTTCTAACACCGTTTCGCATAGGCTTGTAAATTTCTTAATACCAATGTCATCTGTTACTTTGATCAAATCTGCTGACAAACCTGATGGTCTTGGTGCCTTATTGTGCTTCATCTTATTCACAGCTCTTGCCATCTCATCTTCCTTTATCTGGTCAATTGGTCCCAGTGCTGCTACTTCCTAACCTATCTCATGGGGGATGTTTTACATTTAGTAAGGTGTCAAAGTATCTTTTCCATCTTTCATTTACTTCCTCCGGATTGACTATTACATTTCCATTTTCATCTTTGATGTATTTGAACCCAATAACATCCTTTCTTTCCCTTTTCATGTGTCTTGCTACCTTGAACTTTTTCTTCCTTCCTTCACTACTATTGATGTTGTCGATCTACTCCGTCCATGCTCTTGCTTTTGCCACTGCTACTGCCACCATCCTTGCCCTTGCCTTTTCCTTGTATCTCTCTTTAGCTTCTTACGTCTCTTGCCTTGCCATAACTTAAGTGCCTTACTTCTTCTCAACCACCTCATCCTCGCACATCCACCATTTCTCTCGCCTGTGTTGTATCCTGCCAGTTGTTACTTCGCACTATTCCTTTGCTGCTCCTACTATTGATGATTCGATGTTTTCCCAGTCTCCATCGCCTACGCCTTTTCTCACCCTCTGCTGGAAACTCTGTCTCTTCTGTGGGTCTTTCAATTTCCATATCTTTATCTTACTTTCTCCTTTCCTCTGCCTGTGTGGCATCATTTCTTTCACTAGAATGTAAGCTCACAATACCCTGTGCTGTGTAAGACATTCATCTACGGGGATTACTTTACATTTCTTGGCTCTTCTTCCTGTTCCTCTCAGCAGTATAAAATCAATTTGTGACCTGCCTTCTTCGCTCTTGTATGTGATATAGTCTTCCTCCTTCTTTTCAAAATAAGTATTTAATATTTTCATGTTTGATTGCTGACACAGCTGTAACAATCTCTCCCCTTCTGGATTTCTCTCACCCTTACCATATATTCTTGCTACATCTTCATATCCGTCTCTATCTCTGCCAAGTGTCCATTGAAATCACCTGCCAACAACAAGGAGTTATCCTCATCCTCTTTATTGATCTTATCTGTCAATTTATCATAAAATTCGTTTTTTTTCTTCCTCATTCCTTCCTTGTTGTGGGGCATATACTGATATGAGTTGTACCACTTCCTTTTCACACACATCTCGATCTTCATCATTCTATCATTCCATCTCACCACTTCAAACACGTTTTCCACCTACTTCTTCTTCATCAGTATACCAACTCCATTCACCTTGTTCTTCCCCTTATTCCACTTCTATCTCTCTTCTCCCTCTCCATAAACTATTGTTCTCTCTTCTTTAAATTTCGTTTCTTGTACGGGATAGATGTCAAAGCCTCTTCTTCCCAGCATTGATACCATCTCTCTACTCCTCCCTGTCACATAACCAAGGTTTACCGTGGCAACTCTAAGGTTTCCTGACTTTCCAAACCGAGGGATTCTTAGCACGCCCTTTCCATTTAAGGGCTGCAGGGGACTGGGGTCCGCTTCTTCGTTCTCATGACTCATGTTTGTTTGGTTCGTTTGGCTTGGTTTGTACTCCCCCGGATGCCTTTCCTGACGGGAAAAGGGTACATTGGTCTATGGTGCCAAAGGCACCAGTGGGTATCGTTTCGGATACTCACTGACCGCCACCTCCAGCGAGGCAAGCCACACACGCTGTGCACCCCCAGCGTGGGAAATTTTGTTACTGAATCGCATTTTTAAAATCATTTTCTTACTGATTCGAAATATTTGAATAATTTTATTTCTGAAATCGAATAATTTGAATAATTTTATTTCTGAAATCGAATAAACTTAATAATTTTGTAACTGAAAAGGAATAAATTTTTAATTATTGTGTTACTGATTCGAATAGTTTCAATAAATTTTATTACTGAATCGAATAATTTTTAAACATTTTGTTACTGAAATCGAATAATTTTAATACTTTTGTTACTGAAATTGTATAATTTTTAATAATTTTGTTACTGCAATCGAATAATTGGAATAGTTTGGTTAGTTAAGTCGAATAGTTTGAATAATTTTATTACTGAATCAAATAATTTTCAATCATTTTATTATTGAAGTCGAAGAATTTGAATACTTTTATTACCTAATCGAATAATTTTTAATAATTTTGATACTGAATTGAATAATTTGAGTATTTTTTTCCCTGTAATCGAAACTATTTTAATCATTTTGTAACAAATCGAATAATCTTAATATTAACATCCAATAATTTAATTAATTTAGTTGCTTAATCGAAAATTTTGAATACTTCTGTTTTTGAATTGAATAATTTTTAATATTTTTGCTACTGAATCGAATATTTTTTAAACATTTGAATAAGTTGTTACTGAAATTAAAATTTTAACTATTTTTGTTATTAGAATTGAATAATTTGAAATTGAATAATTCGAATAATTTTGTTACATAATCAAATTATTTTTATATTTTTGTTACTAAATCGAATAATTTTTATATTTTTGTTACTCAATCGAATAATTTTTTAAATATTTTGTACCTGGAATTGAATAATTTTGTTAGTGAATTGAATAATTTTAAATCATTTTGTTACTGAGTGGAATAATTTGAATAATTTTGTTACTGAATCGAATTTTGAAAAATATTTTTGATACTAAATCGAATCGTTTTTATTGAGTGAATTGTGTAAAGGTTGTTTAGTGAAGTTTATTAATTTTATCCCGAATTGTTCAAGTCTGGTACAACCTACTACAAAAAGTAGACAGCGCTAAAGACAGAAATTATGAAAACCAAATTCGGTGAATATTAATATATATATATATATATATATATATATATATATATATATATATATATATATATATATATATATATATATATATCCCCCCCAAAAAAACCCTCTTCAAATATTAGATGTATTACAGCCATATTAGCCTAATTCTTAATTGGACCTACCATGTATGAGATTTTTTTTCTGGGTCCGTTAGGTGCCCCCAAATTTTTGGTTTGTATGTTTTTTGAAATATGATCTCCACGGAGGAGGGGGGGGGGGCTGTGAAACCTGAGGGGTGTGATGCTCAGCCACTTCTCTTTTTTAAAGCAGGACCTTGAGAAGTTAAACCTTGAGGAGTGGCGTTCATCAATCTACTGTTCTCGAGTTTGAAGCGGACTAGCAAAGAGTTGGTATCACGACGGCTTGTAAGGAGAGAACCTCAAAGAAAGTAGTGAAGTTGGAGGAAGTAAGGATGTATGGAAGATATAAAATTGGGGATCCTTCTGCTGGTAATGGGGCGGGAAGGGAAAACTGTGGATATTTGGGCCAGTAGGGCACAAGCCTTTAGATGTCATCTGCAGGTACGTAAACGGATATATAAGGGGGGGAAATGGGTGGGGATGAGGCAGTAGAAAGAGAAAGCGGCAGAGAAATTGAAGACGTTAACCGCCCCCCCCCACCCGGAACCAACCGGATGAACTAGTGTCCCCTTCTCCCGGCCTTGGCCAGGGTTGAATGGACGAAGGCTGGTTGGCGACTAGCCCGCGATAGTATTCACAGGCTAAGAAAATAGGCTAAAAGGCGCTTGGAAAAAAAGTGATTTTTAAGGGAAAAATGGATGTGTCTAGAAGGAATCAAGCCTAGTCTAGACTGCCGGGTCCACTGGGGCCGGAAGGGTACGCAGCTCCTCTTGGTGCCAAATATGACATTCTACATGGGCCCTCCGCTTGTGGGGTGGCGTTCATCAAGGTTCTCTTTTATCTCCTCTCCTATTTTATTCTAACTATGTTTACTGGAACATCAATCAGGGAATTGTTTATTTGATAATGTTTAATGGCATCTTGCACCCTTTGTTGGGTCCAAGCAGGCGTGGATAAGATAGTTCGAAATTTAAAAGAGGGTAAAAAGACGACCCGAGAGAATAACAGTTTTACTCGGAGAACTGGGGCGGGAGAGGGAGCAGCTCCTCCAGGTTTCATTTTTAGAAAGGGGATTACCTCTATTCCACCATCCATTCTCTTGCGAGGTCAGGCAATTGGTGAAAATTTGAGCGAATAAATTTGAGCAAATAAATTTTGAGTGAATGATACATAATAAATTGAGCGAATAATAAATAATAGATTGAGTAAATAATAAATAATAAATTGAGCGAATAAATTTGAGCGAATAATAAATAATAAATTGAGCGAATAATAAATAATAAATTGAGCGAATAAATTGAGTTAATAAATTTTAGTGAATAAAAAAAAGTTTCGATATGTTACCCATTTAAAAAAAATGTGGAATTGCTTTACTGTTTTTAGCTTTGAAACTCATTTTTAAACGCGAAAGTGATTTAAGAAATCGATAAATGTCACTGTGAAGATGCAACGGTGTGTTTGTGCGTATATATGTGTATGTGTGTGTGTTCTATCCGGTCAAAGAAAGCCTGAAAAGTTAAACTGGATCCTTTTAGAATCATGTTCGACCTAGAAAATGGAATTTCCGCCCCACTGTACTAACGATTTTCTGGGTTGCGCTTTAATAACGCTTGAAGGGAGCTCAGCCATCTAAAAAATCATCATTTCACCACTTTTTTGGGGAGAACTCGACTGAAGAGGGAAGTATTCAAAAGGTTACCCCTGCAAAGATTTATATAGAAGATAAAGAAACCACCAAAGGAGAATTGGAATAAGTGTTTAATGGGGTAGAAATGAAAGAAATGAGTAGAAAAAGATGGAAACAGAGAAATAAAAAGGGAGAAATAAGAAGGCGTGGTTTATTTGTAAAGGGGGAAGTTGAAACCCAAGCGGATTGCGGGAGCCTCGCCAAAGAAGGATTGAAGCAAATGAAGGAAATGCCACGGAAACAACCGTAGCTGAAGAAATTGAATGAATGATACTTCTACCAGAACATACACCCTGTTGTCATCCTTATGTTATTAAGGACCGAGAAAAACCTGAAACTACAAGGATGTTCGGAAGGTATTCAAATCGTCTTCACTCAACAACTGCAGCACAACAGACAATTAAGTGCATTGCGAGATATCGACTGAAACGTTTCAGAGGACACCTCCAAACATGATTCGTGGTGTGGGAAATGTTAAATGCTGGGTATCTTCAAGGCCATTATAGGGTTATTTTACTTCCAGAATACTTTGTACTACCCTTCATTAAATTCCTCCACTTCGGCGCTGTTTCTTCACTGAATCTATAGAACGGGTGAAGATTTTAAGATATGTTCATACCTTTTCATATTAGCAAGTTAACAATAATAATAAACAACAATTATTACTTAAATATTGCCATGGTTTTTTCATGCCATGTCGTTTTCCCTTTTCTTGTAGGAAAATTAAAGTGGGAGGTAAGGAAGGTAAGAGAGGAAATTGGTGTAAAAAATAGAGCTTTTTCACTCATTGGGTGTAATAATAATAACAATTATTACATCAATATTTCTTCTTTGATTGAAATTCATTTTAAGGAGTGAAGTTGTGAAGTTCAATTAATCCATTCCTAGGCGAAGCGGGTCAACGTTCGAAACCAGGTAACGGTTCTATTTTAAGGGAAAATCACGCGAGGACAACTCCCTTCCTAGAGAACAAAATCACTCGAGGAGAAAATACTCCGAGGACAAAGTCACTCCATGATCAAATTTTCTGAGAAAGAAATAAAGACAAAATCTCTCAATGACAAAATTACTCAAGGGCGAATCCCACAGGATAAATTCAAAATCCAAATGACGACAAAATAAACAAGGGAAAATCCAGCTAAAATAAAATTCGGATCATCTCAAGAATAGAGAATCCAATACTTTTAAGCTCTGTTTTTGATATGAGTAATTTTGTGCTTCTTCTTCTTAACATGGTGAGATTGGGTGACGACATGTTCGAGAGTTGTTTTTCCTCAACTTGTGGAGGACTTACTGCCAGTTGTGCTGAAAAAAATCTACTGGTCCAAATTCCCCATAAATCCCGATGGTTTTTCTTAGTAATGCTAAATAAAAAAAAGCCAAATGTTTTAAAGACAAAACCTCCTTAAAAATTACCGGATCTTTTTGCCAAATCAAGAATTTAACTAACGGATTGAATTAGTGTATTGCAAGAGCGTAAAATTTTGAAGAAGGGCATCAAGCAATCACGTTGGAATTTCTTTTAGGTTCGGTTATGTTAAGATATCTAACCAAACCTAAAGCTTTCGGGGGAATGATGTTCAGTTGCCAAAGCTTTGAAAGGAAGGATGTTAAGATGACAGTTATAAGGATGTTAAAATGATCCATCTAACCTAAACTCTTCTTCCCATGAGTGATTTGGTATTATCTAATCTTAACATAGTTAAATTGTGTTCGCTATTCTTGGCATTATCCCCAACTTCCCTTATTTCACAATCACCCTACTGGACAGAATCCACCACCCTATCCTAATCTAACCCAACCTAACACTTCTAGAATGTTAATGCTACGCATAAATAAAGCCTTTATACAACAATTCAGCTTGAAGTTTGTTACCTTTAACAAACTCAATCTTATCAGGGTGTGGAAGCAAAACGTGAACTAAATCTAAAGCTGAAGTTGCCTCATGAAAGGTTGAACAAATTTCCAGATAATCCGCGAAACATAAATGCGTAAATCGTTCCTCTTGCTAAGGGAGCATAATTTAAAGCAAATAGTTTATAGGCTAAAAATAATCTCTTTAATATAATGGAGGGATTTTGTCCTTTTGGGATTTTCTCCCTGGGTGGAATTTGTCCTGATACCAGGAATCATGGTAATTCTAAAAATTGAGGACGGGAAGGAAGAATTACGACAAAGAAATTTCTAAAAAATAGATCTATTGAAGAGGTGTTTTTAAAGGAAATTTAATTTTAAAGTCTAGTAAGATTTAAAGGAAAAATTAAAGTTTATTCGCCGATTAAAGTGGTCATTGGTGCCGCGTTCAGCACATAAAGCCCTTCTTTCTCTTCTCCTGTTTACTCTTTTTCCTCGAAAAGGCCACTCTTTAATACTAGAAATATTCAAAGTATTTATCATAAAAATACATAATAATTCTCCCACTAAACTAATAATATCGCACTGATACCTAATGGCAAAAACTCCAAGAAGTGAAGGTAAAGTTGCAACTATTATATTTGTCATTAAATGCAAAAATCTAAAGCTTGAGATTGCAAAAATCATCAAATATACAATATTTGTTAAACACACAAAAAATTTATTTTATTAGGAATTATATTGTTTAAATACGAAGTCCTTTTGTGGATTAAATATCCCATGAATAAACATCGTAACGAAAATGCCCAAATGAGGACCATTAGCCTGTTAGTATAGAATGGGACTGGCCTTTGAGTGGACTAATTAGTCCTTGCTAGCTCCCTGTAAGTATGTAATTATTTTGATCTTGAAGATTTTGATGCTTTGAAAACTTATGCAATTTAATCTAGCTTTTGAAAAAATAAAAGGGGATTAAAACCTCGCATGATGAAGGCCGATTGGCAGAGATTTACGACTTAATCCTCCTCCTTCACATATTGCTTCGTAGGAAAGAAAGCGACGAGGACCAAACCAGACTTCGTAAAGGAGCTGTATCGCAAAAACGATGCACCCATATGGGGCGAATAATAAGAGAGTGCAGCTATATTGCGTGGAAAATACGGTTGGGTGAGTGTGTTGAATGCCAAAAATAAAATCACTCTTGCGAAGCTTTAGGAGATCCGTTCGATTCCAGGCTTCAAAATGTTTCCTGCGGAAAAGAAATTATAGGAGGGGCATTTGTTTTTACTTTGTTTTTGCTTTTATTTCTTTATTTTACTATCATCAAGTCAGGTCCTATAAAGTGGGGGCTGTGCATATAAACGTCACTACAAAACTACTTCACCCCACCAATTTACGACAATAACTTCATTTAATTTTAAAGGAAATTCCTACAAAAGTGTTTTTGAGAAAGATGGTCGAGAAAGTAGTGACTTACTTGCCGGCCCCCTCTAACGTTCTTATGCTAGGTGGGGGCCCCTAGGATTACAACCACGCTCATAGAGTGGGGCCACAGGACCCTAAGAAAGGAGATATTGTGTGTAATGCGTGTTTGTGTGAAGTTTGAGCAGTATACGTGTAGGTGTGTGATGCCTGTGCTTTGCTTGCATATTGGTGGCGGGGCGAGGCTTATTTTCTGTTTGTATTGTTGTGGTGGAGTGGATTGGCCTAGCCTGAAGTGAGAGGGGATTAATCTGTGTGATCTGTGTAGTGATTTCTCTGATTGATTTATTGAGGGGGTGGGGGGCTTGTTCAGGTTGTGCTTTAGTGGTAATGTGTTCAAGTGTCTTTGAGAGATGGTAGTGGTGGGGTTTAGTGGTGTGAGAGGTAGGTTGTTTTTTTTTTCTAGTATCTGGGTTGTGGGAACTTTGCTTTGGTTGGGGTAGGGATGTCTACCCGACTCATGTCTAGGTGGATTTTGAGTGGGAGTATTTTTGTCTTAGCGTGTAGGTGTGGGGGGTGTCTGCTACGTGTATATACTCTGATTGTTGGAGTGCTTAGTTCTGTGTGGTTTGGAGTGTGTTCAAGTGAGATTTCGCTGTGATTGGGTGCTATGCTGGTGCTGCGTAGTTTAGAATGTTGCGAATGAATGTATAGATTGATGAGCGCCTCTTTATGTTATGCAAATGTAATGTGTGATAGTGCTTTGAGGCGTTGATTTTTTCTGTCGCTTTGTTTGTAATGTTTGTTGCGCGGGTTTTGAATGCCATGTGAGTGTCTAGTGTGAGTCATAGGAGGGTGGAGTGGTTTGTTAGGGGCAGATGTTGTCTGTTTAGTCTGATTTGGGGGTATTTGATCGAATCGTAGTAGTCGAGTGTGAAAAGCGTTACTGTGGATTTGTTGGCTGCGGTTGTGAGTCAGTCAGTGTTCTAGTGTATTTATATGTTGTTGAAGTGTTTTGCTTGCTATATATATATATATATATATATATATATATATATATATATATATATATATATATATATATATATATATATATATATATAAATGTATATATCATCATTCTCTCGTGCTACTTTGAGAGATATATACATTTGTATATCTGCCACGCGTTTACCTATTCCTCATTTATTCTTTGAATTCCCAATTAATTTTCTATTTTTTTTTATAGTCTCCGTTAAAGCTAGCGAAAGTGTTCCTTAAAAGCTATTCTATTCTGAGAATTTTTTTGTTCTCTGCGTAGCGTAGTGTACTAACGGCATACTTTCAACTGTGATCAAAGCGGTGCTCGCTGCCTCAGTGTGCCTGGTTCGAATCGCTTCCCTGCACGGATTTTTTCGAAAAAAGGTAATAAAAATATTACTGCAAGGAAAAATTGTTCCGTTTTCCCTTTCAATGTGGTTCAATATATATATATATATATATATTATATATATATATATATATATATATATATATATATATATATATATGAAATGAATAACTCACAAAGTTGCACGTGACCTTCGCAATGAATGCAATGTCCCGCAGGAAAAATAAAAAGGTGTTTCCAAGTACTTTCGAACTTTATTCAGTTCATTCTCAAAGATAAATACAAGAGAAAATAATATAATAAGGGTATATATAAGCTACTAAAAGATAAAGGACAGCCTCTAAGACAAGAAATCACCAATGAGGAAGTAGGAGAGGGATGGGTAAATTAACATTAAGATTTAGCTATAACAGGTAGCAAGGTCAAAGCGACAGGCAAGAAAGAATCAAGAACAGAGCCAAAAGGGTTAAAACAATTAACGGATAAAGCAATAGTCTAAAGAGGGAGATTAGTGGAGACACGAGAAGTAAATTGATACTAAGGGGAGAGGTACAAGGAGAGAGGAAGAGAAATAAAATAATGTTAATACAAAACGAATGCAATAATTAAATTGACAAATCGGGTTCCCATAAAAATGAAAATTGCAAACAAATTAGGAACATAAGTCGAAGCTAATTTCTTTAATAATGAGTTTTTTCATAACATCAATTTTAAAAAAAGCCAGGGGAAATGTTAAAGTTATTAAAGTGGTTTATACATGAAAATTCAACAAGGTTTCGTTTAATTGAGTCATTTGAGCGAAAAATATATTTTGCTAAATTCCAATTAATTAAGTAGTTATTTTCAGAAATATTTACAGCTCTCCTAACATTGTATTTATTCTGATTAATACGGTCAGATAATTGCTTTCCTGTCTGTCCAAAATAATTACTTAGACAAACAGAAAATTCGACCGAATAGACCCGTATTTGGAAGCAACTGAAATGTTAAAATTTTTTAAAAGATGGGGAAGGTCAATGAAACAAAAAGAGAAGGGTAAAACGAAAATGTATTTACCATTAAAAGGGATAGCAGGAGCTGTATTATAGAACGTCTTTTTTTGCAGTGGAAAGACATTTAGAAGATAAGGATAAGGGTAACATATTTTATGGTCAATTTTAAAGATATTGGAGAATTCAGAATCCATATATTCAGGACTAACGAGGTTTGACTTTGGAACTATGCGAAGAGTAAAAATGAATATAAGAGTTTGAATTAATAGGTTTGTGATAGACAGAGTATTTAAAACCAGTCGGTGTTCTATGAATAATAAGATCGAGAAAGGGAAGTGTTCTATTATTTTCAACCTCATGGGTAAATTCAATGTAAGGGATGAGTGAATTAAGTTTGGTTAAAAATTTATTAGCTCAAATAACTCAATTAAAAGAAATCTTGTTGATTGTTCATGTATAAGTCAATTTAATAACTTTAACATTTCCCCGGGCCTACTTAAAATTGTTTTTTTTTCTGAAAAAACTCATTTTTAAAGAAATTAGTTTTGACCTATGTGCCTAATTTGTTTGCAATTTTCATTTTTATGGGATTCCGATTTGCCAATTTAATTATTGCATTGATTTTGTATTAACATTATTTTATTTCTCTTCCTCTCTCCTTGTGCCTCTTCTCTTCGTATCAATTTACTTCTCGTGTCTCTCCTAATCTCCCTCTCTGGATAATTGTTTATCCCTTAATTGTTTTAACCCATTTGGTTCTGTTCTTGATTATTTCTTGCCTCTCGGTTTGACCTTACTCATCCCTATCCTACTTCCCCATTGGTGATTTCTTGTCTTAGAGGCGGTCCTTTATCTTTTACTAGCTTATATATACCCTTATTATATTATTTTCTCTTGTAGTTATCCTTGAAAATGAACTGAATAAAGTTCGAAAGTTTTTGGAAACACCTTTTTATTTTTCCTGCGGGACATTGCATTCATATATATATATATATATATATATATATATATATGCTTGAAATATCCCACAGGAAAATAATACACAGAATAAGCCCAAGCGCTTTCGTGTTTACATCATCAGGGGCAGAAGAACAATGGAATAAAGAAACAGTTAATAAACAGAGAAAAGTGACTTGATTAAAACATACTGACGAACAAAGACAATCGTTTAGGGGGGAAGGAACTAACTGACGAACAAATGAATAGCCCATCCGTAGAACTACATTATACTAATCAATTAAACAAATTAAATTTATATTGTAAACAAATATTATTCATGATCCAATTATCTAATTTAAAAAGACCCTCATTTGGATTGATTTAATGTTATGGGAGAATTTTCTTTCAATAAAGTTGGGCACAAAAATAATGCATTTCGCATTAAACCAATCTATTTGATGGTTCAAAGTAGATTGATGAATAAACAGTGCATTTGAAGTTTGCTCCGTTCAACAACAGTACTTATTTTGTTTAATTCTCACATCTAGGCTTTTTGTTGACTGGCCTATGTAAAAACCGAGACAACATTTGCACGGAATTTTATAATTACAGGCCATTTTATTAGGGGCAGAATTTTTAATTACTAAATTTTTTAACGTGGAATTATTAGAGAATACGCGATAACATTAAAATATTTTAATAATTTAGGAATATGAGACAAGTGTTTATTAAAAGGGAGCGTTAGAATATTATTTCGCGTAAATGAGTATTTAATTTTATTTCCATAAAAGAACTGCTTAGCTCTGCGCATGAAATCATTGAGAAAATAAGATGGATAGTTTAACATTTTACTAAATATTTTAATTGCTTCTAACGCTTCATCGATAAATTATGGGTCACATACTCTAAAGGCACGCAAATGCAAAGAAATAAAAGCTGATTTTTTAGTTTTTTGCGGATGATTCGAATAATAATGGATGCAAGACGAAACATGAGTTGGCTTCCAGAAAACCGAGAACTTAAAACCTTGCGGCGTACGGTGTACCATGGTGTCTAAAAAAGATAATTCTCCGGCTTCTTCCAATTCATGAGTGAAATTAATTGAGGCAACGAGGTTATTTAGGGCACCAAGAAAATTAGTTCCGTTACACTCAATAGGCCAAATACAAAATACATCATCTACATAACGGTACCAAATAGCATTTTGGGGGAGGATGGGGGCTAGTAACTTAGACTCAAAAAATTCCATATACAAACAACTCAACGACGGGAGAGAGGGTTTCCCATAGCCATGCCGAAACGTTGGAGATACCATTTATCATTAAAACTAAACGAAGAGTTTAAGATGCAAAGTTTGATTAAATCTATACAAGCATGTGTAGGAATGGGCAATGAAATATGTTCAAGTGCTTTCGGTAACCACATGAGCAAACCATTCACGAGGATTTTTGTAAATAAGGAGAAAACATCGAAGCTAATTATTTCAAATTTCTCTATTTATTGATTGTTTCTCTATTCCATTGTTCTTCTGCCCCTGATGATGTAAAGACGAAAGCGCTTGGGCTTATTCTTTGTATTATTTTTTTTTGAGATATTTCAAGCATCATAGATCACGTGTTTTTTGGTGATTATTTTTGCATATATATATATATATATATATATATATATATATATATATATAAGGCATTGCTACGATCAGAGCTGGGCGTTAACGGCAACGAGTTGCGAATTTGCTGCACTATGAATTTCGAAGTCGCAAAGTTGAAAGACGCAAACGTTTTGGAAAAGTCGGAGTAAGCAAAGTCGCACCGCCAATTTTCCACGACTTTGAACAGGAACAAAGACGACTTGTTTGAAAGAAATTTTTGCGGCTGTTTTAGGTCAGTTTTAAAGCCCGATGGGGATCAAAATGTCAAATTTGAGTTGTTAACAGCTAACTTTATTTTTATCTGATTTTCAACTTTCCTTTTACGATAAATTAAATTCTTCACATTATATGAGACTGACGTTACATGAAACTACCTAAACGTACCACAAAAAGGTTTGTCACTCTGAATTGATGAAGGCCAGCCTGGAGGAGCAGAGCCAGAATGGCGACCTGGTGGGTGCCAGGCCCCTGATGCAAGCCCTCCTCAGGGACTATGGAAAGAGGCTTGACGACCTCCTTATGGCCACAGCCGTCCATCCCAACCTCAGCCCTAAGGACCTGGAGATCATTGCACCTAACAAGGTGGAGGAGATCAGGAAGCTAAGGGGCCGTCATCTAACCCAGGGAGGAGGAGCAGCAGTAGCGTAAGCCTGGCCAGCCAGAAGTGCAGGAACCCCAATCTTGGACGCCCGCCTCTTCAACAAGTTGTTTGCTAGACGTCCGGCCAACCAGCAGCAAGATGTGATGGAGGTCCTGAGGAAGTCCATGAAGGAGGGGGTGCCCTCTAAAGGCGAGCTGGCCTTGTCTCTCTTCCCCTACCAGCACAGGGAGGTGTGGGTGGACTTATTCATTAAATACAATACCCACCTTCCCAGCTCTGCAGATGTGGAGAGGCTATTTAGCACGGCCAGGGACGTCCTTAGGGCCAAGAGGTCCTCCCTGGATGAGATCAATTTTGAGGAGCTTGTGTTCCTTAAAGGGAACATGGACCTCCTGGAGGAGGAGATGGGCCAGGAGGACATGGAGGAAGAGGATGACCTGTAGATATTAGTTTAGGCTGTGCTTTAACTAAAAAAATAAAATATTAATAAATATGCGTTTTTCTGCCTTATAAAAGCAGTAGGAGTCACAAAGTCACAGTCACACCAGATCCGGCGGCAAAGTGGCAAAGTCAAAGTCGCACCAGAAAAAATTCAAGTCGCGCCCAGTTATGGCTAGGATTTCTGTATTAACTTTGAGTGACTTCCGGTCCAGTTGTCTTCCATGTTTTTCCAACGTGTGTGTTTTGGGGGCACCGTTGTTTAAATGGTACGTCATTCTTCGTGTAAACTTTATTTCTATCATTCCGATATATGAGTGAGGTAGGAGCTCACAGTCTCCCATTTTGCAAGTATATTCATATATTAAATGACTTCTCTGCTTAGGTATTAGGTGAGGTCCTGGGATATTTTTCATGATAAGGTTGGCTGTGCGTTTATTATCTTAGTAGATTATGAGTGATACGTTGATTTCATTTTGTATTGGTTTTACTACTCTGTTTATGATTTCCTTCATTACTCTTTCATGAAGGAAATCCTAAACAGAGGAGTAAAACCACACAAAACGAAAACAACGTATCACTCATAATCTACTACAATAATAAACGCATATCCAACCTTATAAATATATATATATATATATATATATATATGTCGTAGAATGACTCACGGACATATACCTCACTTCTACCCGAGATTGGCTGACGCTCAAGGTCAAACGAGTGACCTTGACTCCACTCTGGTCACGGCAGAGATGGGGGATAGAAGTGGGAGAAGGTGAGACCTAATCTCCCCTGAAGGAGTGTGAGGGATTTAAATACAAACGATAGGGTGCAGTTGACCGTTATTAAACTAATGAAGGCTGCGGTCGATGAAGCTTATGAAAAGGTGGAAACAAAAATATACTTCAATATTGACACGGTATACACAATAAATAGTTTAAAATAGAATAATGGCAATGGATACTCGATGTTTACAATAATCGATTTAACAGAGCTACTTGGAGCGAACTCTACTGGAGTGATCGAGAGGCTATATGAGCGTCTGTACGTACGCATACAGGGATGACTGGCAAGTAAACCACAGATGATTCGTCTCAGCCTAGCTTGGGTTTGAGGCTTTAAGAGATGAAACGGGGATCGGATTGTTATTCGTGGGACTTTAACCACTGGGAGTTTAACCTCTGATAGTAACACTAACTGGAGGGAGTATTCGTGCAAACGAAATGTACCGCAACAAAGGATGGGCCAATTGACTGGGGGTAAGATCCTTCGGTATAATTCTAGCCTTCGGATCATAGGGAAATGGAGCGCGATCGAGAATGTACTGTCGATGCCCAATTGGGACCAACAGTATATAAGAACCAGCCGGAAACGTTACGGCCTCCACCAAGGAGGCGGGGGGACCTCTCCTTAGACCAACACGGCGCTTGAGAGATTGCAAGTACTCCCGCGGTTTTTTTTCTAACGCTCCGGGAGGCGTGCGTTTAAAATTCCAGCCCCTTCCTTATGGCAGAAAGCAGTTTGATATTCTGTCTGTTCCCACGGTCCTCGCTCACGTTGACTGACCCCGTGGTTTCGACGGGGAACATGGCAGCAAGGAGAGAAAGAGAGAGAGAGAGAGAGAGAGAGAGAGAGAGAGATGTTAAATTGAGAGGTAGAGAGATGATGAGAAAGGTATTAAGACCTCGAGAAAAAAAAGCGAGAGAGAAATCAATATACAGACAGACAAGTAGCAAGTGTATTTTCTTTAGCTTCTTAATTTTTAAACGCGAAAATTAACATGGGCATCTGCGATAGCTACTATTTTTTAATGCGACAACTAGCAAAGGCATTTGTTATAGATGAATAAATTTCTAACAGAACAACCAATATGGCCATCTGTGATAGCTACTTAACTCTGTACTGCGGCAACCAGCAGGGACATTTGCCGTAGCTACCGAATTTTTAAACGCAACAACATGAGTTTCTGCGATATTTACTTAATATAGTCTGAACGTCACATTCAACATAGGCATCCACGTTAGCTTGGGCATTAGCCCCTCAACTTAACATTTAAACGCGACAACCACCTCGAACATCTGTTATAACTATTTAAATTTTAGCCTCTGCAAACTATAAAGGCATTTGCCATAGCTAATTAATTGAAAATGAAATCACCCAAACAGGCACCTGCGATACCTCCTTAATTTTTAAACGCGACAACTAGCAAGGCCATTTGCCATAGATAACACTGTAACAAAATTTTACCTTTTTCTTCGCTTTGGGTTAAAAGTGTTATTTCCCAATTTTTTGTTGCCCTATTAAATAAAAAAGTCAATTTTAATCCCCAAACTTTGCTTTTGTGGCTAGGACATTGAATTTTTAAATCAGCACATTTATAGTAAATCAAATTATTTTGATGCAAATTGTAAAAATATATAAAAAGTCTCAAGGGTTATGTTTTTTTTAATTATGGTATAAACATGATAAGGTTATAGAAACAGTAGTAATAGTTATTATTTCCCATATATTTTGTTTTTTGTCGACCTGGACAGCAATGGCAGTTCTCTTACATTCCATCTAGACTCAGCACTAATTTGGTAAAAAATAAACTGTGGAGCTTTCTAGAACTTTCGAGAATTTTTTATGTTCGAAGAAATTTCTTGAACATTCTGGCAACGTAGATGATTGTATAAATATGTACAAAGAATGTCTAAACAACAGATCAGTTTAACTCTAGCCGTTACAGAACAGAAATAGTCACTCGTCATTGATAGAAGCATTCGTCACACATGGCATCAAGAGGTTGTAAGCGTCCAACAGACGCATTTTGCTATGTCTGCGGCGAATTTATTAAGACAAGAGCCTATAAGGCATATCTTGGCATGCCAGTCGGAGATCAAGACAAACCTTGGGCACCTCATTTCAACTGCAAACTCTGCAAAAGAACTCTGGAAGGTAATGTATATATATATATATATATATATATATATATATATATATATATAAATATAATGTCTTTTGTTTATTTAGATACTGGATTTTTTTTTTACATTTTTAATAACACTAAGTGAAAAGTACTTGTATATTTATACTTATGGTTTCATTTTGTTTTGTTTTTATAGGATGGTACAAAGGAGAAAAGAAAGCTATGAATTTCAAAATCCGACGAAATTGGAGGGAACCAACTGACCACTCAAGCAATTGTTTCTTCTGCATGGTAAACCCTTCCAAACGTTGACGAGGCAAAAATGCGTTTGTTATCATGTATCCAGACCTTCAGTCGTCTATTGCGCCAGTGCCACACAGTTCTGAGCTTCCCTGACCCACTCCTCCAAAAAGAGAGCAGGAGTTTTTAGAAAGAAAAAGCAGTTCAGAAAAAGATGAAGTCATTGATTTAGATTACGGAGGTGGAACTGAAGAGATAAACCCATACTACCCCAACCACAAAGATCTCAATGACCTTGTCAGAGATCTTGCTTCACAAAGTCCAAGACAAGCTATTAACTTTGAGACTCAAGCAGTGGGATTTGTTAGATGATAGTGTGCAAATATCAGGTCAGAGAAAGTGTCAGGAGTGTTTTTCAAGCTTTTTTACACGTCAAGATGAGCGTTGCTTTTGTCATAATATGACCGGTCTGTTTGAGGCGATCAGAATCGCATGTAACCTCAACGAGTGATGCTTTTTCATTGACAGCTCGTCTCGGAGCCTCAAGGCAGTGCTGCTTCATAAGGGGAACAAGTATCCATCTTTTCCATTTGCTCACTCGGTTCAACTCAAAGAGGAATATAGCAGTGTCAAGATCTTGCTAGATGCATTGAAATATGAAGAGTACGGTTGGGAGGGTATCGGAGACTTCAAAATGGCGGCCTTCTTGATGGGTCTCTCAGGTGGCTTTACCAAGTTTCCTTGTTATCTTTTCCTTTGGGAGAGCAGGGACACCGTAACACACTACCATCAACTGCATTGGCCACAACGGATCGAGTTTAGATTGGGGAGAAACAACGTCAAATGGGAGCCTTTGTTGGATCCCCGAAAAGTACTGTATCCTCCTCTGCACTTAAAATTGGGACTTATGAAAAAATTCGTCAGAGCTCTAGATAAGGAGCCTGCAGCTTTAAAGTAGCTCCAAGATTTCTTTCTTAAGCTATCTGCGGCAAAGGTGGAAGACGGGGTCTTCGGCGACCAACAAATAAAAGGGATCATGGAGTGCAAGGGGTTTCCCCAGAAGCTAACTAGGACGGAAAAAAACAGGGTGGGACAGCTTAATCGCAGTGGTTCTGGGCTTTCTAGGTAATCACAAGGCTGAAAACTATGTAGAGCTTGTTGAAAACTTGGCGAGAAACTCTGGCAAGATGGGTTGCAGGATGTCCCTGAAAGTCCATATTCTTGACGCTCATCTTGATAAATTTAAGAACATGGGAGCGTACTTCGAGGAGCATGACGAGCGCTTTCATCACGATCTACTGGACTTCGTATAAGCGTAAATCTTGGAAAACTACTCATTTATAATATTTTAATTGTCTCACTTATGTAATTCTAGAATAAATAAATGCTATTTTTGTATCATGTTGTTTTGTTTCTACTTTATGCAAATGAAAGTTTAAATTCACCACTTCCTTCCATAGAGAATAGGTAAATTTCACATAAATATCATTATCTTGGACACAAAAGCAAAGTTTGAAATAAATAACGGTTTTTCATGTATTCTAGACACAAGCAAATAGAAAATAACAGTTGCTACCCGAAGACAAAAATCGTGTTACACAGTGTAATCATCTTTTAAATGCGACAACCAACATGGGCATCTACGATAGATACTAAATTTTTTAACCGGACGACCACCAATGCCATTTGCCTGATCATTTAATTTTCAAACGAGACAGCATCACTTGCATTTTACAGCGACAGCCAACAAGGCAATATGCATTAGCTGCTTAATTTTTATTCGCAACAATCAATACAGGCATCAGAGGGATAATCAATACAGGGGTGTTTAATAGACACACCCATCACGAGAATATGCAATAACTACTCATATTTAAACGAAACGAACAGAAATGGCTACTAACTTTTAAACTCAAAAGTTAACTTTCCTTTTAACGGGGAAGCCAGCAGGAGTATTTACAATAATAACTTAGCGGCGGACGATTTTTACAGCGATTTTTAAAATATTTTTCTAATACTTTTTGCCTCACTCACTTCATTGATTTGAGTCAATGGAAGCTACTTTTTTATTAACTGCGATACTTTTAATATAAATTACTCTTCCTATAAATTTACCATCCCATTTTACGAAAAAACATAACAGTAGCTAGTGTAAAAGCCCTTCTTTTCGTGAAGGACAGTACTCGCTAATTTGGGTGACAATAATGATAAATAATTGAAATGCATATGTTATTAGAGTGACTTGAATTACTTTGATCATGAATGCAAAGAAAAGTGGTTTAGATCATTATGATTTACGAGATATTAGAAGTTTTATGAATTTAATGTGCTTTACACTCGTGCTTTTACGGAATACTTTGAAATGTACTTTCAAAATTAAATATTTTAACATACCTATTCGCGGGCCATATTTTGAGCATTCGCGGGCTACTTTTGGCCCCCGATCCATACTTTGCCAAAGCCTAGTCTAGTCCATGTTATTCTACCAATCTATGATAAAACCTATTTATGTAAAGCTGGCAAATCAACCGACGGGCCAAGGGGAACCTAAAAAAAGGAAGATTTAGCCATAATCCAAATTGTGAAGAAAGAACTTTATAAGATGGCTGCAGCACTTTCTCGAGAGATCGGTGAGATTTTGGCAATCAATGTTTCCAAGCAGACTGTATCAAGTGTGCTGAAGGAAGACAACCTTGGCGCTCGTGCACTCGCGGTTAAGCTATTGATCAGTACAAAGAACAAGAAGGGTTGCCTTGTATTCGCCCCTAGTACGTAACATGAACGGATGACCAATGGAACAAAATCCATTTCAGTGATGAATCTGTTTAATTTGTTCGGATCCGATCGCGATAGGTTCATTCGTCGCAGAGCAGGCAAAAGAAGGCCTGGCAATTGCACCAAAATGGGTGTGAAGTTTAGTGGAGGAAGTGTCGTGGTATTTGGCGTGATTTCGTTAGAAAGCACCGAGCCACTTGTCCCGTGATGAAACACATTGAATGAACAAGTGTACAAGGAATTGTTGCGACAGCATGCCTTTTCTAATGTGTGACCCTCTGAAGCCCAATATACAATTTACATGCAAGGTACGCTCCCTGCGACATGGCTAATTCAGTGAAGACCATTCTGGACGACAAGCATATCACTGTGATGAACTAACATGAACAGAGTCTGGACCTAAATTCCATTGAAAATGTTTGAAAGACACTCCGGAAGAGGTCTAAAGCGAGAAACCCGAAAAAGGTTCCAGAACTATGTAAACTTTTGACAATGAATGCAGCAGAGAATAATACTGCGCCAAACTGTCAACTGTTGGTTCGTTCCTGTGGCGGGAGAATAATGGCCTCCACACTTAATACTAATTACTTTTAAATGGAACAAATGTTTTCCACTGATAACTTAATCGTAAGTTCCATTAGAAATTTATTTCCGCTGTCGTTCGGATCATCTTGAACACTTCAATTTTCTAGTAAATTAATTATGTGCTGACCAAAAACCTCCATGCGAATCGGGGAAAGCTTCTTAAATTTTAAACGCGATTAGAAGTAAAGGGATTCACTCAATTGCTTAAATATTCAACGCCCTTCAACAAGGGCATCTGCGATATCTTGTTAATTTTTAAATGCAACATTCAACACAGGCTAGAGCTGCTTAGTTTTAAACGCGACAATCAAGATGGGCATTTGCGATAGCTCTTTAATATTTTGGAACAAACGCAGGGTATTTAATTTTAAAACGAGACAAGAGTCTGCCTTAAATATTCAATTTTTAAAGCCAACAACCAGAAAATGACCGCATGTGGTCATTTTCTGGTAGCTACTTAATTATATAACGTAGCTTAATTATATATAGTAGCTACTTAATTATATTACGAACCATTAACATGCGCATCTGTGATAGCTACTTACTTTATTAACGTGACAAAAGCAAGGGAATTTGTATTAGCTATTTAATTTTTACGTGACAACTACCTGCAGTCTCGTCAAAGAAACGTTTGTAAATGTTTCTCAAGCTGCCAAAAGAGGATGTTTCTTGTTTGTTTAGGCAGAATTGGCAGCTCTTATGAATCTAGCCATTCCATAACGGAGAACGGGAGGAGACTAGCCTCTGAAATTCTTCCCAGTGGTTAGGAGTCAACGGCAATTCCATTCAAGGAATATGCTCTCCAAGCCTAGCTCGCAAGAGCTGCGGGGGCCCTCTTCGAAGTGAAGACCCTCACGGGAATGGCCGCACAATTCCGGGAGCTGTTAGCTGTACAATGTGCTGAAGACGCTCTCGCCTTCAAAGACTTATCGGGGAGGTTGAGCTCACTATGCGTCTTTTTCTCGCTCGACAGGGAACTTTTTTCGGGTGGAGTGGTTTTGGAGACGAGGGTCCGTCTTTTGGAGTTTCTAGTGTCTCCGATCACCCAGTACAGCCTTGGTTAAGGGCGAAAGAAACAAAGTTTTAGGACTCCCCAAAGACGGCCTCATAACCACCTCTGAGGGATTTGCCTCTTGAGACTCTAACGAATCGGTGAAGGCGCATGTCCGTTTCGCCTTACGGGAAACGGTCAAGCTGGGGGAGGGTGGGTGAGCCCTGGTTTTATCTGGGCACTCTAGCTCTACTAGAGGATTGCTCGGGGTGGGTAGATCCCACAGAACGCTTCCGCGTGAACACGGAAACGATCGTGCTCGCAGGCCTGGTGGGGCCAGAAGCAGAAGGTACCTCTTTAATAATGAGGAGTAAAACGTCCTTATTGGCTACGGCGCGCCAAGACTAAGTCCTAAGCCCCGCGATAGGAGAGACGATCCGTAGCCTGGAATACCAAGATTTACTTCTCAAAGAGATTCGCGCTACTTAGCTTCGATAAAGCAGGGTGCGGCTCTCCGCAATTGAAAAACTTCACCTTACACGATAAGACTTATCGTATGCTGCCTTAGGGCAACTACACGGACTTAGGGTAAACCCGAATTGGCACGTCTACATGAGCGATTCTTATGGTAGAATGTGTGGCAATACAAGCACATCCACGGCAGTGGCACGAATGTGTTGACGCAATAGCATTACCAAAATGGCACGCAGCGATTCAGCGAACCTCTTACGGCTTAAAGTGATAAAGAGTGTAGTGTGGGTCTCGAGACACATCCCTCTCCTGGCACGTTTGACCTTGCTCGCTCCTCGGTCGGCCATTCTTCGGCCTTCTAAGGAGTATTTGATGAGTTTCCTTGCATAATACACCCCTTTCCCAAAATTCATGATGGAATGCGGTGTCACTTGCACAAGCGAACCATCGAATGTGCGAGTATAACTTACCATGGACGCCTAGGCAGGGTCCGTCACATTCACCAAAACGGGATACCTTTGGTTATCTACCTAGAACTTAACTAATTCCTGATGCTCATGAAGCATGAATCCTTTGGACAACATGCTCCCAAGTGTAGGCCATGAACGGTCTTTTGCAGTCTCCTTCTTTTCTTATGTTCTTATGTTATCACTATAATCAACACTGCGAAAACGCCTGAAACTGAAAGGCAGAAAGATGCCGAACAGCTTCTCAATTAGCCACCGCGAGGTCATCGATACTTCTCTTATCTTATTTCCAACTTTAGTCGTTTTTTGGCTGGGTCCTCCCCACCAAGAGCCGGATGTACCATTCATGACCTGTTTAATTTCCGAACCGATAGCGGACTCTTCTATCTCCGAAACCTCCGGAAAGAAGGGAACCTCTTTGTCTTCTTATACTTAGTGCCTTTTTTGTCCTTTAAGAGAAGAGTGCGGTGCATGAATCCGTTTCTGTCGACTCCGTAAAAAAGATCCAGGGTTGGACGAGCCAGCCTCAGCTAGCTGACAAGAGGGTACCAGCCGGGTGAGGATATTGTTCCTCTCCTCGCGAGTTCTCAAAGGCCCATGCCGCCACAAGAAGATCTTAAACAGGGGAGGACTTTGGCTTATGGTCATCTCTAAGCGAGCCTTTGTCCACCCTTTTGAAAGACCTTGCCATCTGAGAAGGTGCACCTCGGGTACAATTTTTACCACTGAAGTGGCCTCCAAGTTGTCATGTCTCCTAAGGTCTCAGCGGTCCCAACTAGAGATTCTCCATGCCAATGACTTTTAACGAAGTTCATTAGGGCCAGCAAGCCAGCTTCTCTCGGGAAAGAAAGAGGGCAGGCACACCGGCTCCAAACCATGTCAAAACACATTGATCAGTGACAGTGGCAGGCACGGCCTGAGGGAGCCAACAACCATAATTCTTCTAAGGGGATTCCACCTATCTAACTGCTGGTACTAAAGTGGAGTCGTCCGAGGGCGACTCCAAAGAATATAGTGAGGGGTAAATCACCTAACCCATAGACATAAGAAAGGAGTATAAACCATTCTAACCTCTTGAAGAAGGTATGAGGAGCCGTTGAGAGAGCACAGTGGTTGTGGGATGGAGGGGAGTCATTTCCTCTTCATAGGCGGAGGTGCCTAAAGGCGAATCCAAAGATCAGAGTTGAGCTGGCTAGTCTTACCTCGCCAAACCCAACATCAAGGTTGAGTGAGCTCTCGCTGTTTGTTACATAATCTGAAATTTTTACAAAATTTTCAACACATGAAAATACCAAAATTTGTGACCACTAAAAAAAGGGTGTGGTGGGCTATATTTCCCACCCAACCGCTCTCGTCTATCTCATCTCAAATTTTCTGAATTTTCAGGGATCTACCCAGGTTGCATTAATAGTTGGTGCACACCAAGCAAAAGTTGCCCAGTGGCCGGGTCTCTCTTCAAAGCTAGCAACTCCCAAATAAGCAGCCAGCAAGTCAGGGTGACAAGGAGGACTTTCTAAATAGGTCCTATTAATCGTCTACAGGTAGGCCAAGATCTGTAGATCTGTTGTGGCAGACCCAGAAACGGAACAAGAGATATATAGTTGGTTTGGCACAAAAACCCCACTAAAACTGCCAGAAATAAGCAATACAGCCTTATGCACACAAGAATGGGCACAGGAATCGAGTCAGCGCATTACACCCAGAGAAGGGGTTATTGGGGCAAAACTGATCTTTCCATTAATCGCATCCAATGCATAGGATCCATCATGTCTTGGTCTTTTGAGATCTACAGGCGTTAAGGGCATTGTTTAAAGAGGTTCTAAAGCCTTTCTCCTGACACGGCAGTAGGTAGCTGGTCAGGTTCTCAAGCCTAGTCAGAGGGTTGAAGAGATAGTGGTATATAAAAGGGAATGCTGAGAGGAAACGATGAGGAAGAACAACAACCTCAGACGTACCCGTTAGAGTGTTCAATTCAACCCAGTGACGGGGTGTCCCTAATTTGCACTCAGGCTGGGATGACGTGCAGCTCCTCTAGGTACCATGTATGGCAGACTACTCTCTCTGTGGTGAGGAAGAAGAGGACAGTTGGTAGAGAGAGGCAGAAAGTGGATGTTAGTGGAAAAAGGAGGAGAGGATAAGGCGAGGATGGACAGTGCGCTGAGTCCCGTCAGCACGGCGACCAGGCCAACACTTCGCTCATCCCCTTACGGGGGTAAAATAGAAAGTTCGCACATGTGTGTGGTACAAAAACTGAGAGCCTGTACCCAGATTAAGTCGATACTTGAGGAATTACCAGATATGAAAGTAGTCCTGATCGCTCAAAGTAATTCTATTTATCAGAGACATTATTTGTTTGAAGTTTGGACTGGTTGGATATCTAGATGACATCACTTTGATTTATTATCGTTTGTCTTCCTTTGCACTAAAGTTACAAGCATAATAAAATTAGTGGTCAAAGTTGCCGGTGTAATTATTCATATATACTGATCACAAAAGATAGCTAGATAAATTAGACCGATAGAGATAAGAATCAAGTCACAATAAATTACATACATTCCAGCATAAGAAATATACCAAAGATATAGGATTAAAAAGCATCTCTTCGTCCTCTAGATCTGTATCTAGTTGTCTCTAGCACATTGATTGGAGCGCTCACCTGTAAATAGTACAGCACACATTGAGTACTTCACTCTATTTGGCTAATGGCAGGAATGATCTAGAAACATCAAAATTCACTCAGCAAACAATTCAATTCCTTCGATTTTCCGAAATTTCAGTTTTATGTTCCTACTTTGTGGATAAGCGATTACGTATGCTGATTGATAGGCCTATTATATTTTGTGAACACACATGTGAATAATGGCAAGGGAATCAATTCCATTATTTTGAATAGGAAATCATTATTCCCCGTATACAAAATACGATATTGTAGAAACATTATAATTCCATCATTTTTATATCCCGATTCAGGCACAAAACTGTACATTTTTGCTCAAAATCTCTTCGAAATTGTTATTCGATATCCCGCTTCATTATGGGGCCTAAAACTTGGCTCTGTATAGCAGAAATCGAATTTTTCAGAGCTTATAAGGTTTCCCTTGTTATCTACATACAAACCTCGATCTATATACTCACAGAGAGTGAAAGAAATGGAAAAACACAACGTTGAAAAACCTTGGCACAAGATTCATGTTTTTGTCGTGGCATCCTACAAAAAGGTTCTTCTGCATATATATATATATATATATATATATATATATATATATATATCTCTCTCTCTCTCTCTCTCTCTCTCTCTCTATATATATATATATATATATATATATTTATATATATATATATATATATATATATATATATATATATATATATATATATATATATATATCTCTCTCTCTCTCTCTCTCTATATATATATATATATATATATATATATATATATATATATATATATATATATATATATATATATATATATATATATATATATATATATAAATAGATTTTAACAGACGAGGTTAAAGCACTGAGTAGAAGTAGGAAATGATAGCTTCCCGGAGACATGGAAATCATTACCAATTGAATTTTCGAAGTTATCTACAATTCAAATACTATAGAAAGATTAAGGATAATTTACTATACATTCTTAAAATTACTGTTATTATAAACTTGTTATAGTTCATTTAATTTGTTAGTATATTATATTTCACTACACATTAAATTTACGGTAGCTTTTTATGCTTAGTAAGTCTGTTTGTTGTATTTTGCTAATATAATTTTACATTAAATCGATTAAAATTTGATTTATTATTACTGTATAAATTTATAATTTTTGCTTATTTTATTTACTACATTATTTATTTTCACTAAATTAGTTTAGTTACACTTTAATTGTTCATTATTACTTTACGTTAAAACTAGATTTTCTGTCACTATCTATAATTTACTAATTATTCACTTTTGCTTTATTTGTACTTATTTTATTTACTTTATTATTTTCACTATATTAATTTTCAATGAATTAGATTTATTTCACTAAATATGATTAGTTAAATTGCTGACTATTATTATTCACTTTGATTGCTCTCTTTTCGTATTCACTATTTAACTTCCGATGTTTTTTGTCCACTCCGTATAGCTTTAAATGTAGTCATGTTTACGTTGTGTACGTCTCTAGGGTTTATGTAACCTAGGGATTTTAGGAATATGGTCCTTCGTACGTCCATTTGTACTCACCCGCAGCTAGGCCGATGATGAGTAGTTCCAAGTCGTCTTTGGGGGCCTGGAGGACAGGCGGGAGCCGAAAACACGTAGACCCACGTCTTTCCCGTCGAAAAAGAGGCCTCTTTCGAGGATTTCCCTTTTCTCGGTGAGGGGGGACCCTTCGTGTTTTCCATCCTCGTCCGAAGTGTATTGTTGTTTCTGCGGCGTTTTTTTCTGGAGTCTTCTTCTTATTCTTCTTCTTTTTTTTCCTTTGCGCCTTTTATCTCTTCTTCTCCTTCCAAAGGCGTTTGTATTTTCCCTTCTTCTTCTTTTTCAGTTTCCTTTACCCCATTACTTGAAGGTGCCCTCTTTTGTTCTTCGATGAACTCGAGATTGAAAAGGCCCGCCGAGTCTGGGTTTTCGGGAAACCAAACCTTTTTCTTACAACCATTCTTCTCAAGAAGAAGGTTGAGGTGGGATGAGAAGGAACCGGGGTTTGTAAGGTTTGCCAGGTGGGCAACCATGACCATGGCCATGATTTCTTGCCCTTTCTTAGGCATGACCAACCTCGTAGTGTTTGTTCCTTGTCGGAGTGGTAGTTCTTGCTGTTGTGTCCGCGTACGTGTTTTTTTTCTTCCTTTATCCTCTCTTGTTTTTTGCGGAACGCCTCTTTCCGAATTGGGCACCTCATGGCCAAGGCCCTGTGGTCACCCCCACAATTTATACACTTTTGCACCCCTTCCCTGCACTCTTTCCACCCGTGCCCGGTTTTGGCGCAGTTGGAGCATACAGGGTCGGCGGTTGTGCAGTCTTTTGTAGCGTGTTTTTCGACTGCATAGCACTTGAAGCAGCAGTCGATTTGTATGTATTCTTTTTTTCAATTTGTTCAGAGCTGACTTTCAGGTAAAAGCCGAGCAGTCCATCGTTTTTGGCTCGGACTAGTTTCGGAAACATGCCATTTTCAACTAATGATGAAGACGCTAGACAAGGAGCACAGTATATAAGGTATGACACATCCTAAACAAAATGAAAGAGCAGGAAACAATCTGCCAAAAAAATACTCGAATTCAGTTTTTTTGTATCTGATTGGAGATTAAAGATAAGTTGAGCTTTCGCCTTTCTTAAAGCATCTTGGTGTTTACCCTTGGTTTTGCCTCCTTTACCAGTGAGGTAGATCATTGCTGGTCGTGAGCAGTGAAGAATGAAATTGATTTGATTTTTGTTCTTTGGTGTTTTTATAGGTTAAAGTCGGAGTACCATGTTCCTTTAGCAGAAAAGGTGAAGTACTCTCTCGGAACTGGTGCGTTGGGTGTTAAGTTTGGGGCCCATCTCTTTAATGAGAAGAGCCTCCAGAATCCTTAGGTGGCGAAGGTCAGGGTTTCTTCTGAGTATGGTAGTGTCTTCGACCAGAGTTGCTCTTGTAATTTGTGCGTTATGCTTTTCTTTGTAATGTGCTTTTATTCCTCCTTCTTGCAAATGCATCATTAGGCGCTGGCTGATGGTAGTAGTGGTTATAACTATATATTGATTATTTGGATGAGGTTTGCAGTCATCATTGGGGCATTGGAATTTGTATACGAAATTTATAGCCTTTAAGATCGATTGCTTTGGGTGGAGGTTGTTTTTCATAAATAAGTTCCTTACATTAGTGTTTTTATAATAAATTCGTAAGCATAACTTGTTATTTTCTTAGTGTTATTTTTATGATATCTTGTAGTATTCTTTCGTCTGTTTTATAAGCATCCGTCATTTGATTCTTGTAGTAGAGTGGTATTAGTTTACTTTTTCTCTTCCCTCCTTTACCTCAAACTTGGAGTTAAGAATTTTCTTTTGTAATTTGTCGAATTCTCTGTTTGAGTAGCCATTATTAATCTGGATCCGTTTTGATCTTCGAAATTCTTCATCCGGTGCGGTCCACGTTAAGCAGTTCTTGATGGCTCTTCTTATGTATGAGCTCATTACCGATTTAATATAGTTCTCGGTGCACTCACTTTTGGCGTTAAGGCATCGACCAAAGTCTGTCCTTTTTCGATAGACAGTGGTGGTATATCTTCCGTCGTTGTTTTCTTTTACGCCTATATATATATATATATATATATATATATATATATATATATATATATGAGGAATTAAACCACATTCTCCGAAGACAATTTATTTCAGAACAGTTTCGGTGTATCTCACACCCTTTTTCAACTGACATTGCGTAGAAAATATAAGAGAAGTGCATATAAGCATAACACAAGATCTCCTCTTTTTTCCCCAATCCCCTACTTGTGGCTAATCTGGGGGAGGGGGGGGGTTAGGCCTAAACATATTGAAGGGCTGACATTTAACTATTTGGTTTATATGCTTTCTTATTACAGGATTAAAAGAAAATTGACCCTCAGATAGATTTAAATTAGGAACTGACGATATCAAGCTCGATTTTACGATTCTTCTCTTAACATAGTTAGCCGATTTAAATACCATTTTACTTCCATTGAAATCGATCGTATGATTCTTGTCTCTCACATGGCAAAAAATTCCACTACTTTCGCTACACACTCTAATATCTCTTTTGTGTTCGTACAATCTCTTGTCTAGATTTCTCCCCGTTTCCCCTATATAAACTTTATGGCAATCGTTGCATGGTATTGCATATACTCCTATGTTATGATGTTCTTTGGGTTTCCTGGCCATCATCAATTGGTTTAAGGAATTAAAATATTTAAAGGCTAGATTAATACCCGCTTTTCCAAATATGTCCTTCAAACTATTTAATTTATTATTAAATGGCAATGTTATACATTTGTTGAAGTCGTTAGTGCGGGAAGGCTTATTACCATAGAATGTTTTCCTAGCTGCAAAATGGGCAGACGATATGAACCAATCGAGGTAATACAAATTAGAAAAAATGGTCCTGATAATGACAATTTCTTCATCTAAATAGGAAGGATGACATATTTTGTATGCTCTAAGGAAAAGGTTAGAAATTACCGATTTTTTAACAGTATTATCGTGAAACGAAAAATAATGTATATAGGCATTCAAGTGGGTTGGTTTCCTATACACGTCAAGTTTTAATTCATGGTGATCTTTATTAATGAGGACATCTAAAAAGGGTAATCTATTATCATATTCCCATTCATATTTAAATTTGATGGAGACATGCAAATTATTCAAATTATTAAAAAAGGTATCAAAATCATGGCCATTAGGCCATACAGAAAATACATCATCAATGTACCTTAACCATATAAAGTTAGGGAGAGAAATTGTGGGAAGGAGTTCAGTCTCAAAATATTCCATAAAAAGACATGCCAATATCGGAGATAAAGTATTTCCCATGCTAAGGCCAAATATTTGTCTATAAAACTCATTATTTACTTGAAACACATTGTCAGAGAGACATATTTCAACTAAATCGATAAATTTACTCGTAGAAATGGCCTTAGCATGGGAAATAGTTTATCCCCGATATTGGGGGGAGGCAGTAACGTCCACTCCAGGGGAGAGTATTTCGGCAAACCCGAAAACGAGGGGCGAACGAGGAGGGCTTCGAAACGAGTTGATGAGAGAAGTCGGAAAAATCACTCGGTAGCGATCGTTAAATGGAATTACCTCACTGGCTGGGGCTAATTCCAATACACAAATAGTTCAGCTGTCACTTTGCTTTGTTGTTAGAACATGACTTGGAACTAGGGGAATCTTCTTGGGTCCAGGCGAGACTTCTCAACTCTTTGTCTGTCTCATGGGACAGACTATATACGTCTGAGGCTCTCCCCGCGGGGGGGGGGATAGTGGGAAACAGCTCTACTCTCGAATGTCCTCGAATCTTCTTGCCGAGGATATTCTAACCCGTGTAAAGATGGACCGTGGTGGACGCGGTTCGAGGCTACCCCTTGTTGAAAGGGTAGGGGGGGAAGGGGGTAGGCTTACCAATTTAAGCCTAACAGAATCTTCTCGAGCACATAGAACTTCCGTGCTGGAAATGAAATTCCACGTGGAATTCCTCCACACATTGATTTTGTATTTACATTATTTTATTTCTCTTCCTCTCTTCTTGTCCCTCTTCCCTTCGTTTCAATTTATTTCTCGTGTCTCTCCTAATCTCCCTCTTCAGACTATCGCTTTATCCGTTAATCGTTTTCACCCTTTTTGTCCTGTTCTTGAATCTTTCTTGCCTCTCGGTTTGACCATGGTACCTGTTATATATATATATATATATACGAGGGGCGGTCAATAAGTTTTGCGGTAGGGCAAAACAGAGGAAGGGGAATGGCTGTTTATGAGGGTGTTAGGACAAGTTATGACAAGTCAGGACGTGCAGCCGCACGCTCCTGCCTCGTCTATTTAAGAAGCAGTAGCTGATCGCAGATCGTCAGTCACAAATTTTTCAACAATGGAGAAGGTTGAGAACCGCGCAGTGATGAAATTTTTTACCAAGGAAGGCAAGAATGCAAAAGAGATCCATGAACACATGGTTGCAGTGTACACCGACACCACCCCTTCATATGAAACCATTGATCGCTGGAATAAGGAGTTCCGCCATGATCGTGAGTCCCTTGAAGATGACCCCCATCCAGGACGCCCGTCAGACGTGACCAACGAGGACAATGTGGCTCGTGTGGAGAGTAATTCTCGAAAATCGACGGGTGAAGGTTGAAGAAATCGAGCGAGAACTTGGAATATCACATGGAAGTGGTATCAACATGATCCACGATAATTTGGCCTCACGCCCCATGATCGACTTCAACGTCGTCAAAGTTCGGAGGAGTTGCTGCTTCTCTACAACCAAGATCCGGCGGGATTCGAGTCACCAATAGTGACAGGTGATGAAACGTGGGTCCATCACTGGGATCCCGAGACCAAGCTCGAAAGCAAGGCCTGGAAGCACAGGGGCTCTCCGACCCCCATCAAGTTCCGGACCCAACCCTCAGCCGGGAAGATCATTGCCACCATCTTCTGGGATTCTGAAGGAGTGTTGATTATGGACTATGCGCCTCGTGGAAGGACCATCACAGGCCAATACTACACCGAAAAACTGGCTGGGTTGAAAAAGTGCATCCGCCAGAAGCGGCGCGGCAAGTTGAGACGCGGTGTCCTGCTCCTCCACGACAATGCTTCTGTCCAGAAGGCCAGAGTTGCATAAGCTGCCCTGCACGAGTGCGGATTCGAGGAGCTCAACCATTTCCCCTACAGTCCAGTTCTGGCCCCTAGCGACTACTTTTTATTCCGCCAGCTCAAGGCTGCACTGCGTGGACGCCAGTTTGGGGACGATTAAGATGTCCAGCTCACCGTCCAGGAGTGGATTGAACAGCAGTCAGAAGATTTCTGGTTGTCGGGAATTCGAAGCCCCAGGGACAAGTGGCGCAAGTGCATTGAAGTCGAGGGTAGTTATATTGAAAAATAATGAAACACTTTTTCTCAGATCACGTTTCCTTATATCGAATTGAAGAACCTATTGATCGCTTCTCGTATATATACATATATGTATATATATATATATATATATATATATATATATATATATATATATATATATATATATATATATATATATATATATACATTTAGCCGAGTTTTGACCTAGGAGAGGAGGATATAACAGGAAATGAGTAGAGGTAATTAGGTTAGAGAGAATTAGGAAAGTTTAGTTACATGTTTAGAGGAAATTTGCATTTTTGCTATAAGCGCAATTTTTATATATTTGGCTACATATACGTTTTATCTTAAAAGTGAAAGTTGGATACTGAACACAGAATGCTTGAAGACGCTAGGGAGAACTCAGAGAAGCCTGGTATGATACACATTAGGGAAAACCAGCCTAGAACGTAAAAGAAATACATGCATAAAAACTCAAATATGAGTGTTCTTAATTTCTTGTTTAATAATTGTAGAATCTCATAGGTAAGAACACCAAATCCGATTTGCAAACCAAGTTAAAATCATCATTATGCACAACACCAAGTTAAAATCATCATCAGGCAAAACACTGCAAATGCTTTTAGAGGATGCCAAACAAAAGATGTTAACTACTACTTTCTAACGTTAGTGTATCATGCTTTTTTTCTTTTTTTTACAGGCTGTTTCTGTTTTGTTTTTAACTATTTCAACTCTATGGTACACACTTATCTACATGTGTACCATTTATATATAGTTTTACATGATTTAAAAAAAAAAATTTCTATTCTACTGTACACATTTATCTACATGTGTACCATCTGGCCTTTCTTTACATGCCTTTTTTAACTATTTCACTTCTACGGTACACACTTATCTACATGAGTACCATTGACATGCAGGTTCAGCTATCCCTCAAATACACGAAGACGCTTCTTCGAACAATGGGGAGGGGATAGGACAGTACTCTCTTCTCCCGCATGCTTCGCCTGCTAATGAGCTTTTTATTGCTTATTTCATTTTATTCCCAACTTCTTATTTTATATGACATTTTCTTCTATGCTCCTACTACCTTATATTTACACTATTGAAGTACTCATCAAGTCGGTTTTTGAACATATTAAATAAAGTGCTTGCTACTACACGGTTGGGCAGGCTATTCCACGTTTGCGTGATTTTTAACGTGAAGTAATTTTAAGCTATAGTAGAGTTAAATCGCTTGTTCACTAATTTTAAACCACTTTGGTGTGTGTTGGCCCTTTCGTCCATCTCGAACAATAGTATAAAATCAATATTAGTAAATCGTTTTAAGATTTTGAATACCTCAATCAATTGCCAACGTAATCGTCTACTTTAAAGGGATAGTAGGTTTAATGAGCAGAGTCTATCTTCGTACGGTTTGTTTCGGATTCCAGGAACTAGTTTAGTAGCCGACATTGCACTCTTTCTAACTGCGCTATATCCTTGTTTAGGGAGGGAGACCAAAATTGAACCGCATATTCGAGGTGTGGGCGCACGAGCGCTTCGTATAGTGGCAGGATTATATCTTTCGATTTAAAAGTAAAACTCCGAGGAATATATCCTAGTATTCGGCTGGTTATTTTACAAGCTTCTGCGCATTGTTTCGATATTACGTCGAAAGCTTGAAAAGAGACGAAATTACTAAAACAAAGAAGGTAGAAGAAGGCCGAAATTCGTCTGAAATATAGAAACTCTAAAGGGTCGTATCCTTCAACCACTTGATACGAGAAGCTTTCACAAGATTTCAAGTGAAACATCGTTAAATAAGACCTGAACTTAAACCCCCATTTAATGTTTGACTTATTCTTTCTAACTCGTTTGGGTAAAATATTGTCTAGATGTACCATTTTACCGATATTTGAAATAGCGCTAAAATGGTTAAACATAAATAAAATATTGCGTTCAATGATGAGTGAAAACCTTGTGGCGATTTATTACGTCTTACGAATAATGGACCATCATGATTTTATATTTTTATCCCTAAAAACAGCGTAGAAGAATCGAAATAAGATATTTGTAGTCATGAATTGGAGACATGGATTGAGCTAAAAACAAACATTGAATTTATTTGATTTTAGGAAGAAATGAAAATAAAGCTGGGTACAATGGCGTATTATACAATATGTTGACGATCATAAAACTTCCTGAATTCTCTTTAACACTTCATTATCTCAGGAAATAAACTAATAACAAACTATAAACGATTTTAAAAGATGAAAAATTCAATTACATAAACTTGGGGAATTCATCTAACTTTTATGTTTTATGAAAAAAAGTTCTAATGGATCTTGTTGCCTGACTTTCGTCTAAATATGATGTCAATTTTAATAAAAATGCCTTGATTTCAGATTTGAAAATCAAGGCACGCTCTTGGCGAAGTAAAGTCATTGTTCCCTGGTAGCTTAACGGTAGAGCATCTGACCGGCAATCAGCAGACCCGGGCTCGAGTCCCGGCCTGGAATTTGAAACTTTTTTACCCTGGCGTTATTTCTGTCTTCTCGGTAAAGGATTGCCTTCATTGTGCCGCCCTCTGCTCTCTTTGATTCTAGTGTTCTTCTAATGTCCCTTTCTCTTACCTCTAAAAAAACCCCAAACTCCTATTTCTTGTCTCATTGCTCATTCGAGTCCAATTTCTCTTTCTCTCATATATATATATATATTTATATATATATATATATATATATATATATATATATATATATATATATATATATATATATATATATCACTTGCCTACAATGAAACAGTAATTCTGGTTCTCACCTAAGTTACCAAGATGACCTATATTGGACAATAGGCTTTTTGTTTTGTTTACAGTATACTCAGCCAAAAATAATTATCAGTGACCTAAGTTAGATTCGATATTTCGCCTTGCCTATTAACTACTCTTTCTCTTTTATATATTTTGTAAAAGAACAACCTCTACCCCCCCCCCCCCCCCCATTCATCGGAGACAACGTGCTATTGGTATCCCACCATGGACGACGTCATTTCCTGTTCGAACATTCTTGAACTTTCGACTTTTGAGCACGTGGGAAAATATTTCCGAATCTTGCGACTCGTCCCAAGCCCCCCTTCGGTGACGAGATGTAAAAGAGCCGCTCTGTCTCGCCTCTTGCTGCTAAATGATGAATCGACTCCACCTCCGGATTAGGATGTCTGGAGCTTGTGACTCCTTTCTTCCAACTCCCCCTTCCCCTTCAGAATAGGGCATACAAATACTCAGGTTTTTCTGTAGTTCGAAGAGTCCAGCCCGCACCTCAAGGCCGTCTTTATCGTCTCGTCCTGTGAGCATTTGTCAGACAGCAGACTTCTTTAGCCGTGATTCTACCCAAGTCAATTGGTAGCTTCTGTGAACGGCAAGCCTTTGAATTTGCGCAACAGTCTCCTTTCGTTTAATCGAACCGAAGAAAATCTCCATCGATTACCTGTGAGGAAAAGAAGATTCTTCTTTCAGTGGAATTACGAGAATTCCCACATTCCCCGTCGAACGTCATCTTTGAAGATTGGCTATCTTCATCGGAAGGTTGGTTTGGATCGTGCCCCACTTGCCTCATCGGATCGTTCCCCACTCGCCTCATCGCAAGAAGGACCTTCCTCGAAGTCATCAACCCGTAAGACTGAAACCCCCTTCTTATTAGTACTGTCAAGTTCCCCCTTTTGATCTAAGCCTAGCTACATAAATCAATTAATTCTATTTGAGAATTCTTCCTCATAATAATTATCAAGAGACTATCTCATTTTAAATAATTCCCTTTTGCCTATTATTATTATTCTTATTTTGATCTGTGTAAATAAAATTATATTTTTGTTGTTTCATCTTTAACTAACCTTGAACGATACTCTCGGCCTATTCAATTAAATCTCGCCAACCATTTATGCACTTTGTTTGATTATTAAGGATTTGAAACCCAACACCTCAAGTTTGACCTCCTAGTCGGTCGTTAATCCCTGCGAACAGTCCTTTAACAGCTCTGGTTGTAGTAGGTGATTAAGTCACGCCCCACATAATATAGGAGTAGTGTATGGTATAGAATGGTTGTACCACGACATAATTATTCCTTCCCAAATTAAAATATGTGTGTGCCTGCTTTCTGAATAAGTTATTCACAACAAAATTAACAAAATAGTGACAATTCAAAATCTGGTAAATTTTTCAGATATATTTTTTTCCTT
The DNA here is from genome assembly GCA_963969495.1 of Ceratothoa steindachneri. NCBI lineage: Eukaryota > Metazoa > Arthropoda > Malacostraca > Isopoda > Cymothoidae > Ceratothoa > Ceratothoa steindachneri. The sequence goes on from OZ018321.1 coordinate 128,119,076, forward strand.
TAAGTAAACATATAATTCATTGCAATCCATCAAAATTAAAAGCATGATCTAATTTTTTTCAGATTTATTTCCTTAATGCATGTTCCTCAAGGCAAAAATTTGAATATTTTAATTACCCTCATATAAGAATGGCAAGTCTTAGTAAATAAAAATCTAGCATCATTTTATACGCTAGAATAAAGAAGAATCTGAATGCAAAACATCTCAAAATTTGATTAAGTGTTCAGGTGGATCAAATTCAAGTGGGCATAACATAAAATCCATACAAAATATCGGCCCTGCGTCTGGTACTGGTGATTTGGATCATTCAGTAAAAATGTAATAGCTTCTTGAAGACTTTGCTAAAAAAACGACCCATAGAAGAAGAGGTTTTCCACAGGCTAGCGTAGACGGCACGAGTTATCATTGAATAACGAATAGCAAATTTATCCAAGAAAACTTCCAGAAATTCAATTATGGTAAAAGCTATCCGACAACTCATAGGAGAGCAATTTTGTGCTGAATTTCTATGCCCCAAACAAAGTGTCTAATGTAGATAAATCCGCTCACTCCACTGATGATGAAAGTAGTTACATTGCAGATGATTTTTTTTATATTTTCATCTAGTGAAAATCAAAATCAGCGTACAAATCCTTTGACGGAAGAAGATCCTGTATCAAATTATAAGCCTATTACAGAAAAATAGAGTAAGACTATTAATAACGTGAGAAGGATCTGCAAATTATTTCGAAAATCCCCTTTGTAAAATGAAAGATTTCAAGACTTTGTCAGAGCAGAATTCAAAGGAAATGAAATGAAACTTATTCTAGATTGTAAAACAAGATGGAATAGTATGTTTTTAATGTTAGAGCGTTTTTTAAAACTAAAGACTTGAATTTTTAAGGCTCTTAGTGTGATAGGTTTAACTAAAAATATTTTTGATGATGAATGGAAACTTCTCACTGATCTTTATCAGGCATTATGGAATATAAATTTTGATCTGAAGATGCTCTGCTGTAAGGACACAACTATGTTAAAAGCGGATATGTTGATCAAAATCCTTCATAAATGTTTTCAGAATCCAAGCACGTAAGCCCAATATCAGGAGAACTTCAAAAATGTCTCATAGATAGGTATTCTTCAAGAAAGCTAAACAATATTGTTGTACTGCGTAGTTACTTGGATAACCCAAGTGCAATCCAAGACCATCCTAACGAAATGTTTCCATTTTCATCGCTTCAAGTACTAAAAAATGTGCTAAAAGCACATTCTAACAACAACGAGTTAGATGAAGAAATTTGAGTAAATTCAAGTAAATTCAATTGCCTGCATTGATCTTATGCAAGAATTTATAAAGGAAGTGAAAAAGTTGAACAAATTATCCCCCCAAATAATTCAGTAATCTTGAATGTGACGAACGAATTTAAACTTTTTGAATCTACTCAAACAAAAAGCAAGAATTTACAACTCACCAAGCCTTATTGACCATTAAAGAAACTAGTATGGAATCAGAGTGGGCTTTTTCTAAATAAAAAAATTAAGAAGTTTCAATTGTGTAATTTGGTTTTGTTAATGGGTATTTTGGGGTTTAATAGGATAAAAATTTATTGCAAAATCACTTTTCTTATTTCAAATAAATATTTCAAATATCAAAGAAATATTGTTTCTTTTCATTTGTAAATAAATTAGGATTTTAACATAATATGTAATCAAAATATAAAATTTCATTTCAAAATCAGTTCTATCTGGCTTTGAATGAGGAATGCGATTCCAAAACCATGTCTCAGGTTTCCATTTTTTCCCCATCCCTAATTACGAGTGGTATAAAATAAATACCTCTGACGTGAGAAAGAAGAGTGGTATGGAAGCCGACTAAGTGTAGGGCACCAACGCATGAGTCTGAGACAATAGTTGAAGATTCCTCCTAATCTAATAATCCCTTGAACTACAGAAGTGAAAAGTAGTAAGCACCCTAAAGTCCACTCCAGGGTTAACCAATAGGGAAAAACGGTACAAAAATATAATAATTTTCTGTGATAAGAATAGAATATTAGCTTATATACAAGAAAATCGGATTTAAACAAGGTCTGCTGACCAAAAAGTCGTGCCCTAACTTATTCTGAATAGCCTAGCATAGCATAGCGTAGTATTGTCTAGCATAGCCTAGAAAAGCCTAGCCTAAACTTACCTAGTATAGCATAGCATATCATAGCCAAGCGCATCATAGTATAACCAACCCTGTTTTAGTCTACTATAGCCAAGCCTAGCCAAACATAGGATAGCCTAACCTAAAATTGAATAACCTAGCTGTGCTGGGCCTAACCTACCTAGCCTAGTATAACCTAGCATAGTATGCCTACTTTATTCTACCTTAACTTAGTATAGCCTAGCCAATCGTATCCTAGTATAGCCTAGCCTAGCTTAGTAGACCCTAGTCTAACCTAGTATATTATAGTATAGCCTAGCCTAGCTAAGTATATTATAGTATAGCCTCACTTAGCATAGTATAGCCTTGCCAGAGCGCAGCATTGCCTAGTGTAGCCTAGCTTAGTATAGCCTAGCCTAACTATGTATAGTTTAGCATTGCATGCCAAAGCCTAGTCTAGTCTCACCTTGAGTAGCCTAGCCTAGTATAGCCAAGCTAGAATAGTCTGCTATAGCCTAGTCAATGTATATTTGCATGCGATAGCATATACTAGCATAGGTATAGCTTAGTATAGACTAGCTTGGTATAGCCTAACCTAGCATAACCACACCTAACATAATATAGCCAAGTTTATGATATTATAGCATAGCCTAGTATATCCTAGACTAGTATAGCATACCATACCCTAGACTAGAATAACCCTGCATAGCTTAGCCTATTATAGCCCTGGTTAGATAACCTATTGTAGCCTAACATAGTATTACCTAGCATAGCCTAACATAGCCTGGCATAAAAGAGCATAGCCCTCCTTAGCCTATTATACTTTAGCCTGCCCTAGCATAGTATAGTATAGCACTGCCTAGCCTAGTATAGCTTAGCATATCTTAGCCTAGCTTAGCTTAGTATAATCTAACCTAGCATTAACTATTCTAGACAAGTATAGCCTATACTATCCTATTATACCAGAGTCAAGCATAGCTTAGTATTGTCTAGCCTAACATATTGTATGCTATCCTAGCATAGCATTTTATAGCTTAAATTAGCATAGTATATCTTACCCTTGTACATTATATTTTACCATAGCTTAGCATAGTATAGCCTAGCCTATAATAGCCTATTCTAGGCTTGCCTAGCAGAGTATAAAATATTATAGCCTAGTCTAGTCTAGCAGATTATCGACCGTATAGCTATGATGTTATTGCCAAAACCCCCAAAAATTCCAGGCTAAATTTGGGAAGACTTTAGCAATTATATCATTCAAAAGAGAATGTAAAACAGCATAAGGGTTTCAAGTTTCGCTGGAATCGGCCGAATAGTTATGATGTTATTGCCAAAACAAAATTATTCTAGAGTTAACCTTGGGAGGACTTTGGCAATTATATCATTCGAAAGAGAATGTAAAACAACATAAGGGTTTCAAAATCTGTTAGGATCGGCCGAATAATTATTATGTTATTGGTAAAACAAAATAATCCAGGGGCTAATCTTGGGAAGACTTTGGGAATTATGGCACTCGAAAGAGAATGATAAACAACATAAGGTTTTCAAATTTCGTTAGAATCGGCCGAATAATTATGATGTTATTAAAAAACGAAAAGAAAAGGAAAATGTGGACCGACCGACCGACATTGTGAGATGTAGAATCGCTTGCGTCTAGACTCACACGCGACTAAAAATTATTAAAAGAGCATTACAATTTAATATTTAAAAAGGTTTCAGCTCATTATTGCTTTAAGTCGCTATGAAAAAAAAATAAAATACCTCTTATAAATGTTAAAGTGTCTAAATTTGTTGTTTAAAGATAACTGTAGCAATGCCTAGGACCTTTGTAAGCTACAGTGTCCAAGCTCTTTTTAAGCTTGCAATGTTTGGCACTTTTAAGTTAAAGTCATTCAGGAAAGTGCGTAAACATCTTATAAACAGTAAAAGTCCATACAAATTGTGTTTGTGTGTCACGTCAACTGTCTGAAGGAGAATGTTTTCAGCCATTTTTGCGCAGAATTGTTACGGAAGAGGAAAAGTACATAGGTTCTTCACTGCAATATTAAGCCATGGCCCTATCGCAAACAAACACTCATTCCTACTTCAGAAGCAGAAGGGAATGTTTTGTTTTTAGATGACATATGAAAAGAGTTATTTTTTAATAAAAAAATAATTGCTGCAGAGAAATTTGTTTACAATTCCAACGTAATGCAGCATCAATACATTTTATCGAAGTATTAAAAAAAAATTAAGAGTATGACGAGTCCCGTGGCTGTTGAAAAATGACATTATTGCAATAACTGTACCTTGCGTGGAATCAGAAGGTAAAAAGCTGAAAGGTGAATAGAAATTTAAATCGTTACAAACATTTGAATGAGGATAAAAATACGAGTAGAGGAGGTGTGACTCTTTTTATTTTGGAAACAATTTTTAACGCAATAGTTACTGATAACGTTACTATAGTTAATAAGGATATTTTATTAGTTTCTATAGCTGACGAAAAAAATAACCTTAACGTTGCTTTATTATATGTATATATTGCACTCATTTCAGAATAAATGCGACTGTGTGTAATTCAGTCACTAGACGGTGACTTACAATGAATCCAAATCAGGACCTCTCTTTCTGTGGATCTCTGCCGAGTCAGTAATCCTAGGACCACAGCGTGAACCACTTTTTCGTTTTACCCTCCTCCAATCCCTTAAATCGGATATCAAGTATGGCTATTTGTTCCGCCGGCAGAACAGACATGAACTTAGGCCCCGCCGGTTTGGTGATGGAAGAAGATGATTCTGAGGGCGTCGAAGTTGTTTGAAGATTTGTTGTCCGCTGGTCATTTCAGAAATTCCAACGGATAAATATGCTGAGGGCAATTGGGGTTACCACTGATAGATTTTACTGATAATGTGCGCGATCACAATGTAAGTTGTCACGCCTTTTAATCTTTTTATTGCAAGAGAGGTCGGCCGGTTGGTCGAAGAGTTTGAGAGCTAAGAGCAAAATTCGATGTGGTTTAGGCGGAGGTCTGGAGATTATCTCGGTACAGAAAGAGGAGTTCTCGGTACAGAAAGAGGAGTTCTGGTCAAGATTCATTGTGAGTCACACTCTATTAATTGACTTAAAGTTTCATTAATTTTAAATTGACTGCATCAGATGGCTCCACGTGACAAGGAATTGCTAGTCCGCGATTGACAGTCAGAATTGGCGTTTTTAAATTTTCAAAAGAACTTTAATGACGAAATAGCTGATAACGAGGAAAAGGATTGCTCCATTTTTTTTAAAGCTAAAACTATCTCAGCGCTCCAATCAGAATCGTTGTTATTGCTATTGGATTTAAGCTAAAAGTAGCCTTTCAAATAAAACGCCGAGAAATCATATTCCGAATTTCAGAACTGAAAAGTTTCATGTTTTTTAAAATAAAATTAGAAAAATCGACTGGACGGAAATCCTCAATATTGTAAACAGTATCGCCGATTTACGACAATTTTTTGAAAATATTATCAAATATGAAAACAAATGCGGTCCTGAAAAGAGAATTATCACTACGTGAAAGAGACGTTTGCCCTGTATCAATAATAAAATAAAAAAATTATCTTTCTAAAGCGTGTAAAAAAACAGTCCAATACGTATGCAAATAATAGAAAAATGATTACCCAAAGTATTAACAAATCCTTAAAAGAGGAAATTGTTCCTGAAGAGTTTAAGTTATCAAATATTATGCAAATTTTATTGGGGGGAGACGATGAGTGATCACACAAATTATATACCTATTAGCTTAACAACTGCTGTGTGTATAATTTTGGTTTCTGTATTGAAAGAGGCAGAATCGTGACTGACTTAGCTAAACATGATTTAATTAAAGGTCGTTAACACAGGTTCAGAAGTCGTCGCCTCATGAAGAACATTTTCACGTGAAGACGGAAAAATATGGTCATCATAGAAAAGGCCTTTGCTTTTGCTCCCCCTGGGAGACTTGGAAAAGCTTAGAACGCACGGGTTTAAGATGTAGCGTATTGCGTTGGGTCGAGAACTGGCTTACAAAACGTATAGTAAATCAGTATTTATGAGACATTCGATCTGTCCCTGCGACAGCAACGTTGTTTGCTCATAACTAACTGTCATTAATGCACGCGTGTAAACTGCCGGGCGCGCGGTGAAACGTTTACTCATTATAAGTATATTATATGATATTATAAGAATTTATATGATATTATATGATAAGGAGAGTACGCAACTCTTCTAAATCTGATTTCACCACAGCAGTAAAGATATTTGAGTGCCACAATATAAGAATTTCTAACAATATGCATCCTTATTTATTTGCGACAGGACTTTTTCCCCTGGCAACGCCTGGTACCTAGGCTGGTGCAGTGACTTGCAGCTTGCCTCAGGGCTCAGTTTTTTTATCCTGTTCATTTTATTAATCTTCGTAAACGACTTAGATTCAAGATTATTAAGTAAGATTGCTAAGTTCCCGGACGATAATTAACTAGAGGAACACGATCCAGATCGAGAGGAAATTCAGCGAAACCTAGAAACCGAAATATATAATTGGTCTGCTAAATGGTAGATGAATTGTAATCTGAATAAGTGTAAAGTAATGCAAATCGGCTCTCGAAATGAAAGCTCTGATTATATGGGTATACTTTAGGTAATCTCGTATTACTTTCAAGAGGCTTCAAATTTTCGAAACAGTGACGCCAACTAACGGCAATATATGGAGCTACACCCTGAACCACTCTAATAGTTTGGTAGGGAAAGTTAGGATTTCTTGGTTCTCTGGAAATCAATTTTGATGAAACTTTTCGCAGCTGGTCTGATATGCTGAAACTTATCCCAGCTTTAAGTAGCGCCACACGCATCATTGAGCGCCTAGCCAATCACAACACCGCTCTCTTTCCATTTCCCTCTTCACGGCACACTTACATACTCACTTATGACTGTCTTTCGAATAAGAAGAAGACTCAATCTTCACTCTATGAAAATGGAGATGAATTTATGCGTATGAATTTATGGTGGCTATCGGTTGTGCCAGCGAAGATGACTATGTAGTCCGATGCGCTATGCACACACTCAGTTCCAGAAATGACACTCTATTGAGGGGTTATTTGGCTGGTGGACTGGTGGATTGTGGCGCCGTTGTCTTCTCGCCTCTCTCTCGTTGTGGATGGCTTGGTCAAGGTGCGACAGTCCCTCAATACACGTCGATCTTCATGCTGGTCGGTCACTGGCTTTGACTTCCAGATTCAGAGGATCAATATTACACTTTTTTAGGGTTGCTTTTACTTGATATTTATAGCGTTTCATTGGCCCACCTTGTATATGGTGTCCAAGTGAGAGTTGTCCATAAAGGATTTGTCGAGGTAGTCTGTCATCAATCATGCGAATTAGATGTCCAGTTGTGCTGGTGCGTCGAAGGATTTCTACATGGAGAATGTTGTCCCTCCATGTTAGCTTGAAAATCTTCTGCAGATTTCTTATATGAAATGCTTCCAATTGGCTTATATGCCTTTTGTATCAGTCCATATTTCATCACCATAGAGTAGAGTAGCTATACATACAGCGGTGTAGATTGCTATCTTCGTTTTTAGGCTGAGGTTATCGTTTTGGAAGACTCTTATGCGCAGTTTTCCAAAGGCTGCATAGGTTTGATTTATTCTGTTACAGACCTCTTATCTATATTATACTTAGCCGACAGGATGCTGCCCAGATATTTGTAACTTGTGACCTATTTAATGCCATCACCGTTGATGTGGAAAGTTAGACGTTCTGGATTCTGTCGTTGCATTAGTATCTCTGTTTTATTGAAATTCATTTTCAGACCCATTGCTTCGTAAAGATCGGCTATGACATTGAGGAATCTTTGTAGAGCAAGTGGTGTGTGTGTGTGCAATCAACGCACACTCGTCTGCATATTGAAGTTCCAGAATATAATTGGTCACAGTTTTCGTGCGGGTTTGAAGTCTTCTTGAATTAAATAGGTTTCCATCATGTCAGTACTGGATAGCAATCCTGTCCACCTGAGGAATTGCATTCTAACTGGGGAAGGTGATAGCAGATATAAAGATGTTGAATAACACTGAGACTATGACACATCCTTACTTGACACCAACTTCAACACTGAAATGTTCAGATCTTTCTCCTGAGGCAAATACTTTCACTGTCATGCCATCGTGTAGTTTCTTCAGAATTCAGAGGAATTTTGGAAAGGAGCCAAACTTTTATAAAACGATCCATAGTAGTTCCCTATTGACTGTATCAAAAGCTTTTTGAAGGTCAATAAAAGCTATGTAGAGGTCTGCGTTTTGCTCAGTGCACTTTTCCTGTTATTGTCTTGCACAAAATATCATGTCGCAGGTGCTCCTGTCCTTACGAAATCCGTACTGTGTTTCTGGCAAGATGCTCTCTGATATATGGCAACATAATCTGACAAGAAAAATTCTGAAGACTCATCCCTTCGGAATTGCCTTCTCTCCCCTGTAAATTTTCTCTACACTCGCTACACAACCTGCGCTCTGGGAGGGCTAACAGCCCTGAAGAGCGCAATATAAATACCTATTAGTATTATTATATAAAATTAGCTTGAAACTACTGCTATTCTTTCCATCGTCAATTTCTAAGAGTGCTTATCTTTACTTGGTCAAACCTTGGGAGTGGATATCTGTACTGGTCAAATATAAGGATTACTCTTCTTTCCTTCGTCAAATTCTAGGAGTGCTTATCTTAGTTTGGCCAAATTCTAGGAATGTTTATTTTTACTGGTCAAATTTAAGGACTGCGAACCTTTGCTTACTCAAATTATTGGAGTAATATTTTATGCTTGATCAAAGTCAAAGAGCGGTTATCTTATGTGGGCGGATTTATGAAGCGCTCTTATCTGTTGGATCAAACTCAACGAGTTATTCTTTTTGTTTACTCAAAGAGAGTTTATCTTAAAGGCTGTCATTCTTTTATTTAGTCAAATTAGGGCAGCGTTTATCTTTAAGGAGCAATTCTCTTTATCTTTTAGAATCGTTTATCTTTATTGAATCCTAATTGTAATTCCGCAAACCTTCATTGCAGAAATGAAGCAGTTTGAGGAGAATTACGCAACCCCTCCTTTCCTAGCACACTGTTATGTCTACTTTATAACATTTTCTCTACCATAACTTCACTCTCTCAACCAGCCGATATCTGAAGGATGTCGCGCCCCCCCGCAAATGGTTCCCCGGCAATATATCTTCTACACATTATCACTTCCCTCCACCTCACCATTTTCTTTACATACCATTTACTTATGAACCTTCAGACGAGATGCCCTCGTTGGTCTTCGCTTCGTAGTTTTAGGTATATAAATATGTATGTACGTAACTAAGTATATTAGTATGTACGTTTTAAGTATGTAAATATCCATGGATATTCCAAGCTTGTTGTCAAATATAATACTTAAATTAATAAAGGATAATATATTAAATGCATGACAATAATAGTAATAATAATGATAATAATAGTAATAATATCAAATAATAATAATAATAATACTGATAATGCAATACAAATCCATATAAATTCGTCTGATTTCTGGGCCCGATTTCGTATTTTTTTAGTACTTGTGCTCTTTGTATGAACCCTTGAGGTATATACTACCTATACTACACCATAAGTTATGGTTGACGAGGTTTAACTACATATATGTTAATATACATCCATTAACTTTCCACTGTAAAATTACCCCCGTTGGTTACACGAATTTCCTTTCTTTTATCACTTTAATAGTGTCTGGAGCTTGGACTCTAGTTAAGAAATCCCATTAAATTAACATCCAACCCACCACAATAACCACACCACCAAACACAAAATCTGCAACACAATTTAAAACACAACTTTACTCTGTAAAGACCCAATTTACTATTTCAGACCATTTTAACTAAATGCCTCTTAAGCAGACAATTTTCCGGTCCAGCAAGACCACGCCATTATTTTTAAACCATTTCAGAACTTATAAAAAATAAATATATTTTTAAAAACAAGTTTAGATAAGTAGGATAATTTAATTTGTTTACAGAATAACATAAATATTTCGTCGTTATAAAGGTAAGACATTTATAATTCCTTCGTCTATTTATAACTTTCTTTGGAACATTTTAAGTAGAATGGAGTTTCCTCCTGCCATTTGTCAGTCCAAAATTACTGCAAAAAGCTCAGAGGAAAAGTATAACGACCTGATTGAGCATTACCTTTCGAGTTCCGCTGAGCATTTAAGGCACCCTCTTTCCATAAAGGAGCCTATCAGTAGAATACAGTGGTCCCCAAAAGGGAGGGTGGGGGATTCTCGGTGAAGGAGAGAGAGAATCATCAGCTCTTTTTTAAATTAAACTGAAAAGATGCAGCTATAAAATGCTGTTAAATTAGTAAGGATCGTATCCTATAAATTGCATGGAACACGCCTGGAGGGACGCTCCTCATTTATGCTGTTAGATTGGCCTATTTGATACAGCCTCTTGCTTGCGTGGACTGAATGGAATGCATCTGCCAGCCGTGCCCGATGCATGCAAAGGAGGCAAACCTTCACTAAATTAACTGAACTCAACAGATCGTCCATGAAAAGAAACGTTAGAGAGCAGCTCTTTAGGAATCCTGCTCACGTGAATCTCGTAATCGATCGAGTAGTTTTTCAAGAGTAGATTTCCCCAGATTTGGGGTGAATTGAGTCGAATAAAAAGACCTTGAAATAAATTTGGAAGAGAGACAATTTACTCTTCGTTTGAGGTTAGAACTAATACTGATGCGCGCTTGTTTTTTCATTGCTGTTCTTACCAGAAGCCTAGACTTTAAGGAGGGATCCGAACTATCGATTGCCTGAGTATAAGTCAGTCTTTGCGACGTCAAGACGAATCACGATTCTATCCAGCTGTTGCCACAACCGATGTTGCTTAACATCATTTGCTTTGTTTACTGAAATAACCCGTTATAGTCAAGTGAAAAACAAAGGAATAAAAACAAAAAAAGCGATAAATGTAAAATGAATAAACAAAAATAAGACAAATTTATGATTCGTTACTTCAACAAATCATGACATTATTTTCATATTCACATACCAGCGAAGAGATTTTGAGATAATTTTAACATGTGTTCAATTTGTATCTATTTATATTAATTGCACAAATTTTTTCAACTAATAAATAGTTGAAAACAAAACCTGTATCTATACTTTTACCATTTCAGTCCTATATAAAATCTTCTAATCATTCAGCACAACTTTACATACTTCAGTAACTCCAGAAAACGTCTTCCTCCATGTCTTTGTTTTCAAAATCAAATCATGCTTTTGTAAATCAAATTTCAAATTTTAGTAAACAAATTGACGTGTGTTGGCCTGATTTATATAAACACCGCTCTGACCATTTTCCGCTTCCCGTCGCTGTTATTATTATGCAGACACCGGTTTAAGCCCGGGATGAAATCAAATGGGAGGGGAAATTGTGTCCAACATGCAGAGTGGTCAATTGCGATCCAGCAGTCGTCGCATTCATTAAGAGTGGCCTAGGATGAGACGCAGATGCTCCCAATTCATTTCAGGCGCGCCGCTTGTCCCTCGACAGTAAGGTGCATTCAAATTGTAAATCTCCATTGTAGCCTCGCGTCGTATCGCTACAAGTCACCAAAAAATAGGAGTAGATGTTGGAATGTTGCACTGCAACATTACGATGTTTTAAGCTTTTCAATGTAATAAAAAATATCCAGAAACGTAAGTAAATCATAAAAATGAAGCGATTTCATTGTGAGCAAAATCTTTTGCCTCTATCGAATAGTAGGGAGCCAAGATCTGGTAAGCAGGAGAATATGACAAATGATGAATGCATTACGGACAAAGACACACAGAGATACATACAAATAGTTATATAGATAAAAGAGTATGCAGGTAAAAGGACAGAAAAGCAAATATATATAAACATTTAAAAAAATAGCCCTTTTAAACTCGTCAACTGTCTCTTATTTAAATTTCTTATAGTGGCTCTGAATGTTATTCCATTAAGTTGTGTTTGATAAAATCCTCCGTGTGTATGATTCTTGTAGTCAAATTTTGTATACATGTACACCTAGTGTCCTGAAAACTATGTCATGAATCTCCAATAGATCACAATTGATAATCATAATCCTCCCACCACAAATTTGTTTCAATCTAAACCTTTCTCCACAACTTTCTCTTCGAAGTTTAGACAATGAAGAACTTTGCAGCATAGAATTTACAATTAATTACAAATCAAACGTTTCATAATCCAATATCATTTATTATATGAATTCTACAGTTAGTTTTTTAACTCTGGTAAATCCCGGTCAAATACAAGTGTCAAAGAGAGAGAGAGAGAGAGAGAGAGAGAGAGAGAGAGAGAGAGAGAGAGAGAGACAGACAGACAGAGTGAGTCACAAGGAGTCACAAGGAATATTAATACCTCAAAGGACATTATTGACAATACCGTGGAGGTACTATTTTGGGAAAGCCCTAACCTATAGCATAAGAGAAAGTATAGCATAGATGAAGGCTCTCCCCACCCACTTCTCCCACCCGCATTTGCGGGCCAAAAAGCTGAAACGATACCTGAATGTGCTAAAAAAAAAGAACACAAACAGGAAACTTTTATACAAAAAGTTGAAAACTATCTACTTTACTCACATCTATAATCTATAGTGGGGTGGTACCATCTAGGTCAGGGTGTGGATTATCTTGTCAAGTCGAGATTTGAACTACTCGACTGACAAACTGTTTCTTTCCAGCCGTTCAATATCCTTCCTCAGGGTTGGGGACCAGAATTGTACGTCGTATTCAAGGTGTAACCGGACTAGAGAGTTTTACAAGGCGAGAACGATCTGCTTATTTCGAAAGCGAAAATGCCTCTTTGTGTACCCCAGCATTCGCTGGTCTCTCTTTTCTACCTGGAGGCACTGCTTGGAGAACTTTAGATCACTGCTGATTAGCATCTCCAAATCTTTCTCAAGGTCAGTGTATCTAGTTGTTTGCCTAGCAAATAGTAGTTTTCTCGAAGGTTAGCATGACCGATGTAAATTATCTTGCACTTGTCAAGGTTAAATGGCATCTGCCAACTTTCTGACCACTCGCCTATCCTGAGAAGGCTATTTTTGCAGGCGTTCCACTCCTTCTCGCGAGCTTACACTACCTCCTAGCTTGTTATGGTCGGCGAACTGAGCTATCGAGCATATTAGTCCTTCGTCTATATCATTTATGTAGACGATGAACAATAGAGGCCCAAGCACTGAGCCCTGGGGCACCCCGCTACTGGCTGGCGTCCATTGCGAGGCTATCTCGTTGATCTTTACTCGTTGCCTCCGCCCCGAGAGCCAGTTTTCTATTCATTCGGCTACTTTAGCGGTAATGCCAAGAGCGCGGAGTTTATTTATCAACCTGCGGTGTGGTACCTTGTCGAAGGCTTTTTGAAAGTCCAGGTATAAGATATCCACAGCTCGACTACGGTCATACTCACTCAGAATACCGTGGAAAAATTCTAGTAGAGAGAGAGAGAGAGAGTCAGGCGGGCGCAGAGGCCTAAAGAGTATCTCACAGACGAGAATACCTTCAATCGGCATCTCTGAGTAAACGTCCGTGCGATAAGACGAGCTGAGACGAAAAGTTCACGTCCGCGCGTGCCCCATCAGATGGAGTGGGACCTGCTTCCGTCGGCCAGCGAAATCGCTTCCGGCGACCCCCCTTCCTCCGTATATAATTCCCAGCATGGGCATGAGAAAATAAGTATTCTCCTGTATTCGCCAGTATTAGCCATAATCAGCCAAGGGCACGACGCGCAAATTCTCAAGCGACTCCCACACCCCAAGGGCTTGCAGGCAAGAAACATTTATTCAGAATTAACGACAGTCAAGCAAGTGAAAACCCGTCCTTCTGCAATAACAAACTCAGCTCCTTCCGGCTAGAATACCCCCTCGAGGCTCACCACGGAAATTGTAAGACAATTACGTTTTCTCTTTATCCACTTCGAAGAGGCGCGACCCTATTCGACCTTGAAGATTCACCCATGATCCCCTCGTTCCGTTTTCTTTCCGTTAGTCGTTTGTGCATGCTCGCGGTGTGTGCCGAAGCATCCATTTAAATCAATTTTGCTTTCCAATTAATCTGGTATATTTCCCATAGTGTCTCCTTCGTTGTTATATTTCATTGTTTTTATAGTAGTAAAGAATAACTTTTGTTTCCCCTGTTTGATTCCGAGAAACAGCCATTTGACTGAAATCGGCCAAAGGTAGAATAAGCTCTCGTATATAATTTCGTTGTGACCCACGCCAAAAGGGGGCATTTCCCCGCGCCTACTTGTCGTCTCATTGCTCCGCATCCAGGAAAGTAAGCGAAGGTCAGGGAAATCTCCGGCCAAACGGACGTCCAATTATTAAGGGAGGAGAGTAGTTCAGGATAATATCGTGCCCTCTTTCTACCTCGGAAACAAGGGTTTTACCTCTTTTGGCTTCTCGGGCTATGTATGTTTCATGTAAAATCATTACTGGTTTTCACGCTTAAAATAGGTAATACACGAACATCTGCTCTTTGTTAAGTAAAACAAACCTGCAAACATTTCAAAAGTTGTACTGAAATGTGTTTGAGTTTACAAAGGCTTAAAAGCTTACACACTTCCTCGTTATGGAATGAATCAATTGCAAATTATCATCAGATGAAGCCATGTTCTCTCAGTGCCGCGTTTAATCTTGTGCTCAATTGAACAAACAGCCATTTATCCGTTTCGTCGCTGGTCGTTTTATTTTCGATTTTGGGCTTAGGTATTTGTTTTCAGTCTAAGATAAAAATTTACGTCCCCCAATGAAAGGGAAGCAAAGCCACAATTGTTAATGTCTTGCATGACATAACACTTTCCCTTTAAACTACGACCCTTGCATATAATTTATCAAATTGGCAGAAAACACTTTAATTTCCACATGTTAAATAATACAGCCCACCATTATGCTGAAAACAAAACCGATTCATATAAAAATTTCTCAACCTTGTGAAAAAGAAATAGCTATTTATGTTTGCTGAAGACAATAAAATTGGATCTAGTTTGGTAAGCAATATAGGAAGTTAACGGGTGACAGCCAAAAATGTCTCCTTTTTTATAATGTTGTAGTTTGTTTTACAAAGAACAATATTTGAAATTTAATTATGTTGATTTTTAACATCCGAGATGAACCCGACCGGACTGTATGCACTTATCAATCCGATTAGCAAAGTTTCTTATGGCATTCTTCAAAATATTGACATTTATGGATGCAATGATCTCTCGAAACTCCTTCTTTAGTTCCTCGATATTAGATGGTGCACCTCGAAATAGTCTTTCTTTTACAAAACTCCAAGAAAGTAGTTTAAAGGTGACAAGTCAGGTGACCTGGACGGCCAGGGGACATTTGTCCTATGCGATATTAGTCGTTGAGGAAACCGAGCCTTCAACCATGTCATGGTGGCACATGCAGTATGGTCTGTAGCGCCATCTTGGTGAAACTGTTCGTTAGGATATATACTACTGGTGAAAATGATTTTGAGCATGTCAAGATATCTGGCAGCGTTAATTCACTGAGCTGTATCCTGTTTCGTGGGCTCAAAGAAATAGAGCCCATAAATGTTATTTTCACTTAGTTCACACGATGCTATTTTGGGGGAGTGCAAAAGTTTTTGAAAGAGATTATTTGGCTTAGTTAGCGACCACTTCCGATAATTCTGCTTATTTGGCATGTCTTTGAGGTAAACGTGACATTCATCATTAAAACTTATGTTATTTTTTAACCCTGAGTCAAAATAATAACCTTCGTTGCTTATCCTGTATTGAGATTTTTTGATGATATGTTCTTTTGTATGGCTTTAAATTAAGATATTTGAGAATATTTCACACAGTTTCTCTATTTATCAGCAACAATTAAAGTTCTTACTCTATCAATATTCCTTTCCGTTCTCACTTTTCTTCCTTTATTTAAATTACGAATCGTGCTGTGTGCATTCCACTTGACGTAATTTATCTGGATTTTTTTTTTTCGTCTAATCGTATACCATATCTTGTGCTTGAAAATGACGAATTGATTTCATTATGGAGCCATGTCGAATCATAAATTCCATGACAAACCTGCGCTGTTCAAGCGTTCATTGTGCCATTTTTTGAGAGCCTAGAACATATCTGTTTAATCTCTGCATACATAGGCTATCCTAGGCTGGGATAGACTATTCACCGCAAGCCTAGGCTACCTAAGCTAACTAATAAAAGTTCAAATATTGTACTTTGTAAAGATACTTATTTCTACCCTTAAGCTCTAATGAGTAACAAATTACGGCATTATACAAAAAGGACATTTTTGGCTGTTACCTGCTATATTAAATGCATTTCCTAAGTATAACTGAAATATAATTAGGATAAGTATTTCAGGCACAATATATTCTATGAGAATTTTTATAAACAAAAACAGATGGGTCAAATGCATTGAAGTAGAATACAAAAATTATTTTATTTTAGTTTATGCCAAAATAACACATATTGACGAGTTTTTATATCTTCCCTCGAAAACCGTCAACATATTATATAAATTCGCTTATCTAAAAAATGCGAAAGCAAATTCATAATACTTTTAAACATACTAAAATTCAATTTACTCTACTTCTTTAAGATAAAAAAACTTAGTAAGTAGAAAGATATCATGTTAAATGTAGCAAGACCAGGAAAAAGGAACTTACCAAAATCTAGGTAAGCCCTAATGGTGAGAAAGAAGAAAAGGAGAGAAAAAATGTAATGATTTCTTTAAAATTATTGTGTGATCCATTAAAAAGGGTGAAAGGTTTCGAGAATAGTACAAGAGTGTCTATATGAAAGGCCTTCATCACAACCCTGCTTCCATTCTATCCTGATAATATAGTAAAAGTCTCCTGTTATTTTCCTTCACTCTTTGTTAAAAAGATATATTCACACAATGTCGCAAAGGATACCTTAGCGTCACGAAAGACGTAAATTTTAAGCCTCATTTATTTCCTATACCTTTAAGGAAACTGGGTCCTGTGGGACCCAAAAGGCACGATTTACGTAGGAACCATATCATAGGGTGGAATAAGACGCTCAAAGACACCTTAAAAATAGGCACTTTGAAGTTTTCTGATACCTTATAATGGGTTCACGTCGAAAAAAAATAAGATTTGAAGTAAGGGAACTCGAATGGATAAGTGCTCTAAAAGAAGCACTGTTCCTGTATGGTATTCCTCTCTCTTTGGAAAAGTCCGAAACGATAGTGGTCAAATGACCGTTTTTTTGTATTTTCTAAGCTGGTGGGGTCCGTGCAAGTCATGCAATAACTACAGTTAATTATACAAAACTGCAAAATAATAACGAGCGCCTAAAGATACTGCTATGTCTTTAAAAAAGATGAGGAGAATTCACGCAAGATTGCTTAGGATCGAAAATTCTTAAACTAATACCATCGTTTTCGAAATTTTAACGCTCTCTCTAAAAAGTAATTAGTCCATTTTATAATAGTAAATACCGTGAACATTATATTCTTTATATCTCCTAAAGTTGAAGAATAAACAGTTATACTTTTTCCAAATTTCTTTAATTTTTATAAGCAATTTCTTATTTATAGGACTAGCTAAATTAGTTTTCTTTCCGTTAATTTTATGAAACCTATAACCGTTTTAAAAAGAAATAAAAACAGGAGTATTATAATTTTGGTTTTATAATTACATAAATGGCGTGTTAAACACTGTAAGTAACAATTACAATCCACTTTATTTATATATTTAATTTAAATCAAATTAAATCGATGCTTATTAAGAGAAATTTGTGTTTAGTGCAAAGAAATAAGAGATATGGTAGCATTTGGCAACCATTGAGGGGATGTTTTCAGATGCACCATCTTTGCTTATTAAACGTCGAAACTTAACCCTTAAATGATTTTAATCTTATAAAAAACAAATAATATAATGGCTTTGTTTTATTTTTTGTAAAAATTAATATATATTTAATTAAAAGCAAGCCATAGACAATAAACTGAACTCCAGAACTCTTATTTGAATGTGTTAAACGCTCTAATTATATACTCATTCTATCGAAGAATCATTGGCTCACCTGAAGAATCTGACACCCAAAGCACCTTGTGGGGGGGGAGGGGAAACTCTTCAGGAGAGGCAATCTGGGCGTCAGATTCTTCAGAAGAGATATTATGGGGGTCACATTCTTCAGAAGAGACATTCTGGGGAGGAGACTTATCAGGAGGCACAATTTCTGTTCCATGTTATTTTTTTCATCGAAAAAAACTTGAGCGAGTAAATAAATTAGATCTGTTAGGCTTACGGTTGATCAATTTAATGTTACTTTCTTCTTCTGTTTAATCTGTACGGCTTAAGGCAATCTGGGGGGGAAGATGATATTTCTAATCTAAAAGGCAAAAATATATATTCTAATCTGCACAAGAGATAAATCCATGCTACATAAGAGCAGTGAAATTTTAACGAATAAATTATTTGACTAAGCGGAAGTGGAGGATCATCATAGTTCAGTATTGAACAAAAAAAATTGTATTTTTATTTTAGTCGTCACTTTGTGACTTTAGTTACATTTTAACTTTTGTAATATTGGCCCTTATGGCTTTTATTTTATTTTAAACCAATATCATCCATTTACTTCAACAAGATAATAATCTACAAGCAATACGGTATTTACAGCAAAAAATAAAATTGAAGGACAAAATGAATTGTGAAGCCTCCGATGTGCATATGAACTGGACAAAACATTCAAAAATCAAAGATGGATTCGCTTGGAAATGTCAAGAAAAGAAGTGTATACGGTTTTAATATCCAACCTCTATTAGAAAAGACTCCTTTTTTTTGCAAAATCCAAATTTCCAACTCAAAAATGGATTCATATTATGTATGTTTGGTGGGAAAACTTTGAATAACTAAAGCTATACGATAAACAAGAATTTCAGAGAAGAGTCTAATTGATTAGTACAATTTTTTAAAGGAAATTTGGGCTAATTATTTCGTAGATAACCCGATTAACTTGCAGGATCAGGACGCATAGTAGAGATTGATGAATCTGGCTTTGCGCAAAAGGAAAACATCACAAAGGAATAGGGTCCTAAAGTCAGATTTGGGTTTTCGGTATAGTTGATACAACCTATACGCCCGCAATTAGCTACATGGAAATCGTACCTGACAGGAGAGCTGCCACTCTTTTACCTATCATTGAAAAAGTAGTACTTCCTGGTTCAATTATCCATTCTGATAAATGTAGAGCATACGGAAACATACAACGGTTAGGATTTACGCATCGTACAGTAAATCATTCTATACATTTTGCAGACCCTCAAACTGGAGTTCATACGCAAACGGTAGAATCTTACTGGAACAAATAGAAAAGCAAAATGAAAGGTTTTAAAAAAGAATTTTTGGCAACCTACCTGCATGAATTCATGTGGCGTGAGCGATTTACTGATCATTTTGAAACCTTGTGTGCACATATTAGTGCCCAATACAATTTTAATTAACTGTTTCTAACTTTTTTTTTTAACCGTTTTATATTAATTGTTTTTCATGTAGAATGAGGGATTTACCAATCATTTTGAAACCTTGTGTGCCCAATACAATTTAAACTAACTCTTTTTTAAACTATCTTTTAACTTTTTTATAAACTACCCTTATAAAAAAATCCTTAAACTTTGCTTTGGAAAGGGGGAGGGGAATATTCTTCAGGAAAGGTAATCTGGGGGGAAGATTCTTCAGTAGAAACATTTTTGGGAGAGAGACAGCTCAGGAGAGGCAATCTAGTGGTCAGATTCTTCAGTAGAAACTCTTTTGAGTCAGATTCTTCAGGTGATCCAAATTATTAAATGAAAATATTTTATTAATTGCTTGTGTATTATCAAATACCACTTGTATGGTTCTATTATGTAAGGCTTTGTGAAATAAGTGAACATTTGAAAGCAATTCTCTTGGTTTGATGCAGCAATTCCAAACTAAACATTGATGATATCTTGAGAGCCTGTAGGGGTGCGAAGATGTACCAGAGAGAAAATTCTTTCCAACGCGAGAATATAAATAGCCCATTAAATTACCAACTCAGGACGGACTCGCCGTAGCGTGACGGCTAGAGTGCTGGCATTTGGATTCAAAGACCCGCGATCGAAACTCCCAAAGTCCACAATTTTTACGAAGAAAATTCACGAAGAAAACGGAAATCAAGAAAAACGATTTCAAGGGCTAACTCATCTCAAACTCATCAAGAATCAAGAAGAAATCATCACGTGATCAAGAAAGAAGAAGGAATCATCACATCAAGATAAAATGCAAGTTAATATGAAGATACTTTCTAAGAAAAGGAAGGATACGAAGATCATTAATTAACCCAGCCAAATTAAAGAAGAAGGAATCTCAGCCTATAAGAATACCAAGAGTCAGATAACTGGAAGCCAAATGTTTCAAGGGGGCAACTTCAGTCAAGAAGAAATAAATATATTCGAATATAGAAAACCCCAATAAGTAAAGAATGATATTGATAAACTAACAAAGAATAGAATAAAGGAGAAGCCCCCCATCCCCCTAGGCCGGCCAGAGTGTTGGCATTTGGATTTAAAGACAATCAAAATCGAAACTCCCAAAGTCCACAATTTTTACGAAGAAAATTCACGAAGAAAACAGAAATCAAGGAAAACGATTTCAAGGGCTAACTCATCAAGAATCAAGAAGAAATCATCACGTCATCAAGAATCAAGAAGAAATCATCACGTCATCAAGAATTAAGAAGAAATCATCCCTTCATGAAGAATTAAGAAGAAAATCATCACGTGATCAAGAATTAAGAAGGAATCATCACGGCAAGTTAATATGAAGATAGATCAAGAAAAGAAAAACGAAGATCAAGAATTAACCCAGCCAAATTAAAGAAGAAGGAATCATCACATTAAGATAAATGCAACTTAATATGAAGATACATCAAGAAAAGAAAATCGAAGATCAAGAACTAACCCAGCCAACTTAAAGAAGAAGGAATCTCAGCCAACAGAGAATACCTGGAGTCAGATAAATGGAAGACAATGTTTGGAGGGGCAACTTCAGTCAAGAAGAAATAAATAGATTCGAATATAGAAATCTCAAGATGAAGAATGATATAGATAAATAAAGCAAAGTTATATGCAATAAATGCTCCCCCCCCACCCCCTAAGCCAAACGTCAGTTTCAAATATCTCACTAAACCTTTTTGCAGCTTAGTTAATTTTATTAGACTTGCTTTAAAGGTTATTTTTATTCACTCCATTTTTAATTCTTTGATAAGATCTAATTGACCCTTTTAGTCGTTAAGGCAAGTATATTTGGCTGGCATTCTAGTGTTAATACCCGTGTTAATATGTGTTAATATACGCACGAGGTGTGGTGTAATTTTGTTTTTGATGCTTATGCGGTCTGCGCTCATCATTCTTTCAATTATCAGACCCGCTGTGAAAAATATTTGGTGACCCCCGTGTTAGGTGGATTATTTTAACATCGTGCAACCTAATTTAACCTTTTAAATAACGTCATCAAACATTTAGTTCTCAAATAAACAATAAACATCATGCCCAAAGATTTATGTTAGGTAACCTAACCTAACCCAACCGAACCTAGCCCAAAGTCCCACTTGCTGGTATTTTTCCAATTTTCTCACTCCAGCAAAATCATAATATGAATCCAATACCTTAATTAAAGTCTTGATTTGGCCGGGGTAGAGATACAGTTGTTATTATGGAAATTGTGTTTTGAGAGCGTGTTGGTATTTACAAACAAACCCATCAGTACCTTTTGCGTATTTAATTTAAACCAATTCAATTTTTCAGCACAGCACCGAGAGTGGTCCTTTACAAGCAGAGGAAGAACTAATTTTACCTGTTTTCGCTTCTCAACCCCTTTGAGACTCAAACATATCTTCTCAATCTGATTAAGATATAGGGAGTTTCCAGGTCATGGAATAATATTATGGCTTGAAGGTGTCCGGGCGACTTCACTGCTTATTGCCGATCACATCTGGCCCTTTATCATGCTAGAAAACGCCATGAAAGGAAAACAATCGCTTGTGTAATCAAAGGAGGATAGTCGCTTGTCTAAATAAAGAAAGATAATCGCTCGTCTGATCAAAGATAAATTATTGCTAGTTTAAACAAATGTAGATTATTGCTTGTGTAATGAAAAGAAGATAATCGCTCTCGTAAACAAAGCAAGATAATTATTCGTGGAAGCAAACGAAGATAATCGCTCGTGTAATCAAATGAAGATAATAACTCGTCTAATTAAAGAAAGATAATCGTTGTATAAAGAAAATAAGATAATCGTCCATGTGATCAAATGAAGATAATTGCTCGTGCGATCTAAAAAAATGTAATCGTTTGTGTAATCAAATTATATACATCGCTCATTAATCAGAATATAATAATCGCTCATCTAATCAAAGGAAAATAATCGCGCGGTTATGCAAAATAAGATAAACGCTTGTGTAATGAAATGGAGATAATCGCTCATGTAACTAAACGAAGCTAATCGCTCGTGTGATCACGAAAAGGTAATTGTTCGTGTAATTAAATGACGATAAGTGCTCTTCTGATCAAAAGAAAATAATCACTCGTGTAATCAAACGAAGACAATCTCTCATGCAATCAAGGGATGGTAATCGTTCCTTTAATCACATGGCGATAATCGCTTTTCTAATGAAACCAAGAAAATCGCGCATATAATTAAACGAAGATACTCTATCGTGCGATCAAGTAAAAGTAATCGTTCATGCAATCAAAGGGCGATAGACGCTCCTCTAATCAAAGTAAGATAAACGTTCGTGTAATATAAGGAAGATAATTGCTCGAGAAACAACAAGAAGATAATCTTGTTCTTGGGGTAAAAGTGACATCTCCCAGTTGTTCATAACTAAAGTAAATGGAAAAGTCTATTTTGATCCAAAAACTTTTCTTTCTAGATAGAGAACTGATTCTCTAAATTTGCTCACTTGGAGAATATTGCCATGGTGTTATTAATTTCGGAAAAAATTGGGAATGTATAAATGGGTGGAGTCTTTTAATTTTTTCAGAAAATGATAGAAAATTGTAAATCCTATTTTTAAAATAGGCATTAGAATATTTTAGAATAATATTTGTTTTAAAGAAATCTTCAAAACATTCTAGATTTACTGAGAAATTTCTAAAATTGAGTAGAATTTTATGAAGTTTCAAGAATGTTCCCGACTTGCCAGAACACCCGTAAAAACTTATAGAACCTTCTGGAATATTTTGGAATTGAAACTGATCTCGGAACCTGTAGAGTTTCCGAAGTTGCTTTTTGGCTAGGAAGATTCAAGTGTTGACGTGGGGTTTGTATCCCGATTTGGTGACACGTAAGCCCAGGACTTTACCTTGATCTGAGTACGGGTAGAGAGCGTCGTTGACGATAATGTTGTCTAGTTTTCGACGGTTCATTGGGATTATCTGAATTTTCTGGCGTTTGGTTTTTATCTTCCGCTTTTTCTCATATCTGTTGATACTGTTGACTTCGGCAGTTGTCTCCCTTACTTGTACTCTGGCGTTCCTGTAGGAATTAGGGACGATTTGAGTGATGTCCTTTACGAACTGCAGATACATTGTATCGTCCCGTACTGGAGCAGGGAGGTAGGTATATTGTGTAAACGAGGTACAGTAATGGACTTAGACAGCTGCCTTGTGGAACTCCCACCTCGAGTTCGAATTTAGGTCCTGTGAAGCCCTCGATCGAGATTTGGGCTTTTCTCTCAATGAGGTTTAGGATCTTGAATTGTAAGCCCCTCAGCCAAACCTTGACGAAGGCTTTTTTACACCACGAGGCACCATGTCTACGTACTTTTCCTCAGCCTTGCAGTGGCCTATTTTCTCCGTTAGGAGGGTGAAGGAGGTTTCCATTCCTCGCCCCGTGCTGCTGGCTTGAGCTGTGGTCTTACTTGGGTATAAAGATGATTTGAGTCACCTTTAGTCCGCCTGAGAAATAACCCTGTTCAGGGAAGCATTTCAGATATTGGTGATTTCCTGAATGATCTGCTATTGGGCATTCACCAGGCTGTTTTTGGCAATGCACGTCCTGCTTGGTGTCTTTTGTTCAAAGGTTTTCACAGATTTTCCTCCGTTGTTATTGGACGACCATGGTCACCATCTCTCTTTCCATGTCCACGTGGTGGTGTGGATGTGTGCGGTGTAGTATCTGATTCAGATCGTCAATCAGATGGCCCTCGAATTCCTGGTCGAGCTCTTCATTGTCTTCTTCGGTGATAGAGAAGACATTTTTCCAGAATGTTCTGAATCTTTCCTTCAGAACCACCGATCCTCTATATATTCCCGTGTTCTTTAATCCGAGTCTTTTCTTCTCTTTGCAATCATTTCAGTTTCCTGATTTTGTGCCAGAATTTGGCCCGGCTCAGCTCGCTATCTACTTCGGCTATAAGGCTGTCCCAGATTTCAGCCTGTTGGATGTTGATTGCCTCCTTTAGTTCAGAGCTTAGCCAGCGTAGTAGTGCGCTTCTTTCCCGGTTTGGACCTTTTCGTCTTGTTTTCTCGTACACTTCCCTGTACACATGTGCGAACCTCTTCATTTCCTCTGTCCATCTGGGATGAGGTAGCGTTTTGTACCCTGTCTTGGGTACGCACTCGCGCTCTGCTTCAATGCTAGAAGTAGTTACCCTCTCCAGTTTGTCGTCGATCTCCTCCAAAGTTACCTCGCTAAGGTCGGCTGGGCGTATTGACGGTTAAGTGTCTTGTAACGGTCCCAGTCGGCAGCGGCGTAGTTCTTCCGCGGTGTGACTGGCAGTGAGTGAGATGGTGGTTAGAATCGCAATGTGGTAACTGTAAATTGCTGGGCACGGTTTTCTATGGTAGTTGAAGGGAAAGCCGTCATTTGTTGTGATAATGTCAGGTTTGCTGGTTGACCTGTAAGTGATATAGGTCTGGAAATCCGGCCCTACCCTCTGGATATTTTTCCTGTTCATTATCATTTCCAAGTTCCGGCCTCTTTCGTTGGTCTACCATAGTCTGCCATTCGGCATCTAGCATTTAGGTTGCCCCCTAAGAATGACATTTTCCGGTGCCCGAACAGTATGCAGAAGTTGGTGACGGGTAGGTAGGCTCGGCGATGGGATTAATTGGCTGCAGCTATGTGAGGGTTCCTACCAATGTCGGAAGTTCAATCGCCACGAAGGATTCATCTGTTCTGGAGGCGTCTGAACGTGATGTTCCCTCTACCAGCTATCGCAGTGCCATCGAACCTTTCCTGAGAGTGATTCTTCATTAGCACTCTGTAGCCAGGTATTTTAAGTTGACCGCTTGCGATGTCAATACCGTGCTCCGTTATCAGAATTATGTCGAGGTCTAGCACACGGAATATGTTTCCATATGACTTTGATTTCCCCCCCTAACCACCAAGGTCGAGTGTCAGAATCCTCAATATATTGTTTACGTTCTCCATGCTGGTCTTCTACTGGTGCTTTGGGGTGGTGTTCCTTTTCTTACCGTTCCTCTTCTTCTTGAGTTTGGCGTTGGAAACCTGCCCACACGTGTTGTCGTATAGAGTAACGTTTTGGCGGTGCAGGGCATCCTGAACAATTTCAGCCTCGATCGATGCGTCATACTTTCATTTGTACAATTTGTTTTTTATTTCGCTTAGTAAATTTACATCATCTATATTTTCAGGGAAACGGAATTTCTCGGATGCGTATATAAGGAGATTGATCTCATCGGCATCAAGCAGTTTGTTGGTAGATTTCTTCCCTTTGTTGTGTTTCTTGCTCTTGGGAGCTTCTGAATCAGAGAAGTCCGAGTAGTCTGAGAAATCCGTCGATGTCAAACCCGTTCTCTCGTTTTTCTTCGTGATGTCTTTCTTCGGGTTAGTGTGTGTACATTTTGCAGCTGTGGTTTCTTGTACCTTCTTCACAGCAGATTTTAGCTCCTGAGTTTTGGATTTTGTCCTGGTTTGGTTTTCTTCTTCTTCCTCGTTGGTATCTTCCTGAGTTACTTTGCTTAGGACCATCTGCAGCTAGAGGACGTTTCCTGATGGAGGGTTGTCCGGGAACCATATTTGGCTCATCCTGTCTTTGCCGATCATTTAGTTGAGCTCTTTTGCGAAACATTCTGATTGAGTAAGATTCCTGACGTTGGCATAGAGAATGCACGTCAGGGTTTTTGTTGATTATTCATTTTGTATTTTTAGGCAGGGTAGGTTCTCTTATTCTCGGTTTTATTGTACGCGGATTTGGCTACCTGAAAATAACTGCTTTTATACCTGCGTACATTTTCCTGTTTTCATTTTATTGATTAACTTTGGTTTGATTGTGCATGTCATAACCGTTGATCTGTGTCCCTGTCCGCAGTTTAAACACCTTTAGAAGTTGTTGCGGCGGTCCTTTCAGTGGCACCCCTTCTCGCTGCACTTGGAGCACGTTTCTTCGGACTATTTACAATTTTTGTTAGCGTGCTACTCCATTTTGTAGCAGCGGAAGCAAAACTGAATGGGAAAGAATTCCCCCGCTCTATTTGGACTCCACTCACTTTAGCGATGAACATGAGCAAACTCTGTTATTTCGCCTTCTGGGCCATTTATGTATCTGCAAATAGAACCTTGAATACATGGGTATAGTCGCTGTTGTCTTGCTTTTTAAAAAATTAATGAGGTCTGCCACTTCTGCCCATTTTTATCTTAGCTCGATATTTTCTTTTATTTCTTCCCTGCTATGCTGTCCGATCTAAGGATCGAGTCTCCTGCAGACAACGCTGCGATGGCCCTGTATTTGTGAGGGGAATGCGGGCAGTAGTCCTATGTTTTTTAGGGTCTTCAGCGCCTCTTTCTTCGGTATGACTTCGGCAGCCTTTTCTCGTTCGCAGATCGCGACGTATCCTGAGGTGACGTCTAGAAGCCTTATTAAGGCGATGTTCACTTTCCTGAACATGACTTCAAAGAATTTCTCTCTGCTGGGCTTGTTATGCTCGTTAGTCACCCGCAGGAGAATCTTTGTGGTATTCTCTTGGGCCATTCTGCACCCAGGGAGGCCTCACGGGGCCGTTCGGATACTTTGTTTATTCTTCTCTATTTATCGGTAGTTGGTTGATTGCTAAATATTCTAATTATTCTTCCGTTGGGGCTGTATTTTTGCGTTATATAGATAGTTGTTAACTACTCCTCGTCGCAGCATAGTGTCAGTGAACATGATTTGCCAAATTGGAAGGGTGATGATTATGGGCGAACACGGGTGGGGGGGGGGGAGGGGGGCATCTCGAGGTGTGATAAGTGGCGGACTTTTTGTTGGTTAGGACGGAATATACCATCGCTAACAGGAGGTGCCACTCCTCAAGGGTTTGGGTTTCAGTACTGCGTCTGGCATATATAGAGACGGGTACTACTTCCCTTTATGGTCCCGTCTCTGGCCTTCCGGGGAAGAGGGGAAGGGGGCCCTCCCCCTCCCCGAAAGTTTAAGTCCTTCTCCTTGTTCGGATGCCTCTGGTGTGAGGTTCCACAATGGGCTAATCCTCAAATCTGCTTTCCCCGGCACATCCAATTATGTCTTTCATATAGAACTGCATAGTTGGAACGAGACTACATGAGTGGCACTCCAGGTCACCCCCGCTCCGCTGCCCCTCCTAGGTATCTCCAAATGTAATTCTCTCCTTTTTTTAGGTCCCCGTAGGGAAAAGTGAAAAGGATTTCACGATCTTTGAATTCGCTTTCCCTTGGCCATAGCTCCTTCGCGAGGAAATGCAAGATTTCGTTAGCGTTCAAATTTCCGAATTCTGACTGAGCAGTCACACATACACGCTATGTACACATTAAGCTCTCGTGAGTCTAGAGGATAAGGTGTTCGATTACAAACCCTAAGTATCGGGTTCGAGTCCTGGCGGGCAGACACAAAGCATTTAGGCGCTCGCACAGAGCAGCTGACATTGATGCGGTTCGTTGTGTCCGAAGCCGGCACGCTGAGATATTTCTGTCAGCTCCCTTCCTTCGTACAGAACACATCACTCTTCCGTTTCAGAGTCCTCTGGAAGACTTTTATTTCCACACTACCCTGAGAAGGAACGAATGACAGCCCACCCTCACATACTGATGCACTTCTATCCCCCCCTCCCCCCCAGTAACCATAGGCCCCCAGATTGCCAGTGGATATGAGAGGTGAGTTTCGCCATCCGTCCGTCGCCCTATAGTGGGATAAGGAAATGCATATAAAGATCAGAATGACAATCACCGATGAGCACGGTCTTGCTCTGGATGTCCAGATCGCATTGTGTTTGTTTTGACACTCAGCGGGTTGGGGGTGGGGGGTAAGATACTCATTATAGGTAATAGGTATGCGGACATAAGTGGTGCCCCAAAGGAAAATACTTGTGACCCATTGAAAATACATCATATTTATGAGATATAATCACCATAATTAAAGATAGATATGTTTTATGGAAGATAGATCCACTCTATGAAGTAGAGGTCCGATTTATAAAAAATAGATCCGTTTTATGTAAGATAGACCGACATTAAGAAATATAGATCTGCTTTATGAAGAATAGATCCATTTTATCAAAGATTTATCCACTTTATTAAACAAAGATTTGCATTATGAAGAATAGGTCTGCTTTATAAAAGATACATCCGTTTTATGAAAGATAGATCTGGTTTCAGGAGCCTAGATCCAATTTATGAAAGATAGATTTCTCTTTTTGAAATATAAATCCTCCTTATGAAAGATAGATCCCTTTTATGTAAGATAGATCCACTTTATGCAAGATAGATCCGCGTTATGAAAGATATATCCTCTTTTTGATAGAGACCCGCTTTATGAAAGATAGGCCGACATTATGAAATATATATCAGTTGTTATATGAAATATAGATACGCTTTATAAAAGTTAGATCCAGTTGCTGAAGGAAAGATCTGCTTTATTAAAGATAGATCCAGTTTCTGAAAGAAAGATTTGTTTTATTAAAAATAGCTCCTCTTTTTGAAAGATACGCTTTATTAAGGTACATCTGCTTTTTGGAATATAGATCGAGTGTATGAAAGATAGATCTGCTTTTGGAAAAATAGATTCGATTTATGAAATATAAATCCGATATGTGATAGATAGTCTAGAATTATGAAAGATAAATTCACTTTATGGCAATAGATCTACTGTACTTTATGAAAGGAAGAACCGCGTTGTGAGCGAGAGCAGCGCTAAATAAAAAATAGATCCTCTTTATGTAAAGTACATCGGCGTTTTGAAATTTAGGTCTGCTTTATGAAAGATATATCAGCTTTATGAAAGATTGTTCGTCTTTTGAAAGATGGATCCGTTTTATGATGGATCTATTTTATTTAAGATATATCTGCCTTATGAAAGATAGATCTGTTTTATAAAAGATAGATTGGATTTATGAAAGATACATAAGCTTTTTGAAAAATATATGCGATTTAAGAAATAGTGATCTACTTTATGAAAGATATATAAAGTTTAAGATATATAGATCCGCTTTATGTAAGATGTATCGGATTTATAAAAGATAGACCTGTTTTATGAAAGACAAATCCGATCTATGAAAGATTGATCCGCTATGTGATAAATACTTCCGATTTACAAAAGATAGATCATCTTTTTGAAAGATAGAACCGCTTTTGGAAAGATAGATACGCTTTAGAAAGATAAGTGCACACTATGAAAGATTTAGCGCTTTTTGAAAGAAAAGTCCCCTTTATGAAAGAAAGAGCCGGTTTCTGAAAGATATATCCGCTTTATGAAATTTCTATTATGTTAAGAAAGATAGCTCCGATTTTTGATAGAAAGTTACACCCTCTGAAAGATAAATCCGTTTTTTGAGTGAGAGATCTGTATTTTTAAGGATTGATCCTGTTCATTAAAGACAGAACCGTTTTATTGAAGATATCCTGATTTATTAATGATATATGCTTTATTAGAGATAGATCCGGTATATAATAGCTATCACAGTTTTTTGAAAATTATATCCGTTTTATGAGATCCGCTTTATAAAGATATATCAGATTTATGAAAGATATATACGCTTTTTGATAGATAAATCTGCTTTCTAAAAGATATATCCACTTTGAGAAAGACATCTGATTATTGAAGGATATATTTTCTTTATGAACAATAGGACTGCTTTAAATAAAGATAGATCCTTTTAAGTAAGGAAGCTGTGGTTCATGATAGATAAATCCGATTTATGAGAAATACATCCGCTTTTTGAGAAATAGATCCAATTTATGAAAGATAAAAGCGCTTTATGAAAGATAGAACCATGTAAATGTAAGAGAGATTCACTTTATAAATGATATCAGATGTATGAAAGATAATCCTCTTAATGAAAGATAGATTTTCTTTATGAAAAATATATCTATTTTTCGAAAATAGATTCACATTTTGTAAGATAGGTCTGCTTTTTTGGAAAATTGATGATTTGCTCAATGCTAGATAAATCTGCCTCAGGAAAGATCAATCCTTTAATGCAAGAGAGATGCGGTTTATGAAAGATATACTCGCTTTATTAAAGATACATCCGCTTTATGAAAGATAGGTCCAATTTATAAAAGATAGATTATATTTATTAATGATAGATCTGTTTTTTTGTAAGATAGGTCCGCTTTTTGAAACATAGCTATTTTTGAAAGATAGATCCGTTTTCATAGAGATAGGTCCACTTTATGAAAGACTATATCCATACTATGAAAAAGAGATCCACTTTCTGAAAATAGATCCGCTTTATAAAATCTATATCAGCTTTAAGATAGATGGATCCAATCTTTTGAAAGAAACATCAACCTTCCGAAAATAAAAGCCGCATTTTAAAAGAGATCCGCTTATTTGAAAGATAGATCCTCTTTAAGAAAGAGAGAAACGCTTTATTAAAGATCAATCCGCTTTTTTAATGAGATCTGCTTTATTAATGAGAGATCTGTTTTGTAAAACATTGATCCGCTTTAAAATAAATAGCTCTTTTTTTGAAAAAATAGATCCTCATCATGAAAGATAAATACGAATTATAAGAGATAGATCGTCTTTATTACAAGATAGATCCAGTTTATGAAATATATATCAGGTGTACGAAGATAGATCTGGAATTTATTAGAAATCCATTTTTTTTAAATATACCCATTTAAGGCAAAACGTTTTTGAAAGATAGATCCTTTTTATGAATGATACCTCACTTTTTGAGAGGTAGATCTGATTTTTGAAAGATAGTTCCAAGTTATGAAAGCTATATCCGCTTGATGAATGATAGATCATCCTTAAAAAATAGAGCTTCTTGATGAAAAAGATACACTTTTGAAAGTTAGATCAGCATTATTAATGATAATTTTGTTTTATCAATATAGATCCGTTTGATGAAATAAAGATCTGCTTTATGGAAGATGAGTGTGCATTGCAAAAGTTAGATCAGCTTTATGAAGGATAAATCCACTCTTCAAAGATTGAATCCCTTTATTAAACATATATCTGCTTTTTGAAAAATAGATCTGCTTAATGAAATCTAGATCAGATTTATAAAAAAATACAACAGCTTTATGATAGATAGCGAAACTTAATCCGCTCGATGAAATATTGATCTGCTTTATGAGAGATTGATCTGATGTATGAAAGAAAAATTTTCTTTATGAAAGATAGATTATCTTTATGAAAAAAAGATCCGCTTTATGCAAGATATATGCGCTTTATAAATATACATATATCCTGTTTTTTAAGGATATATTCACTATAGAAAAATATATCAGGTTTATGAAAGATAATTCGCTCTATGAAAAATTGTAATTCATTTTGGAAAAATAGATCTACTTTTGAGAGATAGCTCCGCTTTATGAAAGCGAAATTCGATTTATGAAATAAGATCTTCCATATGAAAGATAAATCAGCGCTTTAAAAATAGATGCGCTTTATGAAAGATATATCCACTCTATGAAATTGCGCTTTATGAAAAAATATCACGGATATGATAGATAATACACTTTATAAATAAATGATCCTATCGATTAAAGAAATATCCGCGTTTTAAAAGATAGACCTTATTTATAAAAGATAGAGCCGCTGTATTAAAAAGAGATCGCCCTAAGAAACAGAAATCCAATTAATGCAACGTAGATTCGCTTCATGAAAGCTTGATCCACTTTCTTAAAGATTGATCCTCTTTATGAAAGATAGATTCTGTTTATCTAGAATTAATGATCATTTTTTAAAAAGAGAGATCCGCTTTATTAAAGATAGACATTCTTTTTGAAATACAGATACGCTATATTAAAGATCGATCGGCCTTGTGAAAGATAGATCCGCTTTTTGGAAAATACATTTGCTTTATGAAAATATATTAGTTATATGAAAGATAATCACTTTTGTGAAAGATAAATCTTTTTATGAAAGATAGATCCACTTTTAGAAAAATAGCATCAATTTATGAATGCTAGAGCAACATTTTGATCAATTGATTGTCCCTATGAAGGAAAAATCTTCTTTTTGAATGATAGGTCTACTATATGAATTACTTATCAGCTTTATGAAAGACTGGTCTTCTTTATGTAAGAAAGGTCTGATTTATGAAAGATAGGTCTGCTTTGTGAAAGTTAGATTAGCTATATGAAATATATATCTGTTTTTTGAAAGATAGATACCATTTATGAAAGTTAGTTGCGCTTTCTAAAAGATATATAGGCTTTTTGAAATAGTGATCCTCTATACAAAAATATATCAGGTTTAGGAAAAATAATCCGCTTTATAAAATATGGATCCCCCTTAAAAAAGATAGATATGTTTTTTGAAAGTTAAATCACAATTTTGAAAGATTTGATGAATTTATGAGAGAGAGATCCGATTTTTGAAAGATAGATCAGATTAATGAAAGATACATACGCTTTTTGAAAGATAGATCCGATATAAGAAAGATAATTCTGCTCTATGAAAGATATGTCAGCTTTATGAAATATAATTCCGCGTTATGAAGTTTAGATGGGCTTTTTGAAAGTTATATCCGCTTTTATATAATATAGATCCACTTTATGAAAGGTATAGCTGCTTTTTTAAAGATCTGCTTTATAAGTGAGAGATCCGCTTTACGAAAGATACATCTGTTATGTGAGATAGATCCGCTTCACGCAAAATAGATCCGTGTATGAAAGATAGATACTCTTTTTCAAAGATAGATCCGATTTATTAACGTTAGATACGCTTTATGAAGTATGAATCCGCCATGTGATAGATTAAGCCGATTTATTAAAGATAGATTCGCTTTATTCAAGAAATATCCAATTTCTGAAAGATAGATCTGCTTTATGAAAGATAGATATTTTTATTAAATCTCTGCTGCTTAAAAAACTTAGAATAGTAGGCGGAAAATAGTTTTAATCGAGTTTTATGTAAACGTAGAATGACCACAAGCTAAAATGTCAGCGCCCATTAAATCTAGACACACACTAGTTGCTACTCTTAGATCAGCTAAATAAAAATTCACAATTAATTAATAGCTAAACTCTAATTGTCTAAATAACTATTTTTAGCTAAACTTAAAACTAAAAAGTGAATTGGTGGGATTTGTCTATTAATTATATTATTGGTTTTCCTTTGAAATAGAAACTATACTAATTGAGGCATTAAGTATTTCTTATACGTTAAGGAGGAAACGTTGAGGAAATATAAAATTTCTATGCTATTGTAAGGGAAGAGACTCTTATTTTTAAAATATATGAAATAGGAAGACAGATCACCGTAGAGGCCAATGAAATAATATTGACGCGAAAAGTTGACGTTCTAACTCTGAGGCAAGGTTTCTTATCCTGGAGGCCGTAGACTCCTTGAGGGTCCGGATAAGGGTCATGTACCAAAGAATGTCATATAAACGGGTCAAAAACAACAACCTTCTCATTGAAATGACCTTTTGGGCCCAATTACAAATTTCCTTTGTTTAAGGAAGATTAAAATCGAATTATAAGCATCAAAAAATACATTACCTTGAATTCAAGTTTATTTAAAGATGCATTTATAATCGCGTTTATTGCCAGTGTTTTCCTATTCTCGATCCTTTGCCTAATTTGGTATCTTTCAGGTTTAGCTTTTAGCTGATTCTACAGTTAAGAATATCGTGAGGGATGGTTTTGTAGTTTTTCTTATTTTAATTATTTTTTTATTTGTCAGCTTTTCCTTCTCCAGTTTAATTAATCACTAGGGTGGAAAGGTGAAGGGTATACTCCTGTACATTAAAGCCTTGTACTCTGTTGTACTCACTTGGGTGGAGTCGTGAAATCCGCTATTTGAGCCCAGTATTTGTAGCCATCATGTTGGAGCAGTAATTTGCATCTCGTATCATTTTCACACTTTTATTACTTTCTATTCTCTTTATAATCTCCCACTGTTTACTCTTCTATCAAATTTTCTCCGCTAAGTAAATAATTAAAACGACAGTGGCTAAATTTGCAAATCCCAGTGTTTTATTGAAATAGAATAGCTCTTAAAAGGAGTACAAACATGTTGTGTGATACGGTGAGATACACGCTTGAGCAGACCTTGGATACACAAAAAACCTTAAAGGAGAAAACTCAATTATTTTTTAGAAAAAGGTGTTCCCTCAAACAATAACAATGACGACGAAAAATAGGTTGAAAGTTCAGAGGAAGGTGGCAAAATAGAAATTGTTTCGAAAACAGCTTGGGAAAATGTCTTGTTATGAAACAATGTTTTAATCTGGGTGAGGAAATGAAAATGATCCGTCTCAAATCTATGAATGGGATTACTTTGTGTAAAATCTAGTTAGATTCAAACTTTCCTATTCAATGTTTGTATTAATCATAAGGACTTGTTTTTAGAAAAGGAGTTTGTTTTTTCCTCTTTACTTTATTTTATGTCTCGATGTGGTAATAAGCTTTGAGCAGGTAGTGTTCATATGCTACCTCTGTATATAGAAATGTAATTAACAAAAAACACACTTTTAAACTGAAATAGAATGCAAGAGAAAAAGAAATCAAAATGAATTTTTAAAGTTACTGTGAAAATAAATCATGCACTCAAGCTCAAGTGGCAAACAGTTGTCCCGCGGG
Source organism: Ceratothoa steindachneri (assembly GCA_963969495.1). Lineage (NCBI taxonomy): Eukaryota > Metazoa > Arthropoda > Malacostraca > Isopoda > Cymothoidae > Ceratothoa > Ceratothoa steindachneri. Next base: position 128,154,229 of record OZ018321.1, read on the forward strand.
TCAGATTTCGCTCACGACCACACTCTTTGTGTTTCAAGTTAATTAATTTATTTAAAATTAAAATTTTCTGAAGTCAATTGTATAATATTTAAAATAAACATCATTTTTCTTTGACAAATCAATAATAATTGAAATAAGGTTGTCTTAAAATTACGTACTTTAGGTACCTAAATTTGCCGCTTGATAAATTGTGTGATCTTATTATAATAATCCTAGCGTGTGTGTGTTCGTGTATGCATCAGAAATTTTGTTGGTAATGTATGACATTGTTGGAAAATTACTCTGTTTCTTGCACAACAAGTGTTGTGAAATAAAACTTTTTTCTCTCACACACTTTCTTAATTTTGTGAGCGAAGCAAACAAGCGCCGCAGGTCTAGCAAAATCGCCCTTATGGCGGGTTTGCTAGTTTGAATAATACCGAAAGATGTCATGTTTAATCGAATAGATCAAAAGAATTCCTCACTCGTGCGCTTGGGTCTAGAGAATGCCAAAGTCTTTGTAACTTGTGGTTAATCGTCTATTGATGATGGTTCTGTCATTCCAGCAGCGTGCAAAATCTGAATGCTCTCTAATTCAGCGCAGCTGATAAACACTATCAGCAATGCGCTCCAATTTAATCGTTCTACAAAACTTTAAAAAACATTATCAAGGAAGAATTTAATAGGTTGATAGAAACCGTCCTGACGTGAAACCTGATCAGTGATTACGCGAATCATATTCTTTTTATCAAAGAGAAACCGGGGGAGAAATATAATGGAAGCTGTTTGCTCAGTAAACGTTGAATCGGCCAAAATGTGCGCTTGAACGGGAAAATAGAAATAGAAAACGTGAATGTAATAATTCTCGCCTCTGATAAATTCTTAAAAGCAATGATGGGTCGATGTAATAAATGCGCTTTGTTAAATGGGGGTAAATTTCTGATATTTTAAAACTTTACTGACAGTTGTTAATTAAGTAAATGGACTATCAAAGAAATAATAGTGTAGCAGAATAAGGTCGAAGGGCTAGCACGTGCGCTTCTGTACGCATGTGATCCTGAGATCACCGCATGGAGCTTTGAAAGTAGGGCTGAACTAGAGTGAGGGTGCAGCCTACGCCGTTATCACACCCTAGCTGTATTTGCTTAGGGGCCGATTTCATCGTCTCCCAAGGCCGTCTTTCAGTCAACATTCCTGCCTTCCGTCATAAAATCGAAGTTCGGCGAACATTCTACGCCAATGTTATCACAATCTCACCCCTTACCGAAAAAGTTACCGATTTTTCCACAAAATCGAACGTGTTTATTGAGGCGGCCTCCAAGGCCACTAAAAGCCATCTCACTAAGCGTCTATATAATCCTTCGACTCAGTTTAGTAAGGAGCACTAATAAAATTCCCACCTACCTCCGCGAACGAGTTGAAGGACCCTTCCTCCCGCGATCGGAGAGATCGGCGATTTCGATTCGAGAACGAAGGCTAAATAGACATCCATCAGCTCTGCTATAGTCAATCGGCGAGGATTCCCATCTCCGAAGGCCATCTAAGAGTGCTCCCTCATCTGAGCGAGAAGTAACCCGACTTTCCCCTTTGCATTTATCGTATCCCAACTGATCCTTTCCTGCAACGAGCACGTAAGCAATTGTAACCGTTCCGCCTACAGATTGATCGAGAATCTGGCTTACCCAATCGATCCATTCTTTGTGTGTTTAAGATCCCTCTTTAAATCACCGACCCGAATCTGACCTCATTAATCCCCTAATAACCCACCTGTATCTCGCGTAGACATTTAGCACCGTCTATACGACCATTCCCTTTAAACCCAATATTTGTGTATATTTAAATAATATTTTGTTGCTAGTAAAGATATATTTTCGACATTGTTTTTGTTTTGCAATCCAAATGCGTATCAGTTACCTGTTAATCTTTGGTTAACTTTCAATCTGAAATATTTGTTTTAAAAAGGACCCCTCAAAGTTAGTACTAAACCATCCCCACTGTACTCATAACAATTTCCCCATTCACTAACAGTCTTCAACCAACTTCAGCCCAAAGCCCCAAAAGTACCTACGTCTCTCTCTCTCTCTCTCTCTCTCTATATATATATATATATATATATATATATTATATATATATATATTATATATATATATATATATATACATATATATATATATATATATATATATATATATATATATATATATATATATATATATATATATATATATATATATATATATATATATATATAGAGAGAGAGAGAGAGAGAGAGAGAGAGAGAGAGAGAGAGAGAGAGAGAGAGAGAGAGAGAGAGAGAGAAAGATAAAGAGAGAGAGAGAGAGAGAGTATAGCCATTCCACGATAAATGGATAATTAAATAGAATCATATAATAAAACTTACCGTTTGCTAAATTTATCAAACATAATTACTATTTTTATATTAAAGGTTAAAATCTGAGACAGAAGGAGAGAAAAGCAAAATGAAGGGTGTGAAATGAGTCAGTTCATCATGAATTTAAATTTAAATCTTTTCACCCTCGGATAAGTTGATTTACTTTCCCGGAATGAGTTGTGGGGTTCTGCCGAGGAGATGCTATTAATTGTATTTCCTTAAAGCCTATGGATTTCTTTCTCGAGCTTTCTTTTGGAGTTTCAACTTTAATGGCTTCTACTTCCATATCTCTGGAGCCAAAACGACTCATCCACTCCGCTCATTTTTCCTAAAATTGGCTTAGAATTCACAGTATTATATACACTACATAAAAGTATTTTAAGTCACCTGCTACTATTCCATTCGATCCTTGTGTCCTCGGAAGCAAATAATCTATCTTGCTTGGTATCCTTCTCCTTTGACTACGAATGCCTCCGTTACTCATTTCTGTTACTCATAAACATGGAATATTTGCGTTTACAAAGATGAAGAAAGCATTTCTTAGAAAGAACCAAAAAGAATTAAAGGTCTCATCGATACATTAAAAAATCCTAAAAAGATCCAAGTACAGAGATGGGATAGGTCATGATTCTAATTCTAAAGAATGAAGTCTGTACAAAAGGGACAGAAATTCAGATACAATGTGAACCACTTTACAAAAAATTACCTTAGGCACATACTTAACGACTCCAATCTTGGAACTAAAACATACACAAAATCTCTGAAAATTCAAATAAGAAACAGCCAAACAGTGCAAACATACCAAGAAACAGACTAAAATGTCTCCTAATAGTGAACTTCAATTAATTAAAAACCAGTATCATAATCAATTGCGATGCATAGGCATATAACAATGCAAGATTTAGACTTTTAGCAAAGATTTAATCTGAACCTAAGAGTTTTGCTCATTAAAATAATCAGATTTTTTTTATTCAGAATTTCTTTTCTGCGCAATTCTCGAGTACCTTTCACAGAAATAGATTTTAGCTATTCAAGCTACCAAATCTTTCCGTCTTTAGTTATTTATATGAAATGTACTAAGAAAAATTAATTGGATTAAGATTGAAATATCATCACGCAAAAGTCGGCAATGTTAATTATTCCTCATATGATTTTATCTTTGATCTTGACGAGCGATAATTCTACATCTAACAAATGGCAACGTGGACCAATCTATATCTAGCAAATGCCAACATAAAACAAATGGTAACAGACCAAGCTACATTTAACAAAATAGATCAATAGGAATCTACCAAATGGCAATATCTGACAAATGAAGGGATAGCGCACATGGCAACCTATACAAATCTACATATGCCAAATGGTTACATAGTACAATCTATGTACATCTAACTAATACCTGAATAGGAAAATGATAAAATAGATCAAACTTCATATACCAAATAGCCACATAGATAGATTTAAATCTATCAAATGGAAACATAGAGCAAATTAAGTCTAACAAAGGATATTCTAAACAAATATACATATACCAAATAATAGCATAGACCTAATGGCCAAATATTTCAATCTGCTTCTATAAAATAGCAAAATAAAACAATCTGCAATGAATAAATAGCACCAATGAATTAATAGTGACATAAACCATTATACAGCATAGACATATTAGCATGATAGACAAATCTACATACACCAAATGGCAACATCTGAGAAATAAGGGCATAGCTGACATGGAAACATATATACATACTTATATCTACATATACTAAATGCAACATAGTACAACCTATATACATCTAACTATTGCCTGAACAGGAAAGTTGTAACCTAAACAAATTACATCTACCAAATATCAGCATATACAAAATGGACATGCATAACAATATACTTCTACAAAATGGCAACTTAGAACAACCTGAAACTAATAAATACCACCATAGAATTAATAGAAATAAAAACTAATATACATGTGTCAAGCCATTTAAACAAACATACACACACTATCGTTGACGGTCTTTTCCTAGGGTCAAATATTCCGACTAACCATTGAATTTGATTTTGGTCATTTTCTCATCATAGTTTACGGTGTTTAACGCAGGTCGAACCACTTCGAGGCTACCTTTTTGGCCTAAACTTCTGTAACTTACCAGCCTAATTTGCAAAGGGGAAGCGACTCATTCCCCTTCCCTTGTGCACCACTTCCATTTTCTTCTTTCGGACTGAAGGATTCAAATGGGGCCGTGAGGCCTTTTAATTTAATTTTTTGCGAGGATTCTGCCTTGATTGCTCCGCTGAATCTTTTTTCGTCACTTACCTTTGACGTGGTTCATTTTTAGAGACCCGTACTGGATTCTTTCGTTCAGCGAGGATTTTTTGCCATTGCTTCCTGCCAGCGTTGTCGCTGCCCCTCCGCCGGCTGCATCGAATTGTGCTCTTCCAGTTACGTTTGCAAGTGTTCTCCCTTGGGAAGCCGTCTACACTGGGGGCGTGAAAGCACTCTCACAGTCATTTTGCCATCTCCTCTTTAGGGAATTTTGCAATCTCGAATTCCTTCTCTCGGATCGTTGGGCCTTCAAGTCATCGTTTCCCGTAGTCTCGACGCCTTTCGCCCCGATATCGCCGCCTGTGGGTTTCTCTTTGCCGAAGACCGTCATCGCATTCACCCTTGTGGACTTGGATCGAATTCACTCATCATCGCCAAGCCTCTTTCGCCTGGGTTTCCAACGTGAGTTATTGCTTCACTATTCTGGTATCGGGTATTTTGGAGCATTTCTTTCTTGTTATGTCCCTTTTAAATTAATTAAGCTTTATTCCTGTAACTTTGGGCCTTCGAGTAAGGGACATAAGACAGGAATGTTATTCCGGGAACATCTGTCACTAGAGTAGCGTAGCCTATTTCATCTTCAACGGCGCGTGTCGTTTCGGCTTTAAAAAAATTATTCATAGAACCCAATTTTGTATGCGCGAATATCTATTTTTGTTAGAACGACTTGTGGTCGTTAGATGGTGATAAGCATTTGTGACTTTTCATATTATTTGATGTATCCCCGTATAATTTGTTAGCAGTCAATTTATCCCATTTTGATTTTAATGTAAATAATACTCTTAATACTTTTATGTGTGTATTCATTTAACCCCTTCGGATACCTTGTCATTTAGCCACGTCCTGATAAATTTTGGTGAATTTCTGGTAGGCCTTTAGATCCCTGGTCTTCTATAAATTTTTTGTGTGTGTTTTATTTGGGCCGTGTGAACCGTGTTCCGCGATAACCTTCACAGTTACATATCTTCCGTATATATCTCAATAACTTCGGTTCACACAAAACTGTCATTTAGCCATTTCGTTTAATTTTCTCATTAACGACAATCTGCTTGACTGAAATCTTTAAAACATTTCCTTAACTTTTTCTGACTTAATTATAAATCATTTTCTAACCATTTATCTATACTCCCATAAGTTCTTTGGATTAATAATTTCTGCTCGGCTCACTCTTTCTCTCGAACACACTTCAACAAAGAACGACTTCAGACAAAGCTCCTCCCCCATAAACCTTTTTGGTCACGCCCACTATCTATACGCACACAAAATAATCGGACATTATACCACATTACTGCACATATAACCAATTCAGTCCAGTAAGCACAAGTCTCTTCCATTCATCTTCACGTTGAGCTCCATCCACCAAGGATTGACTTTCTTCACCAATTTACTTCCTCAAGCAGTCCTCGGTGGATAGGATCCCCAAGTCTTTCCATCCGCATTCACATTTACTCCTTCCACCGAAAAGGGAGATTTAAACTCACTGACTCCAATCATTCATCCTGATAAACATCAAACTCAAAATATAATTACTTTTATCAAATTGTTTATAAATCCAAATAAGAATTTATTTAATAAATAGCCTCAAACGAACTAGAACCTCAAAATTAGCTTCATAAGCAGAGAAGAAGTATCTGTTCCAACTTGGAAAACTGGTGACCCGCCACAACCATCTCTCCTCCCTCTTCTCTCTCAATTAAGCAACCTCTCCTATCGCTACAAGGAACTTCTTCTTTTGCTATCTAAATATACAATTGGCAGCATAAACTAATATACATCTTCCAAATAGCGACATAGACAAATGAACATCTACTAATTTCAACACAAGTCAAGCTATGGGGGTCGGTTAATAAGTTCTGCGAATCGGTAGGGCAAAACAGAGGAAGGGGGGTGGCTGTTTGCGTGGGTGTTAGGACAAGTTATGACAACTTAGGACCTGCAGCCGCACGCTCCTGACTCGTCTATTTAAGAAGCAGATCGTCAGTCACAAATTTTTCAACAATGGAGAAGGTTGAGCATGGCGCAGTGATCAAATTTTTTTACCAAGGAAGGCAAGAATTCAAAAGAGATCCATGAACGCATGCTTGCAATGTACACTGACACCGCCCCTTCTAATGCAAACATTGCTTGCTGGAATAGGGAGTTCCGCCATGGTCGTGAGTCCTTTGAAAATGACCCCCGTCAGACGTGACCAACGAGGACAATGTAGCCCATGTGGAGAGGATGATCCTCGAAAATCGACGGGTGAAGATTGAAGAAATCGAGCGAGAACTTGGAATATCACATGGAAGTGTTATCAACATGATCCCCGATAATTTGGCCATGGCCAAGGTCTCTGCCCGTTGGGTCCCTAGAAACCTCGCGAAACATCACGCCCCATGATCGAATTCAACGTCGTCCAAGTCCATAAGGCCCGAGTTGCAGAAGCTGCCCTGCGCGAGTGCGGATTCTAGGAGCTCAACCATCCTCCCTACAGTCCAGATCTGGCCCCTAGCGACTACTTTTTATTCCGCCAGCTCAAGACTGCACTGTGTGGACGCCGGTTTGGAGCGATGAAGATGACCAGCTCGCCGTCCAGGAGTGGATTGAACAGCAGTCAGGAGATTTCTGGTTGTCGGGCATTCGAAGCCTCAGGGAAAAGTGGCGCAAGTGCATTGAAGTCGAGGGTAGTTATATTGAAAAATAATAAAACACTTTTCATCATATCTCGTTTCCTTATATCCGAATTGTAAAACTTATTGACCATTCCTCGTACATTGACTAAATGTGAACTAATCTACATTGATTAATGGCAATAAGGACCATTATATCATAAGATTATGTGGGTTTATTTAACCATTTTCTAGGGATATCCTACCATAGAGCCCCAATCTAACTAAATGAAAACAAAGTATCTTATTATGAGCGTAGGAAGCTACGCTAATAATATTGACCTCGTTACTACACCCATAAACACCAAGTAATGCAACCTATCGACCAATAACAGGTCAAGGACGTGTTTAGGTGGAGTAGTAGACCAAACCTATCTTACGTGAACGCTCCCCACATCAGTTTGTAACCAACACCAGCATACATGGTGCCTTGTCGACGAATTGTTGGCCTCATGTGATCTACTATTAACCAGAAACATCGGGAATCGTGATGTTGCCATTCCTCGGGATTCCAATTAGCAACGTCATGAACACAGGTGCGGCGCTCTGAGAGGTGTTGTGATGTTAACAGTGACACTCTTGTGGGTCATCTGTCCCATATCCTCATGCCTGATGTATGTGTATGGGCCTGGTATTCCCTGCATTGACTGTGGATACGATTTTAACCACTGTTGCTTGTGTGTTACCATGAAAACTCAAGCTGGACGCCGCTGGTCACGATCATTAATCACCCTTAGTCGGCCACTGCGTTGTCCAGAGTGGGTGGTATTTCCTTCTACGAGCTATAGTCGGTACTACCTTTGCACCCTACATCGAGTGAAGTTAAATGTCACCACAGTTCCAGAAATGAAATGCTTCATCCACCTTCCATCCACTATTATGCCCCGTTCGAACCCCTATCATTCCCATGCTCTTGTCACCTGCCGCCTAACCTATGTTGACGCTGATCCATAAGATGATAGATCTCAACTGGAAAGTTTCGGATGTTATTTGAACTCGGCTCGAAAGGATTTTGTTTGCTCTCAATGCACTAAAGGGTAAGAGGAAAATGGCGTATTTTCAGAATGTTCACCTTGCTTGGAATCTTAGTTTCTTAAACATTTCCGTTTAACTCAGTGATTCCCAAAGTCGGCGCTAGTGGCCCCCTGTGGGCGTCGTTGTGTTAAAAGAGGGCGCTGCAAGTTTATATTTTACTTAGGAGCCGGTGAACACGCACAAAGGGGCGTTGGGCATATATCCATTTTAATTTCGAGTTTTAAGAAATTATTCAATATTAGTGTTTCTACAAAGTTAACTTTTGTTAACTTATGTTTAAATAGATGAGGATTTTCCTTTTTTCATCCACTACTCCCGCATACTTTATAGATAAAGGAGAACTCCTGTATCTGAGTAGTTGTTGAAGAGTTGGCGATGGTTGTTGGCGTTATTCGTGAAATTTCTTAGGTTCGTTTTTTAACTTCCTTTATTTTCTGCGCTTGAATTTAACCATAATTTAATCTGATTTATGACTTTACAACCTTCAAAACTTACAATAATTCAAGGACTAACCTTGGGAGGACCTTGGCAATCCTATCATTCGAGAGAGAATGTAAAACACCATAAGGGTTTCAAATTTCGTTAGAATTGGCTGAATAGTTATGATGTTATTTCCGAAGAAAGATAATTCCAGGACTAACCTTGGGAAGACCTTGTCAAGTATATCATTTGAAATAGGATGCAATACAACATAAAGGTTTCAAATTTCGTTAGAATCGTCTGAATAGTTATGATGTTATTGAAAAAACAATATAATTCTTAGCTAACCTTGGGAGGAATTTGATAATAATATCATTCGAAAGAAAATGTAAAACAACATAAGTGTTTCAAATTTCGTTAGAAACGGCCAAAAAGTTACAATGTTATTACAAAAAGAATAAAAAAAAAAAACGTGGACCGACCGAGCTATCGAACGACGTGTAGACGCCCGCGACTACACTCGCACACGACTAAAAATGCATTAAAACGAAAATGCACAGTTTAGTGTTGAATATTTGAAGTTTTGATTTATTAATTCTAATAATGAACAGCACCCAATGAGTCTCCTTTGCGAGAGAGTATTTTCGAACAAAGTTATGAAGCCAGGCAGGATTTCCGATTATTTAAAGAAGATCCATCTTGATAACTGGAAATTAAATTTGTCATATTTTAAAACTCTACGAGATAAAGTTCACAGGAGAAAATCTATTCACTCCTTTATGACAAACCAATCAAGGAAATGCGACCATGTACGATTGCCTGATGAGGAAAAGCTCAGACAATTGGAGAACAACTCATTTTTACAGCTAAAGAGGAAGCCCTTCGTGCACCATCCTTCTCCAAGTGGAATTATTAAAACGATTCCACTTAGTAATAATTATGTGCCAAGGAGAATAGTTGAAATGGCAGAGGGAAAAAATCACCGTGGTTATCCGTCATAGCTTATGCTTGGAGAGATTTAATAGGTGCAAAAGACATAAAACAAAAACAGAAAAAAACAAAAAAACAAGCAGCAAAAAGGTAAGAAGCAAGCACGCTCCGGCGTTGGGGGCAGGCCCACCTCCCTGCGACGCAGCATCATGCGACCCACACCAAAGAGAGTCCCTGCCCTTGGAATTCAACAAGAATGTATGGGTGACAATGCAGTCTTCACAGTAATGTAAAAGGGAGCGCTCCATCAAATGGTAGTGCGTCCAGTGACTGTGCTTATTTGGAAGACGATAGAAAACGACCAGAACTCCTGGCTGCATTATGGGCTAAGTCCATGGGAACAGTTGTGGCGCAATGGCACGTAATTTTAGTTCTCCTCGGCCGTTTCCCATCTTCTATGCTAAGCAGGCACGAGGGCTACCCTGAATCATGCCATGGAATCGATATGAGAAAAAGCAAAGCGCTGGTCTCGTTGCCCAGTCCTCACGGTCTTTTTGACGCGCTCCTACCCCGCAATACCCACATGTTCAGAAAACCAGCAGAAGATAATCGCATACCACTAGCCAGATGGTGTAGAGATTCCAATGGTTATATAACACTCAGGGCACTATGTAAGTCACTAAAGATCCCAATCCGGTCTCCGAAAGTGCACGACACGTTATCTCATCTACCGAGCGATGTATTACAACCAGCTCAGCCATAAAGACAGATGCAGCATCTGATAGAGCCCCGTTGACTTCAAACAGAGGAAGTACGACGTAAAAGCCAATCCCATCCTGAGCCTTGGAGCCATCCTTATACACTATCAGGGATCCAGCGTGACACGAAGTGACCTCCAAAAAGGTCGAATGCAATAATCTTAACGCTGTGTAAGCTTTGGGAGCAAAGGCTTGGCTTTAAATAGTCAAAGGTGGTACCATCCAAGGATTGCCTCCTGCCGAGGACATTGAAGAGTCTTTATATAACATATTAAAAATCAACAATTTGCTTTACCATTCGATGAATATTTTCTTCCAGTCAAGTAATCACAAATTTAAGGATATGCTCGTTAAATTTTTTCTAAAAAAATTGTGCAAGATTCACTGCTCGCAAAGGAACTTGAAACACACACTAAAGATGAATCCATGTTTACCTTCGTTAACCAGTTTTTCCAAGAAAAAGAATCCCTATGAACAATAGAATTATTTGTGCAACATACGGTGCTCAGAAACTGACAGGGCAGTATAGAGGCGTTCTTGTAATCCATTGTCAACATTTAATTCATAGGAACTTGAGTGATCGGTTTCATAAATCCCTTGTTGTTCTTAGCATAGAAGTAAATGAAATAAAATGCCTTCTCTTTAATTCCTACATCTTTAGACAACTGAAAAAGCAATGATGGAGATTTTTATCGACTCCTTTTTTATATTAAAGTGAGATTTTTATCCAAATGAAACTGTTTGAAGCATTTTATTCTCTTTTCAACATTACCATACAAATTTTTCGAGAGAAAGTGGTTATTTGAGTGAGGAACTCTTAACTTGAAAATATGACATTGCCTACTTAAGATATTTTTTTAAATATTCAATGATGGGAAATTTCATTTGCAAGACTAATGCAAATCTTATCAAAGCAAATCTGTTGTGTTTTTATTTCCACATTCATGGAAAAGTTTCCGCTCTTTAGGCATAATATTGCTCGTCGAGAGATAACTCTTTTACGAAATCTTGACCGATTAGAAAATGATTAGGAGGATGATAATTCCATATTAGATGATGATGGCCTGTTGATTTATTGTGACCATTTGAACTCTTTGCACGATGACCTAAACTATAGATATCAGGATCTCATATTATGCTAAAAATGTTCGGCTGATAAATCCCTTTATTGATGCTTGTAAAAATGTACCCATCATTTTTTCTTCAAAAAATGATATTAGGAATTTTGGCTACGAAAGAATTTTTTTTTGAAAGGTATCCAAGACTGTGGGAAGCTATGAGACTTTTTTTTCATTGCTTTACCAACTTCCCCTATGGCTGAACGTGGTTTAGTGCAGTTATTCCGCTTCTTGCTGAACAAAAAAACAAAACACGCCTGGATATTGCAAAATGAGATTTGAGATGACTTCTAAGCAGCATGGAACCTAGATTCAGAGCCTTAGCCAGTAAGTACCAAAGTGAGCCATCGCATTGAAAATATTTTGAGTTAGGCTACCAATTTAATTTTTAGGGCATTTTCATCATCGTATTTATAATATAAATATAAACTACATTCATATTACTTTTAAAATAATACTTGAGTCTTATCTTGCTCTGAAAGATAAATTAAGTAAAGTATTCGAAATTTAATTTGACAGGTGGGGCGATGACCAGAATTTGTTTCTAAAGGGGACGCTAGTGTAAAAAAGATTGGGAAACACTGATGCAAATATGATGAAAAATCGTCAGAGAAAATGTCACGCACAAAGAACTCTGGTGATCTGGCTGATTATGGAAAGATTGATCGATATGATATTGATTTCTCAAACAAAATTATTCTTCAACCGCATCACAGATGAAAAAGTCGCTTGGTCTCGCACAATCTATCTTTTGGAGAATACAACAACGGCAAAAACAGCACAAAGCACACCTCAATCCGCTTAGAGAAAAATACGGTCCATAAATCCGGTTTCCGCTCATTCTCCACTCAATTTTATTCCTCTTGTTTCTCGCAACTTAAGAACCTTTATCTGTTCTTCCCATGCATTCATTTTCCATGAAATGGGAATACCCTCCTTACCTGTGCAAGTTTCCTGATCTTTGATCATTTAAAAACGAAATGGATTCATTTGCACCTTGCCCAGAGTAGTCAAGAAAGGAAATTATGATCGATTGATACCTCCTTCTTTTCCTAAGAATTGAAAATATAGAATTCTAATTAGTAAAAGAAAATATGTATAGTATTAAAATATTAAATGAACATTTAATTTGAAGCAAATGAAGGATTAAAATAGTATTCAAACAATAATTACCCTTCCTAAATTTGAAGCAAATATTAAGTGGTCAAGAATTAATGTCTTTTTTTATTAAAAGAAAGTAAAATCATATTTATATGAATAAAACGAACTCTGTTATTTTGCAAAGTAAGTCCTATGATTACACAGGCCTGCGTTTGAAATTTTTCTTTTTATATTCCCCAGGATTTCTTTGTGGCTTCTTAATGAATCTAACCTCCTGAGCTCAAAAATGAATGTATATTTGTTCAATCAGGTCAGATTTTCTCAGTACAGCATACACCATTTTCATTGAGATTACCTCATTTTTTCTGAATTTAAAAAAAAAAACCTTTCTCTATCTAATAATGCATTATTACTGTTATATCATATAAACAGGAATACACGTATGTAAACTATAATTCTTTTAATAAACAAAAAAATAAAAGAATGCAACATAATAAAGAAAATAATTATAATTTCGAAGAACAGACGCCCTTGACGATTTTCGTTTGTGCCTGTCATCTGGTGCATCACGCTTCAAACACCAACAGTAGTCAGCAAGCATGTTTCCGTTCCATTTACACTGGTACCTGGATTTTATTGTTTTATGTCTTGGTGGAATCTTTGCCCCTGTTCTTTACTGTAATCCCCGCAGTTGTCGGGAAAATAATCCAGATGGGACTGTAAAAAGTGTATCTTTATAGACATTCGAGTTCCCAAATGTTTGAGACTTGTTAAGAGCTGATTGACCAGGGCAACATATTCTCCTAGGCTTCTTTTATTGCCTAGAAAATTGTTAAATAGAGCTTTGAAAGCTTTCCAGGCATCTTTTTCTATGTCCTTCATTGATGCATCAAATTGCTGATCAAGTTCCTGATTTGAAGTCCATCAAAAATTCCCCCATGGAGCTTAGCGTCACTGATTTGTGGAAATTTTTGAAGAAGAAATTTAAAAGCTTGGCCTACTTTATTAAGGGTTTTGACATAATTTTTCATTATGCCAAGCTTTATATGCAGTGGAGGGAGGAGTATTTTTTGAGGAGGCACTAAAGGTTCAGCTATCACATTGTTTGATCTAATTCTAAATGCTTCTCGTGGAGCCCAAACTTTCTTCTCATAGTGCATACTATCTGCACGACTGTCCCATAAACATAGGAAACAGGGATGCTTCGTGTAGCCTGTTTGCGTCCCAAGCGTAAGAGACACTACCTGAAAAAATTTAGCACGGTATGTAAATTCAGTGTAATATTTCTAAAAACAAATTCAAAGTAATATTTCTTAAAACAATAAGAATATAAATATGTACTGAAAAATCCTGTATGCCGATGAATTAAATCATCGTATTGGAACTAAGTGGATATATGTACATCTTATTTTGAGTTTATTGAGTTGTGTTGTATACCTTATCAATTAGGATAAGTTCCCCATTAACCCAATAGGATGCATTAACCTATAGGGACACACTTCAACAAAAAATATAACTAAAAAATGACTCATGATTTCCAGATTTGCATTCTTGTAAAATGTAAGTTGACCAAAAGGTGTATACAAGTATTAACAATTAAAAATGAAAATGTCAATATCAAAAAGCTTAGAAATGCCAAGTGTAAAATGATCATACCTTTAAGTCACCACATATCCTCCACTTATAGCTAGAGTAATTTATTGCATCCAGCATTTTTTTCATATTTTCATAACTTTCAGTAAGTTGGATTGAATGGCCTATAGGAACGGAAGCTATCTTGTTACCAATATTCAGTAACACAGCTTTTAAACTTCTACTGGAGGAATCTATGAACAGTCCCTATTCTACTAGGTTGTAGGGAATTCCAAGGGCCTCAACAAGTCCTTTAATATTGGCGCAGTATACTTAAGAGCTGAAAGAATGCTGTAAAAAATAGCTTTGAAACTCTTGTTCTCTATTTCTGTACCCCCCTAAATGTTGTTTCTTAAGCGAGAAGATTACTTTCACGAAGTCGAGAGCCAACAAGTTGTGTATTCGCCTTTGAAACCCCTAGATCCCTGGTCAGGTCATTTAACTGAACTTGAGTGAATGGTCTTGCGACCATATCATGTGTGGAAACCTGATAAGACTCAGATGTGTCATAATCTTGATCAACTTCCATATCAATCTCTTCATGTACCTCTATATGTTCAGGGGGAGAAGGTATAGGAATTCCTGGGCCATGAGGCAGGGGTTTGATGGCAGAAGGAACATCCGGATATGCCACACTATGTTTATTCTTCTTATTTATACCTGTGGAAAATATAATTGCATATTGCATAAAGGAATTGATTTGGAGTTGCAGATAGTACATAAATGTTTAGTAAAGGATATGTTAATGCTTAAGTGAACTATGTTAGTTTTTAATTTTATGCTAAGTCTTTGCATAATAATGACATTTTCAGGAGCCAGTATAATACAGAAAGCTTAAATACTTGATACAATGCTCACCTTTAGAATTTGTCATGCAAAAATAGCAGTCCGTAGTGTGGTCCTTGCCATCTCTCCACACCATGGGAACACCAAAAGAGAGGGACTTCTGTTCGCCCTGACTACAGCGTCTTAAACTTATGTAGCATCCCTTGCAGCAGATATGTGGTGCAAAACTTTTATCGTGATCTCTTAGCCTTACTCCAAAATATGCATGATACAAAGATTTAATTACAGGAGGGATTGTACTAGGGCTGCTCGGGAAAAGTCACTTTGCCGCAAACATAGCAAAATCTGTCGGAGCTATTCTTACATTTTCTGTTCATTTTTAACTCAACCACTATTATTATTATTCTTATGATTATAATGCTAAGCAATTTTTAACCTGCAAAATATAAACTTATTTGCATAATTACTTCAAATGTACACAAAATTTACTGCGAATAGAGCAGTGCAAAAACTATTGAAATTTGATGTAATATAGGAGATGTATAAACTATAAAATTATTATCACCCCCTGTATCGCAAAAACTGGAGGTGATAGAGAAAAACTATGAAAGATTCGGATTTAGGAGGTCAATTTTATTAAGAAACACTATAGAAAACCTAAGGTACATTTTTAACGCAGACCAGTGTTATTGGCAATGTGCCCCTGACGTCTAACAAGGCAGGGGACACCTTTTCTTGAATGATTCCGTCGGTTTTGATGAAATTTATGATTTCATACCTTTTTCTACCTCCTTAAATCAGATAACATTTGCCACTCAGATGATGAAGTAATGAGATAAATAAATAGCAATTACATGATGTAAGGCCCAATTTATAGGAATGTTGAGGAAAAACTTGCCAACCAAACGCAATATTTTTTCTGGGGTTAAGCGCGCCTCATTCATAACAATGTGGAGGACATCATTTCCGTTGGTGTGTGAAAGGCGTTTTTGTTCAAGAGCTTCATTTAAGCGTCGTAAGTGTTGAACATATATATATATATATATATATATATATATATATATATATATATATATATATATATATATATATATATATTGGCCGCTTAAATTCAACCGCTATCAAATGTTGTTCAGAAACACGTTGCTACCCACGTGCATCTTCGCGTCGAAGCCGGGCGCGTTATCGCCACCTGAGTCAATATTTAACCAAGGAGGTTTATCCCCCCCTCCGTTTCCCCCATGCGTCGATCTCGCCAGATTGAGTTAGGCTTATGGGCAGATAAGGTATGTTCCCAGGCGGCGGCTGGGCATTCCTTCGAAGCCCCCACTCCATTGTCCCCTACGCCAAGGGGATGGCTTCGACTATTTATATGGAAACCTTGCCGATTAGATCAGATCAGATCCAGATTATCTTCGCGAGACATCACGCCGATCCGGTCTCACCTTGTGCACCAGAGGCCCTCTACCTCAAAATCCACCATTATTGTCCAGAAGAGGACAATATCCCTTGAGTGCTAAGGTTCGAGCCTTCAAGACGCCAAGTCCACAAGGCCCCCCCTGTTGTTCAGAAAGAGAACAACGTTAGAACAGCCATTGTTCTTTGAGCCCGTTGACAAGAGACGGTTCTCACCCTCCCCCCTGTTGTTCAGAAAGAGAACAACGTTAGAACAGCCATTGTTCTTTGAGCCCGTTGACAAGAGACGGTTCTCACCCTCCCCCCTGTTGTTCAGAAAGAGAACAACGTTAGAACAGCCATTGTTCTTTGAGCCCGTAGGCAAAAGACGTTTCTCACCCTCCCTGTTGTTCAGAAGAGAACAACGTTAGAACAGCCATTGTTCTTCAAACCCGTTCGTCAAGAAACGGTTCTCCTTCCCAAGACGTCACGTCAGGATTATTTAATTCCCCCCCTTCGGCTGGAACTCGCCAGCGGACCGAAGAGTCCTTCCCGTCGCCTTCCTCTGCACAACAACTTGTAATTACGTAAGCTGAGCATTACCTTTAATTATCTAACCTTTCGTCAACCCTACCCTGTGCTTTAAATGGTTGAGCGAACCATTCCACCCCCTTTAATTTTTATTTGTTTACCTTTTTAAATCTCCCAAAATCTTAATCCTCAGATTAGTCAGATATTCCCACGATCCTTTCAAATCTCCGTTTATGTAAACATTTACCGTTTTGTGTGTTGTTGATAGTTTAATTAATAAAACTCTATTTTATTAATGATAGCCATATTATTATCCTTGAGCCCAGTTCCACTTCTTAAGCATATTGAAGATAAATAACCTCGGTCAATCAGATTTACCACCCACTCAAAATATACGAATAATTCCCTCAACGAATAGTTATATATGGTATATCGTCGAGAGTCTATTCTACGACATATATATATATATATATATATATATATATATATATATATATATATATATATATGTAAGGTTTTTAATAAATAAATATTCACACGTTGAAAACGTTATCTCACAGACAGTTATTTCCTGTGGCAAACCAAACACCATTTTTTTAGTTTAAAAAAGCCTGGACTTCGCTAGCTTAAAATAGGCTTAGGCATTGCTACTCTAAATAAAATCTAAGAAGTGCTACATCATCAAAAGCGACCTAGACATTACTACAATTTTCTTTAAATAGATTACAACAAATTTGGAACAAGTGAAACAACGACAGCATACTTTGCCCCATCTGCAATTCCCTAAAGCTCAGCCTGCAATTTTCTTGCATAATAACGCCCTCTCCATACGAACAAGTAGGTGAAGACTTCCTTAGACGAATAACACATCACCGCTATCAACTGGCCTCACAGATTCCGGTTCTAATCTGAAAAGCTTGGAAGACACTCGGAGAGAGTTCTAAAGCAAGGAATCGGAAAACAGTTCAAGAATTCTGGGAACTTCTTCAAGATAAATTGAACGAGATTACTCTGCAAGTGTATCAACAGTTAGCTTATAGATGGTAGTCACAAAGTACTTACCTTGTGTTTACAAGGCTATCACTCCAAAAGGGAAAAGCTCTCTTCTTGCTTGGTAGGCTAGGTAAATTGGTGATCGGAGATTTCCTCAAAATGTAAAAGGAAGCTTGGAGCTGGATTCAATACGCCTTATTCGGCGGGAGCTTGGAATCGTCTTAAGATGTTCGTTTCTTGATAAAAGAATTCATCCTTAAACACAGTCAATCTCCCGTTTTAGAAAAACAGCTCGAATACATGAATGCGGTCTTTTTAAGAACCCTTTATAATAAATCTATATATTTAATCGGTTCCGATAACATAAAATTGGTTCTCTCAACTTACATTACTTATTTTATCAATTCTTACATAACTATTAAATCATATAATTGCTAAATAATAATACAAGGAATTAATACCATTTGATTAAAATCAGAACGAAAAAGACTTGCTTCATAGGCCTTGAATTGTTTCAAAATGTCGCCGTTTCTCTTATTTATGTGATCTAACCTATAAATGCTCTTTGTTTTCATCAATCAAACCCGATTTATATTAAATATATTAAAAAGTTAAGATTGTAATTATTTTCTGTAGACTTTCACTCTATTTTTATTAACTCAAAATTGCTATATTCCACTGTTTCAGGACGAAAGAATGATTCTCTTTAGGGTGTAGCGTGCGATAAGTTCAGGCAAGTGGCTTAAATGCTTTTCTTGAATAAGTCTTTTTTGGGGGACTAAGGATGGCAAGGGGTATAAGGCTCTTGCTAACGGCTGTCCAGCGACGCGGGAAGCGCGTTTGAAACTCGTTTCGTAACTTTTCTTTCTTTATTTTTCTTTGCCCCCTTTCCTACTCAAAGCTATCTACAATGGTGCCCAAGGCCCGGGAGGCCGGGGAGGGAGAACATTATTTCTCAAATAACATTTCCTGACGCCGTTCTCCTCAATCCCTCAAAATACGCTTTGCTTCTAGGAGGGGGCCTGTCTAACGTGCGAGTTCAGGAGAAAGGCTTAAATGCTTTTCTTGAATGAGTCTTTTTTGGGGGACTAAGGATGGCCGAGTGGTTTAAGGCTCTTGCTAACGGCTGTCCAGCGACGCGGAAAGCGCGTTCGAAACTCGTTTCGCTACTTTTCTTTCTTTATTTTTCTTTGCCCCCTTTCCTACTCTATGGTATCTACAAGAGCTCTCGAATAAACAGAAGTTCATATGTAGGGGTCTGAGTCAGTTATGGTACTCTCTCTTTAGTTTTGCAGGCTGGGTTTAAGTAATCATCGGCTTCCTTACGGGATGAAGGAAAAATAAATATTTATATCTGGATTCTTTATTCCTGCCTATTATAGCCGGAATAAGCTTTTAAAATGGTGAACAAGGAATATAATTTTTCTTATTAAAACAACAATAATTTTCTAATTCTTCTGACTGATTTTTTCGCTTTATACACCACTATTTGAATTTAGTATACTGGTTTTATCTAATGTTATTTAATGAAATGTACTTCTATATTAGATACACAGTACATATTGTTTCTTATGATCTACTTGATTCTAACTTTCGGTTCATTTTATCTGATAGTCTTAATTTTATAATTTCTTATTTACACTATCCGTTATATTTTCGCTTGTTTAACTTTATTTTATATTCATTTGTTTAATAATTTTCACATTTAATTATTTAACACTTTTATCTATTCGTTTGATTAGTTATTTTCACTTTCACTTTTTGCTCTATTATTTATTTATTTATTGCGCTTCTCACTTTCAGTCACTTTTTAGTTAATTGATGAAGTCATCATGCCGCACTTTATGTTTTTATACGTTGTCGAGTTCACTGTGTGACGACTGGACTCCGGGATGTACATAGTGCCGTTGCATAGGAGGCTTTTCATTTCCTTTGGGGACCAAGGCCCCTCAAAGGTCAACTTGTACTCGCCGTTCCTAATGCCCTTTACTAACTGTGTCTGGTTCATTTTTTTGGGTCTACATCCGGTAGTCCCGAAAATTTTTTGTTTCAGTTGTTCCCCGTCGAAAAAGTGTCCCTTTTCCAGGACATCGACTTTTTCGGTCAGAGGAACTCCGGGGTAAGACTGGTCGTCTTTCGACTCTCCATCCTGACTCTCACCTTCTACTTGTTTTGGGGGTTTTCGACTGCGTAGCATTGCCTTACTACCTTCTGAAGAGCGATTTTTTTCACGCGGGCTTACTAAATACGGACTTTTGAGCCTCGCTACCTAAGAACGCGACTGTCCTGGGAGTCATTAGGATCCCAGTCGATCTGAAAAGATTTTAATATATATTTTCGCTGCGAGTGATGAAATAAAATGATAGCCTAAACACCTCATTGCTCCCGTCCACCGCCCTGCGTGGGAACCTGCTCGGATGACTGCCCTTCATTAATTTCGTCTTAACTATGTGTGCCACTTGGACTGGCATAATTAAGGGCTTGCGTTGAAACTGGTTTAAGGCCTAGCCCACAGCCAAAGCACAAGTCAGAAATTTTCTCGAACCTGGGGCAAAACTGCGAGTCCCGGGCTGAGGAGAAATCCCCATCGCCCGGGGGACCCGGCCAGAATCATAGAGGGAAATACTCCCGTCTCTATGTAGTTGGATGCAGTTTTGGCGTACGTATCCGTGAGGGGGTGGCAAAAACTTAGTGGTCGTTGATTCGGCCACTACGCATTAAGTCCACCAAGCTCAACCCTCTGAGGTCCCCACTCGAGAACCATCCCCCATCCATCATCCCGCACCATCCGAGCACGTTTTGCTACTATTTTGAGTTTATGCAATTTTCTTGGACATAATTATTAGTGCTCCAATTCCTTTAGATGAGAAGCAGCCTCAGACATAGAGAGTGTCCGGATGCTTCATCGAGGACACGACACAGGACTCGTGAAAGTACTCCCATTTTCTACTGCTAAGGAGGGATCTCCAAAAGCTCCAAACAATCGGATGGGAACTTCATCAGAGAATATCACTTTGCTTCAATTGTAACAGTCCATTGTTCATATTTTCTACAAAAGTGGAGCCGATCCGTAAGGATATTTTCGGTGATATGAGGTCCTTCGGAGCCATTATCAACTTGAGACTTTTCTCGAATAGTCAGCGTTTCAGTGTGCACGCTGAAGCGTTCACAACTGTTATTTCCAATCCTGAGCCAGCACGTTACAAGTAGGCGATCTTGGCGTTCATTTAAAGCGTTTGGGCATCCAAAAGACTACTTCACAGGAGTGTAACCAGTCCTTTTAAATTCATTGCTGATCGTAAGATGGCGCTACTTGATGCAATGCCTTTAGCAAATATCACCTCCCATTTCAGGCCATTTGGCGGAGAGCAACATAGGTTGCACACTTTTCGTTGGAAAGAACCATTTCTGGAATGTAAAAAGATTCAAACTTTATTTTACCAAAAATTATTACGAAATAGATTATATGTGCACATCATTATTTAACTCATATTTGTTATAAGTATACCTTTTTGATAGAATAGCAAAGCTCTATGGCCTGAAAATCACCAACAGAAACAGGACCAGAGCGCGACTTTGGATTCAGTAAAGCCATACATTTTCTGTTGTTTTTTTTTTAATACTGACTTTTTAATAAACCTGCAATAATGTCAATTTTAGAATAATTATTTCTATCACGTAAATAATAAAATGAATGAAAAAATATAGATATATATTAGTCTCAAATCTTTTGCCCATAAATATAGATTTCGTATAAAGTACTCTGAATGACTCAATCGAGAACCGTATATATTTTCAATTGCGTACATAAGATCGAATGGGAACAAAATAATTGCATACCATTTCTAGACATCAATCTTATGATGGTTAATAGTTCACTCTGATATCGTAAGCCAACAAATTCAAATTTTTTTATTCATGTCTATTCAACGATGATAAATCCATTAAGAAATCCGTTATTGTCCCAAATTCTTATAGCATACCACAGTTGCATTCAATGTCTTCCTCAAAATGACCTTAGTTTTAGTAGCTATTATTTTATTGAATTAATATATCCGCTATGGTTTATTGAAATTGTTATTCTAGAATAAAGTGTATTCAGTATTATAGTGCGAACGCTACACGCAATAATTGTGACAAATATTTTATAATCTTTTCTTTTGCCGCGTAACTTTTGAAACTAAAGGATTTTATTGCAAAACAAATAATAATAATAGGTCTTTTAAATATGTTACTCCTTAAAAATATTTTTCTATTAGGAAACGATCTAGTGAACGGTCAGCCGTGTATTTTATTCTATGTAAAAATTACCGTAAATAATCCGATACATGATCTGATATCGTACATAAAGAAAGGGTGAATTTATTAAAAGAGCCACGAACATCGTGTAGTTATACGACAAAAGATTATGGCCTCGAGTTTGTTCACTCACTTAAGTATGTGTAACACCAAAATATATCATAACCACAACGAGATTGTATACCAATCTTATAACTAATATAAAATACGTATAATGGAATTGATATTAATTACAAAATTACTAAATTATAATATCTCTGTGGGAACTTTTAAATTTGACTGTTTCATCCGAAATTCATTATAGCCCAAACTGGCATCTAAAACGGTGACAAATTTGCCCACTCCTTAAACTACCCCCGCCTCCTCCACACACACACTTGATTTCATGAACCGATTATCCACCTTCATCCACCATATCACATCCTCCTTCCCGTTCTGACTCAGTTTATATAAATGTTTGTGTGATGTCACTTTCATTGTACAGCTGAAGATGATAGTATATTCCTAAACTAGTCCTGTATTAAATTGATTCTACAAATGTGTGATTTTCACATGTTGAATTAATTTCACGCTATTGTGGACTTCTCTTTGATCAAGGAGTATGAAATTACAGACTAATTATTCCTATAGAGTGAGAGTTAAGTTTGGCTGCAAATGAGCGAGTGAGACACCGAATAGGAGGTTAACGCAAGAAAAAGTAGATCGGAAGAAGTGTTTATAGAGAAAAAAACGAAAGACACGGAGTCAAGGCAATTCATGAATCAGAAAGACAGGCAATCATGAAATAAAGGAGTTACACAATGAATGTAATCCATATATCAAAATAAAGGCAATTTTTAATGCAAAGAATACCAAATTGACGGCAATCTATATAAAAGAAAGAGAGGCAATCTCAAAAGCGATTAAGGCAAATGACAACATAGTGAAAGCAATTCATGCATAAGAAACGACGAAAACATAGTCAAGCTAATCTAATAATAAAAGGATAAGCGATCTTTAAAAGGATAAAAACAAAGAACACAGTGGAGGTAATCCATACATAAGAAAAGCAGGAATGACGTTTTGAAAAGTCATTTGATACAAATGTGCCTGGCAGAGTGCTTTCTCGCCTCGGATGTACTAAGATTAATTGGGTAACTTACCGAATCAATTTAGAATACATTGCTTGTAATAGGAACATGTATAACGTACGTCTTATGAGCTTGGTGTGAACCGAGTCTTTTTAAGGTTTCATGTGGCGGAATATATTAAGTCACCATAGAACTGTATATCAGAGAGAGGGGGTTATTGGGTTCAAATCTGGTCTCCAAACTGACGCTTCTTTCTCTTAATACAAGCCCTTTCTAATATACCTTTTTATCTTCAAATCTGGTCGCTAAGTGGCTATGCTCCTGTTCTTTTCTGTTCCAGCCCAACATCATACCCCATTGAGGCAAAGAATTCCATCACACCGTAGAGATTGCTGAGGCTTACTACACTCCCTCAAAAAATAGAGTTAAAAAAAAGAGCGAGAAATGGTAGTTTGGCATACGATGATGAGGTTGACTGGAGAGAACTCAACGGCTTCACTAACCGACCTAAACTCATTCACTGGGAGAGAGAAAGTATAGTCATTTCCTGAAATGCGGAGCAGTGTGACCGCTCCAAGCTCGACCCGAGGGGTTTCTCAGAGGGAAACGGTCCAAAAAATGATATTTAAATAGGGAAATATTCACAATCATGGAGGTTATCGACCAACTTGCATAAAGACAGATCAATACATGATAATGAACAAATTCTCGTACAGTGATTCGTAAACTCATCCACATTCAGGACACCTATCTCCAACTTTTCGATTAGATCATCAAGGACCTGCCGATCATCAAGGACCTGCCGATCATCAAGGACCTGCCGATCATCAAGGACCTGCCCCTGGGATTAGTCACCTAGTCCTCCTAGAGCCGTGCCTACCGTTAAATTCTCCGAGAAAAAAATTCTTTGACGAACGTATCACGATGGAGGGGAAGTCCTTCGCAGAAATAAAAGTATACCTCCTATCCAGGTGAAGCTGCAAGGAGGTATTCAAAGCGAGTAGAAGATCAGAGATATCATCCAGGGTGTAAATCGCCCATGCACCTGCCTGTCCCCCATCCCATGGCGATGGGGTCGCAAATCCTTATACTCCAGGAGGTTTTGCAGGGGTACAAGGTGTAGAAAGATAAATAACATGAAACGGAAGGATGTATGCCTCCGCAGCTCAACCCAGTTGGCCCAGAGTTTACGTCAATTTCATTAAAGGAATATACGGAAACAGCTGGAGAACCATTCGAGCCGAAACAGCTGGAGAACCATTCAAGCTGAAACACCTCCGAACCCTTCATAAAGGAGAGGAACACACTCAATCTTTTTGGTCTTGTTCTTCATCTTTTTTTCTCTTTAGGAGATGAAGCCGGAGAGTAAGCACTATTCTTTTCACCCGAAAAGGGGCAACAAGGCCTGATGATGCAGCCTCAGCTATGTCCTTCTCCGAAATAGGAGAAGTCCATCGCTGACAAGGGGGCACCAACCAGGGTAGGAGGTTTCTCTTCTTTTCGTGTCTCTTCAGGGCTAGTGCCGCCTCAGTAGAATCTTGTATCAGCTCGGGAGCTAGTTCCATTCAGTCTTTGTCCACAGCTTTGAAAGTCCTTGCCATCTGGAGTGGGGGCACATTGGGGGGAAATTTCACGTTAAGAGGTGCCTGCTTTCTTGGCTGGCTACTGATACAGAGCTGGAGTCGTTCAAGGGTGACTCAAAAGAAGGGATGAGGGGAAAGCCACCTCAACTGCTTACAAAGAAGTGGAGAAAAACCCTTTTTCCACTATAAGAGGGGTGGGCGACTGAAAAAGTACGAGGGGTACCTCTTCCTCAGAGGTGGAGCTGCCCTAGGACAACGCCAAATATAGCAAATGGGAAGCCCTTTTGTCGCAAGCAACTGGTTGGAGGGGAGCCACCTCTAGCGGTCAGAGAGGTGATGTTAAATTTCTCCTCCACCCCTACACCAAGGTTGGGCGATCTTTCACTTATATATAGGGATATAATCCGCAAATTTGCTGGTTTAAAAATCGTCGAAAGCTTGTGACCAATAATAAAAGGAAAGAGGGATTTGTGGGCTTTTCCCGTGTCCTTCTTCTGTCGCCTATCCCATCTTGGGTTTTGGTCTTTTCAGTTCTCTACCCTGGCTGCGTTAAAAAAAAATGGTGTTTCTACCTGTGCTGCGATGTACATGACCAGAAATTGCCAAGTGAACCGGTCACTCCCTAAAGGCCGCAGGTCCCAACTGAACAGTCAGAGATGCACGGCGACAAGGTGGATTTTCTTACAAATCTTTGGCAGGAGTCCCAGGAATCTGAATCTGTTGTGGCAGACCCAGAGATGTGGCTCGAGTCTTTTAGTTGTGCTGGCATCCACAGGGGAGTTTTATTGAGGGTAAACCCGATTTTCCAATTAATCGCCCGACAATGCCCACGAACACTTAAATCGAGGTTCAAAAGCCTCTCTTCTGATATGGTATGAGGTAGCTGGTCAGGTCCTTAAGCTTATACAAAGGGTTGAAAGGATAATCGTAGAAGGATGAATGCTGAGAGGGAACGAGGAGGAAGAACACCAACGTCCCACGGCCCCGTCAGAGAGTTTAAGTAACTTAATTTGTATTCATGCCAGGAGGAAGTGCAGTTCCTTCAGTTACCAAGTGTGACAGGTTACACAGTGTAACTCCATGCGGGGCACAGCACCAAGAAATGAAAGTATATTTCAGCTGGGCAATGCCCCATGCCACTCATCCAACCACACCTGGAATTGGTGTGGAGAAATGGGGATAGCCCCTATGGAATGGCGACAACCGAGCCTAGACTCAATCCGACGCAACACTGGTGGGGAGTGCGTGGAAAAGAAATAAGAAGTACCACTAGTACATATACAGTAACACAGAACTGTATGAAAAATTACAGGCTGAGTGGGGGAAACATGTCGGCAGAAATTTGTGACAATTTGGTGAAATGCATGCGGCGAAGAACTATAGCTGTAATTAAATAAAAACTGGGTAAAAATAAGTATTAAAATGATTAAAAATAAATAAATATATATTCTAAAGTCATTTAAATAAAAATTAATTAGATTATTTGAATCATTCCATAGGGTGCTTTTTACTTTTGCCCCGGGGTGTATGAGGGACTGTGGAAATTTGAGGAATTTGTGAATAAATTATTTCAAATGATTTGATTGAATATAATAATTCATACTCTTTAGTTATTATTACTTTTTAATGTTTATCCATAGTTATCATTACCATAAGCACATTTTTTCTCATCGTGACGTCAGATGCTTTAGTTCTATACATAGAGGTGAACACTGTGACGTCTTTCATTCTCACTCCTGAATAAGACGTCTGATAAACATGGCGCTGGAATCAATACCCCAAAATAAGGGAATAGATAGAAATCCTAAATTTTGCTGAGAGCAATACATAAAGGGACATAAAAATGATATCTATTTAAAGATAATTGGCAAATTGGGTCAATTCTGTTTTCTCGACTTCACTCAAGTTTGGCTCTCAGCCAGGCAATTCCATGGTTGACATGGCTGAGGTAGACAGTGTGATGGATGAAGTTATATAGCTCTTATAACCATATCCAGTAAAGATTTGTTACTTTTGGTCAAACGAAAACCAATGCTTTAAAATAAAGCATTTATTTTATGAAAAACAGCAAAAAAGTATTAAACTTACTACATTTGGTAATTAGAGGTGCCACGCCTATTTCAAACCAGACCCTAAATGTATACATTAATTAAGGAATGAAAATGTTGTTTTGCGTTAACAATGCCACGTGGCTGAAACTTCCTATGGAAAGTGGGTTAACAAAAGTGATTTTGAAGTTGGTATGAAAGAAATATTTTTTGAGTAATTTGTTGCATTTCCTAGTGAATAATTTATTATAAGGTCCCATTTCTGGTACTACGAATTTTTTTTTCATTTTTGGGAACATTATATGAGAGAAAGGATGGAAAGTAAATTTTGGTAAGAAAATTATTGATTAGTTTGTCAACCCACTTTCCATAGGAAGTTTCTTCTCATCAAAAGACAAACTTCCCCTAGAAATGAGCAGCCGTGTTGTTTACGCCTTTACTTGTCCTTGTTGTTTGCAAGGAACCTATATTGGTAGTACGGTTCGCTCATTGAAAGAGAGGTTTTGTTCTCACATGGGAATAAGCCATCGCACTGGAAGAATATTGTCTACGAGGAAGCTTCTGTAATTAGAAATCATAGTATACAATGCAAGACAGAATGTTCCATAGATAATTTCGAAATAATTGGTCATAATAACAATAAATATAGTCTAAGAATTTTGGAATTCCTACTAATACGTACAAAATCTCCTACACTCAGCATAGATAATACCGCTGTTCCTCTTCTTATTTCTTAATTTTAATTACCTCATTCAACAACCAACCAACCTTCTCTTATTTAACAACCAACCAATCAAATTCTTATCCATCTTTAAGCCACATCCTTTATAATTTCTTCACTTTGTGATTTCTCCTGAACTTCATCGGTAAGCAATATTATACTGTAATTTTTTACTTTTGTGTTTTTGCTTCTTTTTTTCGTGTCAATAGTGATTACATTAGATTAATAATTTGATTCTCTTGCCTTTTAAATTCCTGAATTATCGGTAAGCAATATTATACTGTAATTATTTACTTTTGTTTTTGTGTTTTTTTTTTCGTTTCAATAGTGTTATATTAGATTGATAATTTGATTCTCTTGACTTTTAAATTCCTGAGTTATTTTATAATTTTTGATTTACCTACATAGTCATAACCTAATTATTTTTAATATTTATATATATATATATATATATATATATATATATATATATATATATATATATATATATATATATATATATATATATATATAGAGAGAGAGAGAGAGAGAGAGAGAGAGAGAGAGATAGAGAGAGAAAGTACTGACTAAATGAAGAATCGGAAAGAAAACAACAAAATTTTATGGAACAACACCAACATTAGGTTAGGTTAGTCTTCTCATTCAACTACATTAGGTTAGGTTAACCTTATTCATTCGACTACCAGCCTCCGTACGCTGCTGTTGTTTAACATTCCTGCAGAGCTTATTCCTGCCTCCGTACGCTGCCGTTGTTGGTCACTCCTCTCAAGCTTATTCCTCTTTATGTAAGTACCAACTCACAGAAATGAGTTTGGAAGAAATTGGAATGAGAGTTTTAATTCGCTACTGTTGCAAGCGATAAATTTCTACAAAAGTTGCTGTGAAGGAAATTTGCGATACTGTGTAGTGCTCCATTGCAAAGGGGATTATCATTAGCAAAGAAGTCTCACAAATGAAAATCATGTGAGCCTTATGAAGTCTTGAAATGCGCAAGCAGAAAATTATGCACCTGCAATTAATCTACTGAATTTGTATAACATTTTTTCATGAAACCAGGTAAATAATTCATGCAAATACTGTATTCTAGTAAAGGCTATATAGCCAGAAAATGAATTCGAGACGCTTTCCCATTGTCACCCGCATGCACACTCACACAATTAAAGGCGCCTCTCGCCTAATCATTGATGACCATTCGGGCCATGCTAAAATTCCGGGAGACGCCGAAACAACTCTGCAGATATATTTATCAAACCCTAAACTAAGAAACAGGGAAGACGCCTTGCATTTATTTATCGTCTCAGAGACATGAAACACGAAATCTTAGTTTCTAAAATTATCTCTGTCCTCAAGATAAATTTATCTAGCAGACACCTAAATCAAAGCTCCATGCTCATTTTCTCTCTATCCCCTTGTTCACACGAATAAACTTGCCATTTAAGTAATCTCTGCCCAAACAGCATGATTGGCCAACAGTGGGCCACGCCTGAATTTCTCTACACGATAAATAGCATTCAAAATGACGCATAAAAGGTTCCGTCCTCAGTAACAAGGTCAACCGTCAGCTCTAGAAGAAGAAACATAGACCAAAAGTAGACCCAAACATTAGTAGGCCAGTCTCAAATACCCAACATACACATACGAATTCATTGCGCCTAGGCCCACCGAGTCTCTGTCCAATAAAGGCTCCGAGAATGCGCCTTCTGGGATGTCCGTTTCCTACGGTAAATCAACTGATCCTCTTACCCAGCCTACAACGCCAAAATCAAACGAGAGGTTAGTCATCCCCAAATGGAGTCAGCCCAATGTTAGCGCTCAGTAACCAATTACCTCCAAACACACTACATTGCATTAGGCCTTCAATCACCTATAAGTGGTAACACGATACACCCATGAGAGTGTAACCACTTAATCCTCCCCTAACTGAAGGAGAAGACCCAGTCAGTCAGGCGAAGGTCTCACGGTGGTACAGACGTTTCAACTCCGGGGATCTTACCCTTGACGATCAACCACGTTCCGGTCTACCGGATGCTTTGATAGCGAGGCTTTAGTGAAAGCATTGAAAGTTGAACCTTCTACAAGCAGCCTTGATCTTGCGAAAGTTGTTGGAGTGTCATGCTATCAGACTGCGCTGGACCGATAGCATCAAATGGGTTTTGTTCTCCACAAGCCACGATTGGATTCATATGCCCTCAACGAGGCACAAGCTTCCCTGAGAATAGATATTTGCAGCCAAATTTTCAGTAAACCAATTGAAGACCGATTCTCGATGCGAATTGTCACATCAGATAAGAAGTGGGTGTACCTGGTTAATCACGGTCGGGAGAGAAAAAGGGTTCCACGAGTTGAATAACTCGCATCCGCTCCACAACGGAATTAGTTTGACAAGGAGGTCATGATCTCTGTTTGGTATTACAAGTAGCTCGACCGTGTGTTCGAAAAAGGAAAGGAGTATCTTACTCTGGCCACACACTGCAAGGTTGAATATGTGGAAGTTCAAACAGATTGACTGTGTTGAGATTCTTCATCATCTACCATTCAGTCCCGATGCTGCACCGAGTGACTATGACCTATTCCGCTCAATGGCACACTTCCTACGACACCAGCGATTCAACACTTTTGATAGAGTAAAGAAAACTTATTGACAGTTTTTTAATTCAAAGCAAGCTGACTGCTATCTGGGACAGATTCGGATGCCGGCTGATCGCTGGAGGAAGATCGTAGAGAATGATGGACTTTATTTTGAAGAATACATGTTGGTATTGTTCCATAAAATTTTGTTGTTTTCTTTCCGCTTTTTAAGTGAGTCAGGACTTCCTGGCCAACCATATATATATATATATATATATATATATATAAAAGAGAGAGAGTGTGTGTGTCACAGGGAGTCACAAGGAATAGTAGTACCTCAAAGGACATTGATAACCATAGCGTGGAGATACTATTTTGGAAGGCCCTAAACTATAGCATAAGAGAAAGTATAGCATAGATGAAGGCTCTCCCCGCCCACTTCTCCCACCTGAATTTGTAGGCCAGAAAGCTGAAAAGATACCTGTACGTTCTAAAAAAAAAGAACACAAACAAGAATTTTTATAAAAAAGTTGAAACCCCTCTACTTGCCTTAAATCTATAATCTATACTAAGGTAGATTATCTTATCAAGTCGAGATTTAAACTGTTCGACTGACAAACTGTTCATTACTTTTGGCGGTAGACGGTTCCACGGTCCGCAGATTTTGTACGAGAATAAGTTTCCCAGCCCTTTAATGTCCTTCCTCAGGGTTGAAGACTAGACTTGTATGGCGTATCTAAGGTGTGACTGGACTAGAGAGTTGTACAAGGCGAGAACAATCTGCTTATTTTGGAAAAGAAAATTCCTCTTTATGTACCCCCAACATTCGCTACGCCCTCTTTTGCCACCTGGATAAACTGCCTGGAGAACCTTAGATCACTGCTTATTAGCACGCCTAAATATTTCTCAAGGTCAGTGGTATCTAGTTGTTTGCCTAGCAAGTAGAAGTTTTCCCGAGGGTTAGCATGGCCAATGCGCTTTACCTTGCACTTGTCAAGGTTAAATGGCATCTGTCACCTCTCTGACCACTCGACTATCCTTAGAAGGCTATTTCGCAAGCGTTCTACTCCTTCTCGCGAGCTCACCCTACCTCCTAGCTTGCTATCGTTAGCGAACTTGGCTATCGAGCATATTAGTCTTTCGTCTATATCATTGATGTTGACAATAAAAAATAGAGGCCCGATCACTGAGCCCTAGTGCACCCCGCTACTGACTGGCGCCCATTGCGAGGATACCCTTTTGATTTTTACTCTATGCCTCCGTCCTAAGAGCCAGTTTTCTATCTACTTGGCTACCTTGCTGGTAATGCCAATTACACGAACTTTATTTATTAACCTGCGGTATAGTACCTTATCGAAGGCTTTTTGAAATTCCAGGTATAAGATATCCACAACTCAACTACGGTCATAATCACTCAAAATACTGTGGAAAAATTCTAGTAGATTAGTGAGACATGAACAGTTTTTGCCGAATCCGTGCTGGGAATCCAAGATAAGCTTGTGTGACTCTAAGTTCTGCACTATACGGTCTGCGATTATTCCCTCGAGCAGTTTGCCTACAATGGATGTCAGACTAATAGGCCGGTAATTATCTGGGCATTCGCGGTCCCCCTTCTTATATATGGGAGTTACGTCTGCTATTCTCCAGTCTTCCGGCACCTCTCCAGTTTACAAAGCTTTGTTAAAAATGGTAGTGAGGTGTGGAGAGACCTCTTCACTAACTTCTCGGAGGACTCTAGGAAGAAAGCCATCCGGACCTGGAGAATTATACTAGTTACGGTTTCCTAATCTGGCTACTACTTGGTTCCTCTCTAACTCGCAAACTCACCCTCGAAATCTCGATTGTTAGTATGGATCCACGTTGCTACGATCGCGACGATATCTATTCGGTTATCGGAGTCCAATACAATCACAAGTTCGCCCCACTTGTTTTGTATTGACTTCGCGTTAAAAAGTAAAACTTTTAGAGAACGCTGGCTAGTTTGCACGCTCCCTCCGCTAACGCGTTTCCCGACTACTCGGATGGAGTTTTGTTCTCAGAAATCAACGTATTACCACTAGCTCCCTCCGAGTTGCCTGGATCTCCTTTACCTAGGACCGGTTCTTCGTCACTGGCAGGGCTTCCATTACTCTCTGGTTGCAGTGCAGTAGGGCATCATGTAGTAGAATGTCCCGCATTGACTTGCTCTCGCGTCTCGGCTTGAGTCTCCTGCTGGGTGGTACTCGTCGAGTAGCCGCTTGCTCGTCCCATGCAACCCTCAACAACCAGAAGGCATTCCTGTCTATTAATTCGGCCAGAAACCTCCTTCCTCGGTCGTTTAGGTGGACCCCGTCCTCAGTGTATAGGTCATATCGTCCTAAGAACAAGTAGACCGATATACAAACTTAACTCCTGTTAAGGCGCAATAGTGACCTAGACGTTCTTTAATGCCAAGAAGTTTGCTATGTGCGTGCGCTGTAGCAAACTTCATGGGTAGCATCCCCACGAGCATGGCCTTGCTTGTCTTTGAGAGAAGATCCTCTGCAATCTTCCTCTATGTCTGAACTATATGTTCCATTTGACCGACTCTACCTACTCTAAGAAACAAGTCATTTCAACTGACCATTGAGGCAAGTACGGAGCTCCTAGATAAATTCCGTACATTCCTAACTTCGTCTTGTAGCACCTCGTTATCCATCCCGGCAAGACATCGCACTTCATATCTGTGGCACTTCCCCCCCACCCAGGTGGTACTGAAGGCCTTGCAGTCGCGAGTCTCTCACCACTACCCATTGCGCGCCCTCGTCGACAGGATGGCATAGCGATTTAGGGTACCCAAGAGGTCCTCTGTGCTAGGAGAAGTCATCTTCTGCTTCTTCTTATTTTTACCACTTTTCTTTTTCCTTTTTACTTCCTGAAACTTTCCCTCATTCGAGCTACCACCCTTAACCTCCTGTGAACCCTCCACTGCCGGTGCCGATGTGCTCATATCGGTCGGTTCACTGTTGCTCACTGGTGCTCCCATCGCAGCTACTACCTACCTTTTCCTCTTTCTTCTTCCTTTCCTTTTTTTCGAATTAGTCCGAAGATTTACTGCAGCAGCTTCAATGGGAGCACCTGCAGCTCCAGTGTTATCATTCTTGATATTCTGGGAGTTTGTTTGAGCTGCGCCAGACACAGGAGTTCTCGCCTTCTCGAGAGTTGCCGTGGATCTAACGAAGTCAGCATAATTTGTCTCTGTTCTTCGACCCCCTCCTTTAGCCCTTCCCGGGTCTTTTCGGCGAGCTCCCTGTCCGGATTGGGTGGTACTGCCCCCTTATATGGTGTATGTGGCATTACTGTCCGCCACGACAGTTCCTCTAGTGTTGTTCCCATTGCCTAGAGGTGACCTGGAGATGACACGTCTCCTGAGCTCGTCATCTGACTCTTGAAGTTGGCCTACCTGATTCCTCAGGTTAGCAAAATTCCCAAATGGAATTTTCGTCGAATTAAAAAGTTGATTTCTCACGACGGCCTGTTCGCGGTGAGAAATTCCTCTCCACTTCCAATTTTATGTCGCAGAACTTGCAGACACTCTGACAAGGTATGTTCTTAAAGTTTCCTTCTTTAAAATCTATACACCAACGAATGCCTCAGCACCTAGGACATTCAGTTTTTAATTGTTGGGCACCGGGAATTTTTCTCTATTTACTTCTGTGCTTTTGTCAGCTGAATAGGCGCGCACTAATATCTTCAATGCTTGTGACCACTAAAATGAAAGAGAGAAGTTCAGTACTGGATCTCTTCTCGGCCACATCCGCCTACACTGCAGGTCTTTCCAGCCTCTCCCTAGCAGACCCCATTCTCCTGCCACACTAGCCAAAGGGTTTCCCATTGGCTATACGGTCTCAAACGTGGCGCAGCTTACGGGTGACAGCCACAAGTGATTTCTCACTGGTTTCTCGCCAGAAGTGACAGGAAGAGGAAAGCCGAGGTTGGGGCCGTACTAGGCCCTACCGAGAGACCAGACTCGTAGCCCAGGCATTCAAGGGATATCTTGACATATCCAGTGACCTAGCCCGAGACCTTTCAGTTAGCCTAGCAGCCAACTAGGCTGGGTAGTTGTGACCAGTAACAGCCCAGCCTAAATCACCAAAGGACGGTCACAGGGGCTGGTCAGGCATTATGCGTTAGTGGTGGGCTTTTCAGGGCATACTAGACTCTGAAACCCCTCCGTCCCAGTCTCTCACAACCTGTGAGCGTCAAATGGTGCTATTTATAGAGGTTCAAAGGCCTCTCTTCTGGTGCATGAGGTAGACCCCAGGTCCTTACTTGTTACTAGCAAAACATGGTAGATAAGGATAGATGAGATTTGTTAGTAGGGGTGATACCCATGTACACATACACAGATATACCGAAGTATACATTTATATAGAGAGACACGATAGTTCCCCCTTTTTTATATATTGAGAGGGGTTAAGGGAATGTGGGGAAGTTAAAGGAGAGAGAACCAGAGAGGACAAAGGAGAGAGTAAAGGAGAAACCAAAGATATAAATAAAGAAACAGAGATAAATTTAGATGAGAGAGAAGGAGATAGAAAAGAGAGGAAAAGAGTAAAGAGTAACAACAAGGAATAACAACAAGGAAAGAAGGTACCCTAGGAGACCTTACGGTCCATTCAAAGAGGGTACCATTGGACTTGCAATCGAGCGGGCACAAGGCTGCTCAATTATTTTGCGTCCCTAAACGGCCACTTTTCAAGACCTTGTCTAGTCTTGACTTGAACTGGTCAACAGATTCACTGTTGACAACTTCCACTGGAAGTGCGTTCCACTTACCGCAGATACTGTAGGTGAAAAAATTTCCACACAGATTGCGGTTGTAACGCTTCAGTTCAAGTTTGAAGCCGTGATTGCGCGTTCTGTTCTCACTCAGTGTGAAAATATCCTGGTAGTCAACATTGTCGAACCCTCGAAGTATTTTGAAAACTTCGATGAGCTGACCACGCAGTCTACGGGTTTCCAGCGAGAACAGATTTAATTCCTTTAGTCTATCCTCATAACTTTAATGTCGGATAGAGGGGATCAGCTTAGTTGCCCTGGCTTGTACGCGTTCCAATCTCGCGATGTCCTTTCGCAATGAAGGACTCCAAAATTGTACGGCATACTCCAGGTGCGGTCGGACAAGTGAGTTGTACAGGCACAGTACAATCTCCTGGTTCCGATAACCAAACTGGCGCTTAATATAGCCTAGCATCCTTTGGGCCTTTTTCTCCGCCTCAATGCACTGTTTCGAGAACTTGAGGTCACTAGTGATTGTTACACCCAAGTCCTTCTCAGTGTCACTCGATTCCATAGCAGTGCCCTTAAGGATATACTGAGATTGGGGGTTTCTGTGGCCGATATGCATCACTTTGCATTTCCACACGTTAAAAGGCATTTGCCACGTGTCCGACCACTCCCCAATCTTCCCAAGATCTTCCTGCAGGCGGGCAGTATTTCCATCTTTTGCAACGTTCATACCAAGCTTGGTATCATCGGCAAATTTAGGAATCTTGGCAACCATGTCACCGTCCATGTCGTTGACGTAGATGATGAATAGTAGTGGTCCCAGGACAGAACCTTGAGGCACCCCGCTAGTAACGGGCACCCACTCAGAAGACTGTCCATTTACCACCACCCGTTGCCGTCTGCCGGGAGCGAGAGAAAAGAGGGAGCGGGAGATAAGATAAGGAGACATAAGAGATAGACTTAGAGGGATAACGAACAAGATATAATAGAAAAAGGACAAAAGAGAGAAGAATAAGACAGGGAGGAAAAGCTTAGGAGAAAAATAGGGAACGGGAGAATAGAGAGAGACAAAAGAGAAAGGGGAAAATAGAGATAGAGAGGGAGCGGGAGTGAGATGGTGATAGATAGATCTATAGATAATTGAGAAAGAAGGGAAAAAAGACGATAGTAAAAAAGAACAAAAAAAAGAAAATTGAAAGTTAGAAAAAAGGAGATGCTGAGAGACATAATAACAGAGAGCCAGTAATTGGGAGAGACGGAAAGAAAGAAATGGCTAGATAGACAGAGATATGGAGGTGTACATCTTCCATCTATATACACTTACATATAGTCAAGGTTAAAAAACGTATCTAAAGAAATATACAAACAAAAAGAGAGAGAAGCCGGAAGGGAAAAATAGAGAAAAAAAGAGAATGAGAGGACAAAAGTGGGGAGAATAAACAGAGAAAAAAGGGTAGAGCGAGAGGCAACGAAAGATTTAGTGAGAGACGGAAAAGAAGATAGGAGACAAAGGATAAAAAGACAAATAAGAGGCAGGGCGAAAAAAAGGGAGCAGGAGAGAGAAAAAGACAGAGAGAGAGAGAGAGAGAGAGAGAGAGAGAGAGAGAGAGAGAGAGAGAGAGAGAGAGAGAGAGAGAGCCGAAAAGAGAGGTAGAGAGCTAAATTAAGATGGTAATAGACAGATAGATAGATAGATAATTGAAAGAAAAGATATGAAGGACAGAAAAAGGAGCAAAGACAAACATGAAAGTTGAAAGTCAGGAAAAGGAGAGCGTAGAGAGATAATGAGGACTGAGTGATTGGGACAGACCGAGAGAGAGAAATGGCTAGATAGAGGGATATATGTAGGTGTACATCTTTCATCCATATACACATACACATAGTCACAGTTACCACACCAATCTACACACATATTCACACGCATAGAGGGAGAAAGAGAGAGGGAAAAAAGAGAGAGAAAGAGAGGTCAAAAGGGGGTAGAGTAAAAGAGGGAGAGAAAAAAGGGAGCGGGAGAGTAAATAGAGTTACATAAAAGAGAGAGAAAGAGTTAGCGAAAGACAGAAAAAGCTATAAGAAAGAAGGGAGAAGTGGAAAGAAGAAAGATTCAGGAAGAAAAAAAAGAAAGAGGGAGCGGGCGAATAAGAAAGACAAACGAAAGAGAGTTAGATAGGAAATAATATATACACACAAAGCGAGAAAGAGAGAGAGGGGAAAAAGAGAGTAGTAGAGGACAAGAAAGGGGGATAAAAGCGGGCAGAGAGAGAAAAAGGGAAGAGCGAGAATAAAAGCGAGCGGGAGAGAAGATAGTGATACATAAGAGAGGAAGAGTTAGTGAGAGTCAGAAAAATTGATAAGAGAGAAAGGACAAACAGACAGAAAAAGAGGCAGGGAGAAAGAAAATGGAGCGGAAGAATTGAGAGAGACAAAAGATAAAGAGAAGCAAAAAGAGAAGTAGATAGCGAGGGAGATGGCGATAGATAAATAGATAGATAGAGTGAAAAAAGAGATGAAAGAGATTGAGAGGGAGTATTTGGTGGGGGGGAGGCTAAAGAGGGAAGGAGGGAGAGATATAGATAACGAGAAGAGAGATGTGAATGAATAGTTAAATAGATAGATGGATGAAGATGAATATAGTAAGAACGGAAGTGAAGAGAGAGAGAGAGAGAGAGAGAGAGAGAGAGAGAGAGAGAGAGAGAGAGAGAGAAAAAAAAAAACAGAGATGATGGATAGGGAGAGAAAGGGAGCACAGAGAGAAAAAGAAGAGATGAAAGAAAAGAGACAGGGGATGGAGGGAGAGGGAGAAGCAGAGAGATCATATAAGATAGAGGGAGAAAGGCGCAGTTATCCAAAGAAGAGAGAGAGAGAGAGAGAGAGAGAGAGAGAGAGAGAGAGAGAGAGAGAGAGAGAGAGAGAGAGAGAGAGAGAGAGAGAGAGAGAGAGAGAGCAAATTTTCCCTTTTGTTTGGATTCAATAAATATTTTATATGCATCCACCATGAATATGAAGCCCCGCTTTTGATTTGTGCCCCTTTCTTGATTCGATACAGCTTCCCTCAAAGCTGCGTTTGTTAGTCTTTGATTTGGGCTAAATCATATCAAAGAATGAGCTCACTGAATTCATCCAGGCTTTTCGTCCCAGATAGTTCCAATGGCCTGGTATAATCTATTAATCAGTTGAGCTTTGAATGAATGTAGATGGACTGGAAACTCCGTGACTGCTTTTTTCGCCTGGCTTAGTATTGATTTGGGATCACAGGTAAGTATTTATGTTCTCTTTTTCAAATGGGAAGCGTACGCCCTGTTGATCTCGTATTATGGTTTAAATTAACTTCATAATTGCGATATATTAAAATTAATTATCAGTTATTGGTAATACTTCATTTTAGGGGCGCACGATAGGGGGCGCTTATAACATCGGACGGTAGCTTCAAAGGGGGCCAATCACGGCGTTGTATTTGTTTTGTTATTCTGTTTTTCCTTTCTTCTTTATTAATTAGTAAATGCCTGCACTTCTACTTAATTATATTATTTAGTAATGCATTGAGTTTTTTATAATTACTAATGTATTAAACTTTGTATGTTTCGTTTAACTGTTTTTGTGAAACTAAACCATTAATTTCACACACGTGCAACCCTTACTTCAACCTTATTTCAAACATTGGTAACTCTGAAAACGCGCAGTTAAAAGAGCGCGATTATCGTGAATACGTTTTGTTCGACTTCAATACGACTTGTGTTAATTCCTCGGTCAATTTAATAGACTTTTCTATTTTGGTCTCATATGAAAGAAGCGCGGCTCAATTATAATAGGGAAAGGTAGAGATAGGGTAAACCTGAAGATCCGCGTCACGCGCTCGCCTCCGCTGTTCCCTGGTCCTGGCCTCATAATATTTCGTCCATGTTCCAATATGTTTCACCTTGTTTGACTAATTCTATTTACGGCTCGTAAAGGAGATCGCCCTGCGATGACCCTGAGATTTCAACTCATTTGGGAGGTCTGGGGGGCGCAACCCCCCAGTATATAAGCGTGATTGTTTATAGAATAATGTTCGAACGTTTTTTTTTTTTTAACAAATCGTTTATGTGCGTCTGAATGAAACATAAAAGCAACTTGGTCCCGATAGATTTCGGCTGAAATCTATTTCCAAAGTAACTAAATTTTAAATTTGTTATTTTGATAAACGTGCTATCGGTTCTGCACGTTTATCGAAATAATAAAGATGAGGGGCTTCGCCTTTTGACGTCTGGCGTCATAAGGCCCAAATTGTAGCCCAAATTTGTAGCTCAGAAACAGCGCCCCCTATCGTGTGCCCGTAAACTGAAGTATTACCGAGTTATTTACCTGATAAATATGGCATGGAAAAACTATCGTGTTATAATAGAAGCTCAAGGTATTTGATAAAGCAGCGGTAAATCGGACAAACCAATTTTTCTCACGTTTTACAGATGACATGTTTCTTAAAATTTTCGTGAAATATGAAAGCGTTGCACGAAAGGTGGATTAGTGAATAGAAGAAGCACAAATTTGCCTCACTTTGATTTGTGTCTGCGTCCCCTCTTTTTCTAAATGGAAATTTAATCTTCCACCTCCTTGCTGATCGCTTGTAATGAGAAGGGCCAAAATGGAGGGTGGTAAAATTCAACTGTGGGAAATCGATCATGCTAGACCACAGAAATTAAATATGTTTCACCTGTATGGGAATACTAGCCGGGTTTTTTTTTTATATATTTTTCCAAAGATGAAAACCAACGAAGCCATCTGAGCCGAAAAGATTAAAAAAAAATCTCGTAATAAACAGAAAAATCTATAGAACTAAAAAGGTGTGAAGACACGTAGGACGAGTAACTCGAGTTGTTGGCGTTCATTCAGACTATAGAGGCCGGCCCAGCGCGATGAAGCTGAATTCATCAAAGGTATTTTTTTTCATAGAGTTTAAAGCGAAATAATAACGAAGATATATCACGTAGAAAGTTTGTAAGGAGAGATCTGTGAAAAGGTGGTGAAGATAGAGAAGAAAAATGTGTGGAAGTTGTAGAGCTGCAGATCCTCCTGAAGGCATTGAGGCCGGGAAGGGGCACATACTTCCAAATGTCATCCGTAAAAAGGTTGGCTATGCTACACTACTCCCACCCTTGTGTATACATCTAAGCTCCATCAGGTAGGCCTGTACAACTGAAAGTCACATGATAAAAGAAGCGGAAACAGCTGTATTACACAGGAGCAACCCCTCTCATGGAGGGGTTATAACACATTTCGTCTTATAATCAAAGAAAGTCCCGTATCTCCACACGGACTCTGCTACAGAAGAGCGGAGAGAACACCATTCTGCCCAGCTGGCGCAAGGGCCCAATCTACCTTTTTTCACGATTATTAGTCCTTGACCTAGTGCGTTTTGTTCATGAAAACTATAACATTGTGCAACTTAATCTCTTATCTTACTTATCCCTTGGTTTAAATGATTTCTCCCATTCTATGTATTATGTACATTTTTATGTATATAAGTTATATTTAAACGGGACTGAATTATTTTTTACGTTATAGTCTAAGGAGTGTGGAGTTGGTCTAAGGCTGACTAATCGCACAATCATTATTTCCCTAACAGACACAAAGGGAAGTTAGGTGTAGCATAGAAAATTATGCTGCAGCCGACATTTGAAGGTTTGCTTGCTTCTCATGCTCTGACAACTGCTGATTGATCTGCGGTAATAGTTCCCACTTATTTTTCTTTCTTAAGGAAATTTGGGTCGATTCCCAGGATGGTGGGAACTGTTATAAGCATATTTTTATTTAATACTTAATATTAGACATTAACAAAAATATGAAACAAAGGAAAAATGTTAATTTATGAAGTATGACTATTTACTTTTGATATAACATATATTTGCATGCATAAGGAACGCTATCGAAATGGAAAAAATGAAAGAATCTCGGAATCATTGAAAATATACTCTCAATATCTCTTAAAAAAATTCTTAGAAAGAGAATTATTTCTTGTATCTTGTTCAAAACTTCATAATGCTTCCACTTTTCTCTTTTCCATAAGTTATTTGCTTCTGACATGTCATTATCTTTTATTATTTAAAACTTTTTCCTACATGTCCACTCCAATAGACTATTCGTCAATATTCTTTTGTGATATCAGCGCAAAGAGTTTGTTGATATAAACTTTTACAGAGCATAATTATATCTTAATATTTTGCATAAATATTTGGTTTAGTTATCCATGTCAAGAGTGTAATATTTCAAAAATAAATCAATTGAATTTTTATGAATTTCACGTTATCTTCTTATACATTAAAATTAAGTGTATGACTAAAACCAGTTTTTGGTATTTTGCCCTCGTTCAAAGTTAATGACTGACGATCGGCTTTCAGCTTCTCAATGATACGGAGATTTACGTGCAGAACGTTTTGAAAGTTGACTTTGATAACGGTTGTTTTGTATTGTTAATGGTCACAACCAGATAGAAGAAAAGT
This sequence comes from Ceratothoa steindachneri, assembly GCA_963969495.1. Taxonomy (NCBI): domain Eukaryota; kingdom Metazoa; phylum Arthropoda; class Malacostraca; order Isopoda; family Cymothoidae; genus Ceratothoa; species Ceratothoa steindachneri. Next base: position 128,195,784 of record OZ018321.1, read on the forward strand.
GGAGCAAAGATTTGATTTCAATTCTATTTTAGCGATAATAGCCACCACATGAGAAAGGTAAAATGGAGAAACATTTGATATCAGTCCTGTTTTATATATAATAGTCACCAGCAGAGAAAGGTAAAATGTGCCAAAGTTAAGACATCACCCCCGTTTTAACGATAATAGCCACTACCAAAGAAAGGTAAAGTGGAGCAGATCTGTACTGTTAAAATGATAATAGCCACCGCTTGAGAAACTCTGGCAGCGATCATTAATTTGCAGAAAATGCTGCTAGGAGCGTTGAGACGATTAATTAGGACGTTCAAGATGGCTAAGGAGGGCTAAACCAAGGAGGCTCCAGAACTCCCATGAGTATGTATATATATGACAGGCACTGGGATCATATTTTCCTATTGATTCAGCTCCGGTATCATGTAGCTACTAGTTTAGTATTTAATAGGAATATATAAGGTATAAGAAAATCGGAAAACTACTGTGAACTGGTGTCTATCGACCAAATATAATTTTTCGCATATAGGGAAAGGCAGGAAAAATCCAAGCTACTAGAAGATCCTGAATTTCTTCCTTAGATTTGAACATTCTATCACTAACAGGTTAAAATGGGAAGATGTCATAACGTATGTAGTGCAATATTGTCTACACATAGTTTTACAAAGTTAGTAAATCAACTAAATTACTGTGTCTATAAACCTCATAATTACAAGGATATCGGTCTCAAACAGATTGCTGGGAATTGTATACCTATAAAGACCACCCAAACGTCATCTACATACAATCACTGATTCTGTAATTCTGAAAAATAGTAGAAACTCGATTTGAACTTGATCGAATTGACAAATTCAATGGCTGACGATTTGTGAATCCAGAAGGCGGCGGTATTCGCTATTCGTGAGGTTAATTCCTGTGTGCATCTCCCATTACCGATGTGGCTCACCCTTTCTTCCCGTGCGGATGTATTCGGCGTCAACTTAACAATGCGTCAACGCCCTTTCATCGTTCCAGTAATCAAGGACTCGCCTCAACTTGAGCTACACCCAGTGATTTAATCCTCGCGCAGCCCATTTTAAATCAATCCGAATCAGTCCTTTATTGTCCAGGGAGGAAATCAAGGTAATAATTAAAGGGTTGGTTCGGCGAGGTTTACGATTAAATTCTTTCCCCTCGCTTATAAACATGTTGAGAAAGACAGGAAAAATAAAAGACTCGTCTCTTTTACTCTATATATCTCTCTCACGGTAATATTATTGAAGATGTTAAAAGAAAATCTCTCTAAAATCCAAAATGTATCTGCTATAAAGAATGGAATACAAATGTAAAAATCGTCAATTAATCGCATTTTGTAACTTGAATTGAAATGGCATCCTTATAAGATGCACCTCCGGCCACAACTTCTTGAGATTGATTTTCCTCGCTGAACAAGATTTGTGGAAATACTTGTCCATCAATCGGCTCGTTTTTTGGACATTGTTATGATTGGTGAGGAGGCAGCGTTTTTTTATGGAAAAAAAAGTGAAAAAACATAACCTGCGACAGTATGAATCACTGAACGATCCCCTAATTCAACTTTGACCCCACTGTCTTTCAAGGTGTCTCTGTGGATTGGGATAAGTGTGAATGGTAGTCTTATTATTCCGTTTTTTATCACAATAACATGAATGCAGTTCTCTACTAGAACATGATTAACGAACATATATATCTGGTACTACACTGCAAATATAACACTAGATTAGATCGGCATTGATGGATGTTGCTCCAGCACATAGGCAGATTGCAATTAGAAAAAGATTAACAGAAATCTTCAACAATGAGATAGAGGGGTTGAATTATTATTTGGGTGGCCCCTTAAGATCCGTATCTGACCTGCAAATATAAACAACTTGAAATAAAGAATAGCGCATGAAGTTAATTTGCACAAAAAAATCCACAGTTGGGTCTGCCACAACAGATTCAGCTCCTGGGAGTCCTGCCAAAGATTTGTAATGAAATCCACCTTGTCGCCCTGCCTCTCTGGCTGCTCAGTCGAGAGCTGCGGCCTTTAGGGAGTGACCGGTTCACCCGGCAACTTCGGGTCGTGTGCATCGCTGCACACGTGCGAACACTATTTTTGAACACACTCAGTGTAGAGAACTGTAAAGCCAGAAAAACGGAGATAGGATAGACTTGAGCGGCTGGACACGGGAAAAGCCCACCAATCCCTCTTTCCTTTTATTATTGGTCATAAGCTTTCGAAGATTTCATGTGTTTTCAAACCATCAAATTTTCGGATTATATCCCTATATATAAGTTAAATATCGCCCAACGTTGGTGTAGGGGTGGAAGAGAAATTTGACAGCAGATCACTGACCGATGGAGGTGGCTCCCCTCCAACCATTTTATTACGACAGAAGGGCTTCCCTTTGACATCTTCGGAGTTGTCCTAAGGCAGCTCCACCTATGAAGGGAAGGCACCCCTTGTGCTTTTTTAGTCCCCCATCCTTATTCTAGTTGAAAGGGGGGTTTTCCCTCTTCTATGTATGCAGTTGAGGCGGCTTTCCATCATCCTTTCTTTGAAGTCACCCTTGAACGACTCCAGCTCTGTATCAGTAGCCAGCCAAGAGAGCAGATAACAGGCACCTCCTGACGGGGAATTTCCCCCCGATATGACCCTGCTCCAGATGGCAAGGTGTGGACAAAGAGTGAATGGAACTAACTACCGAGCCTATGCAAACTTCTACTGAGGCGGCACTAACCCTGAAGATACACGAAGAGAAGAGAGACCTCCTCCCCTGGTTGGTGCCCCCTTGTCAGCAATGGACTTTCCCTATTTCGGACAAGGACAAAGCTGAGCCTGCCTCGTCGGGCCTTGTTGCCCCATTTCGGGTGAAGAGAATAGTGCTTACTCTTCGGCTTCATCTCCTGAAGAGAAAAAAAGATGAAGAACAAGACCAAAAAGATTGAGTGTGTTCCTCTCCTTTATGAAGGGTTTCGGGGTTGTTTCGGCTCGAATGGTTCTCCAGCTTTTTCCGTATAGTCCTTCAATGAAATTGACGTAAACTCTGGGCCAACTGGGTTGAGCTGCGGAGACAAACCTCCTTCTGTTCTATGTTAGTTATCTTTCTACAATTTGTACCCCTGATAAACCTCCTGTAGTATGAAGGTTTGCGACCCCATCACCATGAGATGGGGGGCAGGCAGGCGAATGGGTGAGTTACACCCAGGGTGATATCTCTGATCTTCGACTCTCTTTGAATACCTCCTTGCAACTGCACCTGGATAGGAGTTATACTTTTATTTCTGTGAAGGACTTTCCCTCCATCGTGATACGTTCGCCAAAGCATTTTTTTCTCGGAGAACGTAACGGTTAGCACGGCTTTGGAATGACTAGGTGACTAATTCCAGGGGGCAGGTCCCTGCTGACCTAATCGAAACGTTGGAGATAGGTGTTCTGAATGTGGATGAGTTTACGAATCACTGTACGAAAACTTGTATATTATCTTGTCTTGATCTGTTTTTATGCGAGTTGGTCGATAACCTCCATAATCGTGAATATTTTCCTATTTAAATATCATTTTTTGGACCGCTGCCCTCTGAGAATCCCCTTGGGTCGTGCTTGGAGCGGTCACGCTGCTCCGCATTACAGGAAATGACTATACTTTCTCTCTCCCAGTCGATGAGTTTAGGTCAGTTAGTGAAGCCGTTGAGTTCTCTCCAGTCAACCTCATCATCGTATCCCAAACTACAATTTCTACAACGCGCGGCCGTTTCTTGAAACATAGGCCAGGAAGATAGTGCCCTCAAGAAATTGTTCACACTATCACACTATTTGCCCTGAGCTTTAAAGGTATATCCTCCTGGTGCCTCTAGATGTTGTTGCTACACTCTAAGTAGAAGGTCTTTCGGTCTCTTTTGCTTCGGCCAGGATGCCAAGTCTTGAACGTCGACTCCAACCGCATTCCTTGCAATCCCGATGGCCAAGACAAATGTAGTGCACTTTTGCCACCATCCACGCTATCACTCAGACCAGCACTTGTTGGTAAACGGTGTTCGCCATGGACATTCTTCTTTCCGTGAGGTTAAGCATTTGGAGTGTTGATAGGTCTAGTGTATTTGTTTGTACGAAACTTGCCTACATATATAAGTTTTACGCATCGGCAGCTGAGCGTGTAATGAAGAAGGTGATCTTGGTCCGCCACACAAGTGCCTTCCGCACGTCTTCCTTTTGAGAGCCTGGATTCTGGTCTACCTATAGTGACGCACAGAGCGTCCTGAGTACTTTAGGGAAATTAATATCTCCACACACTCTGGTTCGCTGTATCTGTGACTCATCGGTTGTCGCGAGCGGGGCTTATATCAATATTATCTTTTACTGGGTTCCTGAACATTTAGAGATTGCGGGGAACAAACGCGCTTATGAGGGCATCAAAGAGTCCCCAAAGACTGGGCGACTAGAGTACCGTTTTGCTCTTCCTCGCACTGACTACATGCCAAGAATCGGGTCAGCCCTCTGGAATACCGGACAAAAAAAGATGGGAGACGTCCGACTGAAACCTAAAGTTGCGTGTCATCCCGCTATGATTAATCCTGTGGACTTACCCCTATCCCCAATGCCTAGGCGCCTTCAGGTCTTTTTTTTTACTCTTTGAATCCCTCAACTCGAGGGACTCAGCGCCATTTGATGTACCATACACCTGCATATTTGTACGACTACTGCTTACTCCATCAAAGTTTTTGGCCCATTCTTGTTGAGTGTTCCAATCTGTTGGTACTTCACGCATGGTACCTCTCCCAGTACTGGTACGAGAGGTGTAGTTACCGCTTCTCCCCCTTACTCGGGACGACTTTGTGTAATCGTCACTCTGGACTGTAAGACTTCTTGGTGTTGGACCCCCTCGACGACCGGACGAAGGCAAGACTCCATCTGAGGCTGAAGGATCCCCTTTTCTGCATCTTTTATTTTCTATTCTTTTTTGGTTTATTGTCTGTTTTATAATGTTTATGTGTTTTAACATGATTTCTGCTAGGCGCCAGAAACACTTAAATAATGAGTACTCTCCATCAAGTTCTGAAAAGGTTTTTCTTCGATTCTGTCGTGAAGCCAGAATGATACATCAACCTTCTCTAGGTGTTTTAGGACATATTCTGTCACTACTCACCCTTGATACAAAGCTCCTACTCGTAAAATAATTTTATAGTGGTTTGGACAGCATATCTTGAACATTTTTTCTTTAGCAATTTTAATATGTGATAGCCGTTAGCTATGGAGAAATTGGATTTGTCTTCTCTGTGCATCTGTAATTCTTTAGCTTTAGTAATTTTATTTATTTAGACAATATTGAATACAAAATAGTTATTTATCCTGAAACATTAGAAATATTTGTTAAATTCTGATTTTAGGAAACATACCGTTTTATGAATTACACATTTCGCAATAAAACTAAATAATTTAAACATATTAACAAAATGTACAGTATTATTATACAAATTTATAAATAATATGATAACTACTAAAAGGTTTGATTAAATACGTTAACTATCGAAATGTATGAGGGGTGCTTTATACTAGTGGCCAAGGGTGTACATAATAGTGCTCTTGAGAAACCAGTATTTGGTTTTGGGGTAAAACGGTGTTTATTCATGGTAAACGGGGGAGACTGGTATGCTTCACCGATCCACCCACGTATCAAATTTGATGACCCGGAGGGGAAGGACTTAAGCAACTTCTCGCTCTGGATTTGAACTCTATTTTCTGAGGGAGTGTAGTTAGCCTCAGCAATCTCTACGGTGGGGTGGAATTATTTGCCTAAATAGGGAATGGTGTTGGGCTGGAGCAGAAAAGAACAGGGGCATAGCCACTTAGCGACCAGATCTAAAAATGAAAAGGTGTATTGGAAAGGGCTCGTATTAAGAGAAAGAAGCATCAGCTTGGAGACCAGATTTGAACCCAATGACCCCCTCTCTCTGATATACAGTTCTAAGGTGGTTTAATATATTCGGCCACATGAAACCTAAAAAGACTCGGTTCACACCGAGCTCATAAAACGTACGTTATGCATGTCCCTATTACAAGAAATGTATTCTAAATTGATTTCTTAAGTTACCCAATTAATCTTAGTACATCTGAGGCGAGAAAGCCTCGGATTACCTCCACTGTGTTCTTTATTTTTCTCCTTTTAAAGATCGCTTATCCTTTTATTATTAGATTAGCTTGACTATGTTTTCGTCGTTTCTTATGCATGAATTGCTTTCACTATGTTGTCATTTGCCTTAATCGCTTTTGAGATTGCCTCTCTTTCTTTTATATAGATTGCCGTCAATTTGGTATTCTTTGCTTTAAAAATTGCCTGTATTTTGATATATGGATTACATTTATTGTGTAACTCCTTTATTTCATGATTGCCTGTCTTTCTGATTCGTGAATTGCCTTGACTCCGTGTCTTTCGTTTTTTTCTCTATAAACATTTCTTCCAATCTACTCTCTCTTGCGTTAACCTCCTATTCGGTGTCTCACTCGCTCATTTGCAGCCAAACTTAACTCTCACTCTATAGGAATAATTAGTCTGTAATTTCATACTCCTTGATCAAAGAGAAGTCCACAATAGCGTGAAATTAATTCAACATGTGAAAATCACACATTTGTAGAATCAATTTAATACAGGACTAGTTTAGGAATATACTATCATCTTCAGCTGTACAATGAAAGTGACATCACACAAACATTTATATAAACTGAGTCAGAACGGGAAAAAGGATGTGATATGGTGGATGAAGGTGGATAATCGGAGTGGGCAAATTTGTCACTGTTTTAGATGCCAGTTTGGGCCATAATGAAATTTTGGATGAAACAGTTGAATTTAAAAGTTCCCACAGAGATATTATAATTTAGTAATTCTGTAATCAATATCTATTCCATTATACGTATTTTATAGTAGTTATAAGATTTGTATACAATCTCGTTGTGGTTATGATATATTTTGTTGTTACACATACTTAAGTGAGTGAACAAACTCGAGGCCATAATCCTTTGTCGCATAACTACACGATGTTCGTTGGCTCTTTTACTAAAATTCACCCTTTCTTTATGTACGATATCAGATCATGTATCGGATTATTTACGGTAATTTTTACATGGAATAAAATACACGGCTGACCGTTCACTAGATCGTTTCCTAATAGAAAAATATTTTTAAGGAGTAACATGTTTTGCAATAAAATCCTTTAATTTCAAAAGTTACGCGGCAAAAGAAAAGATTATAAAATATTTGTCACAATTATTGCGTGTAGCGTTCGCACTATAATACTGAATACACTTTATTCTAGAATAACAATTTCAATAAACCATAGCGGATATATTAATTCAATAAAGTAATAGCTACTAAAACTAAGGTTATTTTGAGGGGGACATTGAATGCAACTGTGGTAGGCTATAAGAATTTGGGACAGAATAACGGATTTCTTAATGGATTTATCGTGGTTGAATAGACATGAATAAAAGAATTTGAATTTGTTGGCTTACGATATCAGAGTGAACTATTGACTATCATAAGATTGATGTCTAGAAATGGTATGCAATTATTTTGTTCCCATTCGATCTTATGTACGCAATTGAAAATATATCCGGTTCTCGATTGAGTCATTCAGAGTACTTTATACGAAATCTATATTTATGGGCAAAGATTTAAGACTAATATATATCTATATTTTTTCATTTGTTTTTAAAATTTACGTGATAGAAATAATTATTCTAATATTTACATTATTGCAGATTTATTAAAAAGTCAGTGTTTTGAAAATAATAAGAAGAAAATCAATTGATTCACTGAATCTACAATCGCGCTCTGGTCTATTAATGTTGATGAGTTTTAGTTCCTAGAGCTTTGCTATTCAATTGAAATGATTAAAATGATGACTAATATGGTAAATAGATGAAGTTGTGTAATTATTATCTATTTCGTAATATCTTTTTTTTAAAAAAATAAGTGTTTGACTAATTTTCAATTCCAGAAATGGTTCTTTCCAAAGAAAAGTGTGCAACCATTTTTACTCTACACCAAAGTGCCCTGAAATGTAAAGAGATAGTTGCTAAGCGTATTATTAATGATTTAAAAAAGTGGGTACTTTCTGTGAAAAAGCCTTCTGTACGCCCAAACGCTTCAAAATAACGTCAAGGCCGCCTCCTGGCAAGGTCTCAGCTCAAGGATAAGGTTGCCTCCAGTGCCAAGCTTACTCACGAATGGAAAGAGTGTGGAGTGAACACTTCAGCGCCCATAGTGATGCAGAGACTTATGAGAAAGGTCTCAAGTCGAGAAGGGCTGCGAAGAAGCCTCATATTACCGGGAAGAACCTTACAGAAAGAATCCACTTTTGTAGAAAATATAAAGAATAGACTGTGGCAAAAGTGATATCCTCTGATGAAGCTCCATCCGATTGTTCGGAGCTTCTGGAAGATCCCTCATTAGGCGGAGAAAAGGGGAGCACTTTTCTGAGTCCTGTATAATGCCTACAGTTAAGGAATCGGACGGTCTCATCTAAGGGAACTAGAGCATCATAAATTTTGCTCGAGAACACTGCCATCAACACAAATGGTACCAAAACGTGGTTCATCAGCATCTTTTCCTAATAGTTCAAGACCAGGAGATGATAACTGTGTTTCTCAGTATGATTGCGCACCTTGTTACAAGACAAAAGCAATAACGAATTTTTTTTTTATAAAAACATCGAACTTTTGGGATCTTGGCTCTGAAATTCGCCAGATTTGAGCCGAATAGAGAATTTGAGGGTGATAATCAAACTGGCGCTTGATAAACAGAAGTCATTTAATTGTAAGCAGTTGCGGTGCTTTTTCAACATAATTGAGCAATACCAGTCACTATATTATCACAAATTTATTCATCTATATGCCAAAACGAATTGAAGCAGTCCTGAAAAACAAGGGACATCATTCTTAATATTGACTGAGCGCATTAAATGATTGTATTTCTTAATAAAATGGGTTTGGGCTCGAAATGTGTCTATATTTCACCTTCAAATTATTATACAAACATACAAAAAAATACAAAGTTTGATTCGTTCTATTAATACCTAACAGTATATTTTAAGAGCGGGATTTTTTGAATGGTTTGAATAATAATATTTTTTCTCTTAGTTTGTACTGTGATACCATAAAAAGTCGGTAATTGTTAACTTGAGCGGCGGATTATTTTGCGCGCGATTTTTTTAATATTTTTCTAGCTACATTTTGCTTCACTCACTTCATTGTTTTGAGTTAAAGGAAGCTACTTTTTTAGAAATGGGAGGCTTCGCCCCCCATTTCCCCTTTAATTGTGGGGGTTGCACCCCACTCCTCGCTATTTTTAATAATCTACTAGTTACGAGTATCTCTAACAGAATCGTAAAATTTACTTACCTCTGGCACCGTTCGTTCTTGCCTAAAGCGCCAGCAAACAATTTATCACAACGGAAAAAACCACTCTTTGTTATCTGTAAATTTCAAATTGCATTTTAGGTATTCGCTTTTAGTGTTTATTAATTCATGTTTAACAAAGAAAATTGAAAGGATTGAGCGCTGTTGGTAAAAAAAAGAAAAAAGACGTTGGACCACATGTCACATACTGCATGACTAGGCTTACCCTTGAGTATTTATGCCACTCACGCGGACGGAAAAGAAACATCGATTTCAAAAGTCAAAACATCGAGAAAGTGTGTTTGTTGTATGTCAAATTTTTCCGTAATAAACCAGCCTATACTGAATGGATTGTTTTGCAAAGATAATAAGAAATAGTGCCGTAGATTCTTTTTTGTAAAAAATAAAAAAATAAAAAGTAATGGGCCAACAAAAAGGTTTTTAAGGTTCGATTTCAGCTTCACTCGGCGAACACAATTCATTGACAACATAAAAAAAGGGATTTTATTTAATAAAAAAACAACAAAGAAAAACTACGTCACAAGAATAATTATTGTCAGGGATAGATTATTTAGAAGAGATCGATAATGAAGTAAGAAAAAAACATAGAAAATACCCTCAAAACATACCTTTTGCCCATCTTTAGAAACAAGAAGGAAAGCTGGGAAAAATAAACGCCTATGATTGGTCAATATGGGTGTTTAATACAGGTTGCTGATTTGCCAGTGGGATAGCTCAAAATCACTAAAAAAATACAAATGAGCCCCTAAAATAGCGCGCAAAATCATCCGCCGCTAAACTTAACAATTACTAAAAATTCTCCCTGTTTTTAATCGCTTATTACTCAGTCATTATTACAGTCATTGAGAAATAAATATAAGTATCGAAATTTGGTGAAATTTTAAAACCTAAAGAATTACAAATGGTGAAGTTCAGAAAATTTATTTTTATATATCTTCTATTCTATAATTATATTTTAGCAACGTGATATTTTGAAAGGGGGGAAATTTAGTTTAGAGTTCCTTTTTAAAGTTTTATAATTGGCGAAGTTCAGAAAATTTATAAAAATTTAATCATGGCTGCTTTTTTTAAATTTTAAATTTTAATTTTAGTCGCGAAGCGCAAGCTGCCCCGGTAAAGGGAAGTGGCGAAGCCATTGCCTTTTATTATATTCCACATGTGTTCAAAGTGACGTCCCTGGACACTCTTACATTTTTCAAAACGCTTCATTCGATTGACTGGACTATCTCTACCATCGCTTGCTTTAATTCTTCGAGAGAAGCTAGATCTTGCCTGAATACTTTGTCGTTGACAAATCACCAGAAATAAAAGTCCTTAGGTGATTGAGAGATCTTGTGGCCCAGGGAAATTGCGAGCGATGGGAAATGATTCTTTGTTAAAATATCTTGGTAAATATTCTAGTGGTTGTCTATTGTGTATGCTGTTCCTCGGTCTTGCCTGAAACCATTTGTTACTGCAGTTTTCTTGTTATAAAGCAGTGTTTAGCATTTCTGTGTTTCTTTCTAAAGTTACTAAAAAGTGGTCTTCTTGTCTCTGGGTCTAAGGACTATAAAACTTGCAGGTACTCAAACCACACGAGACATTAACTTGTGGTAATGCAGAAGTTTCTCCAATTGTACAATTGGTTTTTGCTTTCCAAGAAGACTACCAAGAATGCAAGCAGGAGACCCATTATAATTTGGTTCGATAGGGCCGACCCCCTTAAGGGGGCGAGGGATAATAGGGCCCGTTGGCCCATACCTGTTGGCCCGTCACCTCCAAAGTCCTGCGCAACGGATATCAGGCCTACAGGAGGCACTATACGTGACCCCCTCTCTTCACTGACGGATTCCGGTTCGCCAGGCCAGCATAGAATGAAGGGTACATCGAAGAAGACCATTGATGTCTTAGGGAAGTATTTCCACATGGAGGCCCCCTAAGATGAACATGGTCACTGAAGTGACCCAGCTTCAGACAGTATGATATTCCATGGGGTCGAACCCGGGCTCGGTGACAGCTGCTCGGGTTCCCGAGTCCTAACAAGGGGAGGAGTGATCTCCTCACACAGCTGGTGCTCCTATGACAGTTAGGACCTTCTCCATTTTAGAGAAGGATCTTGCCGAAGCGAGCCCATCTAGTCTAGGGACTCCTACCGGCGGAGGAGAGAATCTGGTTCATTCTCCGCCCTGGTATATTTTTAGTTTTTTTACGAGTGTTTTGATTTTTTGTTAAACAAAAAGAATTACAATTGGTGATGTTCAGAAAATTTATAAAAATTTACTCATGGCTGCTTTGTTTTTTTTTAATATTTCGAAAGTTTTATCGAAGTAATTTCTAAAATAGATTTTCAATTTTAATCTTTATCAGGGGAAATAGTTACTGGCACTATAAACGAGTAGAGCAAAATGAGGAGTGGAGCAGCCGTTCCTTTTGTTCCTAACAATATATTTTAGGAACGGGAGTTTTTGAATGAGTTGAATAATAATAATACCAGGCAATGGCTTCCTGGGGAACACTAAGATTAAAATTTAAAATCTAAAAAAAAGCAGCCATGGTTAAATTTTTATAAATTTTCTGAAATTGGCCAATTATAATAATTTTAGAAAGGAACTCTAAACAAAATTTCCCCCTTTCAAAATATCCCCTTGCTAAAATATAGAGTTATAGATAAATAGAAGAAGAGGAAGATATATAAAAATAAATTTTCTGAATTTCTCCATTTGTAATTCTTTGGGTTTTAAAAAGATTCACAAAATTTCGATAATTATATTTATTTCTAAACTTCACCATTTTGTTTTTTGATATTATAAAAGAATTATTAGAAATAAATTTTATAAAAAAAATAAGTCATAACCAAACTAAGATGAAATTATTATTCAAATATTCCAAAAAATCCCCTTCTTAAATTATAGGGTTAGTGATTATAGATAAATAGAAGAAGAAAAAAGAAGAAGAAAAAAGAAGAAGAAGAAGAAGGAGAAGAAGAAGAAAAGAAGAAGAAAAGAAGAAGAAGAAGAAGAAAAGAAGAAGAAAAGAAGAAGAAGAAGATATATAAAAATAAATTTTATGAACTTTGCCATTTGTAATTCTTTTGGTTTTAAAAAATTCACAAAATTTCGATAATTATATTTATTTCTGAACTTCACCATTTTGTTTCTTGGTATTATAAAAGAATGATTAGAAATAACTTTGATAAAAAAACATAAGTCATAACCAAACTAAGAGGAAATTATTATTCAAATACTCAAAAAAGTCCCCTTCTTAAATTGTAGGGTTAGTAATGATGGTGATGATGATGCATTGGAAACTTATAAAACTTTTTTAGAACAAGAGCCGTTGCCAAAGCCTGACAAGCTGTAGGACACGGACCGAAAGTATGCCAGCAAAGCGCAAGCTCTCCTTGTAAGGACGAGTGTCAAAGTTGCTCCTCTTGTCTCCTAGAAATTTTCTACTTGGTACTTGGGTACAATTTTTTCTCCGGATAGTTCTTTAAAAAAATGAGTTTGAAGAAAGAATTAGGAAAGCATGTTGAAATCTATGTGGAATAATAATAATTTTTCATTACACACTAAGATAAAATAGAAAACTATGGTGAGATAAATTCTTATATATGGACATGAATCGTGATATAGTACGGCAATCACAGATGCAAAACTTTTGGATTTTTGAAATAAAACGTTGAGAAGAATATTAGGTATACGATGGCAGGATAGAGTGACAAATGAGAGAGTTAGAGAAATTACGAAAGTACAACCGGTAGAGAAGTATGTGAGGTTGTCACCATGGAAATGGATGGCGCATATTTACAGATGAGAGGGACGATATGTGCAGTATGCTCCAAAGTGGGAGGAAGCTGGAAGACTGGGAAGAGGTAGACCGAAAGAAACATGTATAAGGACGATGAAGAGAGATGCAGGAGATAGTTAGGATGACGAATTGGAGGAGATGGCTCAAATATGTACTGGTAGAGAGAGTTTATTATGGCTCTTTGTATCCCGTGGGTTCTATAGGATATTGATTGGTTGATATTTTTTAGGCCTAAAGGTTAGAATAATTTTATATTGTAATTCTTTTTAGATCCGGAAAAAAACAATCCTCACGATTCTTTATTTCTCCATCTAAATTTGTTCAACAAATTTCAATTTGCGTTACTCATTTATAGCTGCCAATAGCTATTTCCTCCTGATAAAGATAGAAATGGATAATCTATTTTACAAATGATATCCATAAAACTCTGGAATATACGGAAAAGTAAAATAAACAGCCATGCCTAAAATGTAGTCAATTTTCTGAGCTTCACTAATTGTATTTCGTTTTGTTAAAAAAAATTTCATAACATTTAATAATAATATTTACTTATACTTAACTTCACCATTTAGTTTTTTCAAGCTGTAAACGAACTCTTTGAAATGAGTTGAATAAAAACTAGGTCATAACCGAACTAAGATTTTGTATTCATTCAAACCATCGAAAGAAATCTTGTTCTTAAAATGTGATGTTATGCAAAAGATTTTCTTTTAGCGAATCAATGGTTGCTAGAGTCAGATAAGCCGTAGGGAGGGATTGGTTTCCGTATATTGAATGGTTTTATCAAAGTTCTTTCTAACAGTTTATTTAAAGATCGAAAAATCAGAGCGCATGGCTGGTGTTTGCTATATTCAAGGCTTTTATCAAAATCAGTTCTAAAAGTTATTTTGGAGTATGAAATAAACATTTATTATGAATGTTTTTCGTATATTTGAAGCTTTTATTGAAATAATTTATAAGCGCTGCCATTTTTTCTCACCTTATATTTTTTACTACCCGAAAATAAGAATGAACATGAGAAAGGTTTGAATAAAATATATTTTCAAAATATTGTATACTCAGAAATATTTAAAGACGAGATTATTAATAAAATTTTAGAAGAAAATAAAGCTTACGATTAAAAAAGAGATAAAAAGAAGTTAGTAAATAAGATATTGAAAGTTTTCTTCTGGGAGAATATATAGAAAACTTGAGCAGAAAATCTTACTCCATTTATCTTGAAGAATTTCCTAGAGTTCTTGGACTGTTTTCCTATTCCTTGTTTTCGATTAAGTCCGGATTACGTGAGACCCTTCATAAAGGTGATGTGTTCGTCAAACAGGAAAGTCTTCACCTACTTGGTCGTATGGAGGGGGCGTAATTCTGCAAGAAAATTGCAGGCTGGGCTTCGGAGGGCTTGCAGATGGGGCAAAACATGATGTCGCTGTAATTCATTAACTTTAAAAAATGCTTCTTAGAGTTGTTTCACTTATAATAATAATAATAATAATAAATTTCATATAATGCGCTCTTCAAGACCGGAGGCCTTCACAGAGCGCACGTTCGGCTGTGGGTTAAGATCAGGTAGGTGAGTAGGCAATCCTGAACAGATGCGTTTTCAGGAGTCGCTTGAAAGTGGTAAGTAAGGCAGCTGATCTAATTTCGGGTGGAAGAGCATTCCAAAGCTTAGGGACACAGAGTGAGAAGGAGCGGTCGCCCATTGAGCAGAGATGAACGAAGGGCCCAAGGGGCGAAACGTTGGGAAAGGGCAGAGGAAAGGTAGGTTGGGGCCTTTTGGTAAAGGACCTTAAAAGTGAAGAGAAAAATCTTGAAATGAGAACGATATCTGACACGTAACCAGTGCAGTTCCTGAAGCAGGGGCTTAGAAGAGGGGAAGGAAAGCGACGGAGGAGTAGTCGGGCAGCGTAGTTTTGGACTAGCTGAAGAGGACGTAAAGAGGAAGATGGTAGATTTACAAGAAGAGTTACAGTAATGAAGGCGTCGACAGCAGTCTCAAGACTTTGGCGATCGAAGTGAAAGCGAAACAAAGGGAAGATTTACTAATATTGTAGATGTGGGGCTTGAAGGAGAGATGCTCATCAAACACAACACCCAGATTTCTAACAGAGTCAGAGAAAGCGACAGAGTTTCCACCCAGAGGGAGGGAGGGAAAGAGGGATCTAACTTTGTATACTAGAGCGGGAGTACCAACCAGAAGAACTTCAGTTTTGGAGTGGTTAAGTTTGAGGAAGTAAGCCGCTAGTCAGTCCGAGATAGAAGAATAGGCAGATAGAAAATCACATATTGAGTGGGCAATGGTCGAGAGGGAAGAGGAAATAAAGATTTGAGTGTCATCGGCATAGAGGTGGAAAGATTGACCGAGATTACGTAGGAGGAAGCTAAGAGGTAATAAGTAGATACGAAAGAGGAGAGGGCCGAGGATAGAGCCTTGAGGGACACTAAAGTAAATGGGAGTGGGGTCAGAGGAGACATCGTTAATCACCACAGATTTGGTGCGAGACGACAGGTAAGAGCTGAAACAGTCGAGAGCAACGCCATAAATGCCAAGGAAAGAGTGGAGCGATCAAGCAAGACGTAATGGTCAATAGTATCAAAGGCAGAAGCGAGGTCAAGTAGAATGAGGATGGAGGCACAACCCCGGTCAGCAGCTATACGTAAGCAATCAGTAATATTGAGTAGAGTGGTCTCGGTAGAGTGCCCAGCTTTAAAACCTGAATGGTAACTCTCATCAATATTACAGGCAATGATGTGGGAATTAATGCGCGAAACAACTACTCTCTCAAGGACCTTAGAGAGGAAGGGAAGTTGCGAGATCGGGCGATAGCTAGCTGGGTCGGAAGGGTTGAGCTTCGGCTTTTTAAGGATCGGACGGATTTGGGCACATTTGAAAGAAGAAGGGACAATACCAGTAGCAAGGGAGGTATTGAACAGAAGGAGGAGCATTTGAAGTATGACAGGAAATATTTTGATTAATAGCTTTGGGGGAACGAGACACTAGGGGAGCCAGATTTTTTAGAGCGCCAAAGTAAGAAAGATAACTCAGAAGCGGTCACGGCAGGAAATACGTTTAGCGGCCGTGAGGGGGGAGGGGGGATCAGGGAGAATGTGAAAGGCCTAGTCAGGCAGTCGTGGGAGGGAGGCACGAAAGTTGATGACCTTATCAGCGAAGAATTTCGAGAGAATGGTGGGGCTGATGGGGGTGGGGACTTGGTGTGAGAAGATAAGAGAAGAGAGTAGGCGGAAAACAGCGCGAGGGTCATTATTATTGTCGGCTAGCAATTTATGCGAATGGGCTTCACGAGCAGATTTTAGTTTAGCCAAATAGAGAGATGTCGCAAGACGGTAAGTGAGAGAAAGAGCAGTTATATCTTGCCCACGAGAGCGAGCTTTACGAAGAGCTCTTTTATGGGCACGTAAAGACTGTCTCGAGCGCAGGAGTTCCAGCGAGTACCATAGGGCGTGTTGACGGCGAGAGGACGAAGGAGTAATAATGGGGGAGTGGGCAAGTTAGGAGGGGTTGCTCCAAGGATGAGAGGATTTGGTCAGGGAAGGCGAAAGCGTCGGGATGGGGTAAATTAGAGGCAACATCATTAAAGAGGGATGGAATATGAATGGAGGCTAGCCTTCGATAAGGTTTTGGGATGAGAGGAGGCCGATAGGGCAAAGAAGTGGAGGTTGAGACGTTGAAGTTAATAAGGTAATGGTCAGAAATAGCATTAGACAGGATAGAAGTGGTCAAGTTGGAAATTTGACAGTCGGAAATTACAAAGTCTAAAATGTTACCGTGGAAGTGTGTTGGGGAAGAAACGTGTTGAGTAAAGGAGAAGAGGTCAAGGATCTCAAGGAAGGCAGGTAGATTAGGGTTAGTGACTGGGAGGATAAGGTCCCCCATAAGAGAAGATGACCCGATGGGGAGAGACTAGCGAGAAGCTTACTAAATTCGTCAAGAAAAAGATAAAGGGAGGAGCTGGGGGAGAGGGCAGTAGAGCACAATAGCTATTAGAGAGGGAACATAATTAGAGACAGTGATAAGGGCCTCAAAAGAAAGAAGAGGGGTTTGATGGAAGAGTATTCAGAGAGAGAGAGAGAGAGAGAGAGAGAGAGAGAGAGAGAGAGAGAGAGAGAGAGAGGCACTATGAATGAGAGCAACTCCTCCGCCACGTTTGTTCCGGGGGTATTGGAGTAGACGTAGCCATCAGGGGTCTCTAGCGACAATATTACAGGCAGGGTTAAGTCCCACAACACTAAAGAAAATAATAAGAACCTCTTTATGAACACCAGGTTCTAGAACGCCAATTATAGGCTAAGCTGGACTCTATGCCAGTCTTAAGAAGCCCCAAATGCATACAGACAGTTAAGTAACAATGATAAGTAACATTAATAGCTTAAATCAGAGTTCAAATTATATATAGCATAGCCTAGTAGTGGTAAAGCAAAACAAAGAAAATATAGAAAATTAATATATTAAGGTTATAAATGAATATATAAGGTTTGGAGAAACATGAATATCATATTTACAGTTTATACGATACCTACAAATAAAAAATCTTAATAGTACTTATCACAGGTTGAAAAAGAGGTATAAGGTACATAGGCGCCAAACTTGACAACTATAAGAGACTTAGGTTGTAGTAGTAGTGCGCTGAATAATCACACAAAACAATAGAGCACATTAATTGAAAACTTACACAAAATCTAGAGCAAATCAATTCCAGTAGGAGCGAGTTAAGTGGTTGGAAGTGAACTTCATAAAATTGGGGAACTTTAAACTTAAATAAGTATTGGTGGCAAGTTAGTTGGTTGTGTGGGAGGAAGTTAGTTGGTTGTATAGGAGGAGGCTAGTTGGTTGTATTATGGGTAATCACTAAAGGAGTTGGCGATTGTTGTTTCGATATTACATATACATAACAAATAAATATATTAAACATTACAAATATATACACAATTACATAAATATATACATTAAAATTACATAAATTTACATAATGAATCCTTTTAACTATTAGTATACTTAACAACAAGCAGCCATCACTCTGATTAAGCCAAGTTTCTATTTAAAGATAATTGTAGTAATCTCTCGGTCCTTTTTAATGATGTAGCACTTCTCAGGCTTTAGTTTAGAGTAGCAAGGCCTAAGCCTATTTTAAGCTAACGAAGTAGAGTTTTTTTAAACTAACAAAATGGTGTTTGGGTGCCACATGAAATAACTGTCTGTGAATATTCATTCATTTATAACCTAACATATACATATGTTCACCACCTAAGACACTTAAATGAAGCTCTTGAACAAAAAGGCCTTTCACTTTTAGACCGAAATAATGTTCTCCTCATTCATAACAAAAAATATTGCGTTTGGTTGGCAAGTTTTTTATCAACATTACTATACATTGGGCCTTACATCATTTAATTACCATTTATTTAGCTCATTACTATAATATCATCTGAATGTCGAAATGTTATCTGATTTAAGGAGGTAGAAAAAGATATGAAATCATGAATTTCATCAAAACCGAAGGAATCATTCAATAATGATGGAAGCTACTTTGTGAAATAAGTAAAATAACTTAGTTCGCTTTATCCATATCAAAAATGATTTTACTCTTTTTTATAATAAATAAGACTAATTCTTGACCACCTAAATTTGTTTCAAATAAAGAAAAGGTAATTATTGTTTGAATACTATTTTAATTCTCCATTTACTTCAAATTAAATGTTCATTTATTATTTTAATACTATACATATTTTCTTTTACTAATTAGAATTATATATTTTGAATTCTTAGGAAAAGAAGGAGGTATCAATCGATCATAATTTCCTTTCTTGACTACTCTGGGCAAGGTGCAAATGAATCCATTTCGCTTTTTAAATGATCAAAGATCAGGAAACTTTCACAGGTAAGGAGGGTATTCCCATTTCATGGAAAATGAATGCATGGGAAGAACAGATAAAGGTTCTTAAGTTGCGAGAAACAAGAGGAATAAAATTGGGTGGATAATGAGCGGAAACCGGATTTATGGACCGTATTTTACTCTAAGCGGATTGAGGTGTGCTTTGTGCCGTTTTTGCCGTTGTTGTGTTGTCCAAAAGATAGATTGTGCGAGATCAAGCGACTTTTTCATCTGTGATGCGGTTGAACAATAATTTTGTTTGAGAAATCAATATTACATTGATCAATCTTTCCATGATCAGCCAGATCACCAGAGTTCTCTGCGCGTGGCTTTTTCTCTGACGATTTTTCACTCGATTTGCTTCAGCTTCATCGCGCTTAACCAATGTTTCCCAACCTTTTTTACACAAGTCTCCCTTTAGAGACAAACCTTTTTGTCATCGTCCCACCCGTCAAATTTAAGGAGGTACCACATTCATTTTGTCAACATTTTACTACGTTAGATTATCATATATGAAATTAAAGCTAATTAAAATCCCTTGTATTTCTGCCAAAATCATAATAACCTACGGCGCCGTTTTTGAGATACAGGGGATTGTTTCAGAATCCCCACTTGAAACCTGAATTCATATAAATGGCTATAGAATTACTAAATATTAAGTATTCAAACTCAATTCACAAGCAAAAGATGGCCATATAATTTAGTTATCATTTGAAATCAGTTTGCTTAAGTTCCATGAATATTTTTGTTAATGGTGGACGAAAACATATATTTTTCAGACAAGGTCAACTATAGGTTTTGTTATCTGTAGGAAAAGGGGATGTTTGGTGAATAGTGGTGGTGTTCTGATAACCCTGTGATTTAGTTCAATCTATATTTAAATATTTAAAATCGCATGGTATAGTTTTGCGTTTTGTTCAGAAATCAACTTTAAAATCTACGGAGAATTTCCACGAATGTATAATATTTTGCACTATCCTAATTTTCACTATGTTCTAGTCATTTTGCCTAAACAAAAGATATACTATAAAAAAGTGCATAAAATTTGCAATAGAATGATATGAAAATCAATGGTGTAGTTTTTAGTTTTTTTTTCACAAATTAACTTTAAATATTTAAGAAAGATTTTCCACGAATGTATACAATTTTGCATTATCTTAATTTTCACTATGTTCTATTCATGGTGTTAAAAAATAATTATACCATAAAAACGTGCAAAAAATTTGTAATAAAATGATATACAAAAAAAAAAAATGCGAATTTTAAAAGAAAAAAATTAAAAAGTGACTAATGAAAAAATGTGCTATTCCTTTAATTTCGAATACTTTGCTAATTTATCTTTCAGAGCAAGATAAGACTCAAGTATTAGTGCAAAAATAATATGAATGTAGTTTTTATTTCTATTATAAAGACTAATGATGACAATGCTAAAAAATAAAACTTAGTTGGTAGCTTAACTCAAAATATTTTCATTGCAATGGTTCACTTTGGTGCTTACTGGCTAAGGCTCTAAATCTAGGTTCCATGATGATTAAGAATTATCTCAGATCTTGTTTTGAAATTTCAGGCAAAGTTGGAAAAGCAATGAAAAAAAGGTTTGGATATCATTCAAACATTTTCTTTTGTAGCCAACATTCCTGGCATCATTGTTTTAATGTGGGCTTTAATTCGAAGTCGTTTTTTAATCAATTAACTCTTCTTGCATTCTAGAGTGGGTGTTTATTTACAAAGATCAATAAAGAGGTTTATCAGCCAGACAAGTTTTTATAGCTAAGGTTCTCGTGCAGAGTTCAAATGATCGCAATAATTCAAGAGGCCACCATCTAATATTTTTCTAATATGTAGAGATTTGAAAATAGAGTTAGCTCTCAAAGACCGATATTATGCTTAAAGAGTGAAAACTTGTCCATGAATGTGGAAATAAACCTCCCCCAAATTTTGCTTTGATAAGATTTACATTACTCTTTCAATTGAAATTTCCGATCATTGAATATTAAATAAATATCTTAAGTAGGCAATGTCATATTTGCAAGCTAAGAGTTCGTCACTCAAATAACCACTTTCTCTTAAAAAAATTGTATGGTAATGTTGAAAAGAGAATAAAATGCTTCAAACAGTTTCATTTGGATAAAAATCTCACTTTAATATGAAAAAGGAGTCGGTCAAAATCTTCATCATTGTTTTTTCAGTTGTCTAAAGATGTAGGAATAAAAGAGAAGGCATTTTATTTCATTTACTTCTCTGTTAAGAACAACAAGGGATTTATGAAACCGATCACTCAAGTTCCTATCAAATAAATGTTGACAATGGATTACAAGAACGCCTCTATACTGCCCTGTCAGTTTCTAAACACCGTCTGTTGCACAACTAATAATACTGTTCATAGGGATTTCTTTTTCTTTGAAAAACTGCTTAACTATAGTAAACATGGATTTACATTTAGTGTGTGTTTCAAGTTCCTTTGTAAGCAGTGAATCTTGCACAATTTTCTTAGAAAAAATAAAACGAACATATCCTTAAATTTGTGATTCCTTGTCTGGAAGAAAATATTCATCGAATGGTAAAGAAAATTGTTGATTTTTGATAGTTATATAAAGACTCTTCAATGTCCTCGGCAGGAGGCAATCCTTGGATAGTACCACCTTTGACTATTTAAAGCCAAGCCTCTGCTCCCAAAGCTTACACAGCGTTAAGATTATTGCATTCGACCTTTCTGAAGCTCACTTCTTGTCACGCTGGATCAGTGCCAGTGTATAAGGATGGCTTCAAGACTCAGGATGGGGTTGGCTTCTACGTTGTATTTCCTCTGTTTGAAGTTAGCGGGGCTCTATCAGATGCTGCATCTGTCTTTATGACTGAGCTGGTTGTAATACATTGCTTGGTAGAGGAGATAACGTGTCGTGCACTTTCGGAGACCGGATTGGGATCTTTAGCGACTTACATAGCGCCCTGAGTGTTATATAACCATTGGAATCTCTACACCATCTGGCTAGTGGTATGCGATTATCTTCTGCTGGTTTTCTGAACATGTGGGTATTGCGGGGTAGGAGCGCGTCAAAAAGACCGCGAGGACTGGGCAACGAGACCAGCGCTTCGCTTTTTCTCATATCGATTCCATGGCATGATTCAGGGTAGCCCTCGTGCCTGCTTAGCATAGAAGATGGGAAACGGCCGAGGAGAACTGAAATTACGTGCCATTTCGCCACAACTGTTCCCATGGACTTAGCCCATAATGCAGCCAGGAGTTCTGGTCGTTTTCTATCGTCTTCCAAATAAGCACAGTCACGGGACGCACTACCATTTGATGGAGCGCTCCCCTTTACATTACTGCGAAGACTACATTGTCACCCATACATTCTTGTTGAATGCCCAGGTCAGGGACTTTCTTTGGTGTGGGTCGCATGATCCTGCGTCGCAGGGAGGAGGGCCTGACCCCAACGCCGGAGCGTGCTTGCTTCTTACCTTTTTGCTGCTTGTTTTTTTGTTTTTTTTTCTGTTTTTGTTTTATGTCTTTTGCACCTTTTTAATCTCTCCAAACATAAGCTATGATGGATAACCACGGTGATTTATGCCCTCTGCCATTTCAACTATTCTCCTTGGCACATAATTATTACTAAGTGGAATCGTTTTAATAATTCCACTTGGAGAAGGATTGTGCACGAAGGGCTTCCTCTTTAGCTGGAAAAATGAGTTGTTCTCCAATTGTCTGAGCTTTGCCTCATCAGGCAATCGTCCATCGTCGCATTTCCTTGATTGATTTGTCATAAAGGAGTGAATAGATTTTCTCCTGTGAACTTTATCTCGTAGAGTTTTAAAATATGACAAATTTAATTTCCAGTTATCAAGATGGATCTTCTTTAAATAATCGGAAATCCTGCCTGGCTTCATAACTTTGTTCGAAAATACTCTCTCGCAAAGGAGACTCATTGGGTGCTGTTCATTATTAGAATTAATAAATCAAAACTTCAAATATTCAACACTAAACTGTGCATTTTCGTTTTAATGCATTTTTAGTCGTGTGCGAGTGTAGTCGCGGGCGACTACACGTCGTTCGATCGCTCGGTCGGTCCACGTTTTTTTTTTTTTATTCTTTTTGTAATAACATTGTAACTTTTTGGCCGATTCTAACGAAATTTGAAACCCTTATGTTGTTTTACATTTTCTTTCGAATGATAGTATTACCAAATTTCTCCCAAGGTTAGCTAAGAATTATATTGTTTTGTCAATATCATCATAAATATTCGGCCGATTCTAACTAAATTTGAAACCTTTATGTTGTTTTACATCCTATTTCAAATGATATACTTGTCAAGGTCTTCCCAAAGTTAGTCCGGGAATTATCCTTTTTCGGCAATAACATCATAACTATTCAGCCAATTCTAACGAAATTTGAAACCCTTATGTTGTTTTACATTCTCTCTCGAATGATAGGATTGCCAAGGTCCTCCCAAGGTCAATCCTTAATTATTGTAAGTTTTGAAGGTTGTAAGGTCATAAATCAGATTAAGTGAAAGCACGCGACTCTTTGGTCAGCTTACCTTGTTCGATATGATTATGGTTAAATTCAAGCGCTGAAAATAAAGGAAGTTAAAAAACGAACCTAAGAAATTTCACGAATAACGCCAACAACCATAGCCAACTCTTCAACAATTACTCAGATACAGGAGTTCCCCTTTATCTATAAAGTATGCGGGACTAGTGGATTAAAAAAGGAAAATCCTAATCTATTTAAACATAAGTTAACAAAAGTTAGGTTAGGAGATAAAGCATTCTACTTTGCGGGGCGGAATGACGAGCAACAATTGGCTAAGACTCGGCATGACATAATTAATTTGTGTTACTTGATCTTTCAAATGCATGGGCCCATAGCTAATGTTGCTAATTGGAAGCGTTGTAGAAACACTAATATAAATACTGTAGAAACACTCGATCTAGGGTGTAAAGGTAGTACTGACTATTCCTCGTGGAAGGAAATACCAACCACTCTGGACAACGCAGGTGCCGACCAAGGGTGATCAATGATTGTGACCAGCGGCGTCCAGCTTGAGTTTTCATGGTAACACAAAAGCAACAGTGGTTCAACTCGTATTTACAGTCAATGCAGGGAGTACCAGGCCCATACACATACATCAGGCATGAGGATATGGGACAAATGACCCACAAGAGTGTCACTGTTAACATCACAACACCTCTCAGAGCGCTGCAACTGTGTTCATGACGTCGCTAATTAGAATCCGGAGGAATGGCAACATCACGATTCCCGATGTCTCTGGTTAATAGTAGATCACACGAGGCCAACAATTCGTCGACAACGCACCATGTATGCTGGTGTTGGTTCCAAACTGATGTGGGGAGCGTTCACGTAAGATAGGTTTGGTCTACTACTCCACCTAAACACGTCATTGACATGTTGTTGGTCGAAAGGTTGCACTACTTGGTGACTACTTTTATCGATTGGGTCTTAAAAGAGTATAATGAACTGTGTCGCCTGCCCCCAATTGCCCAGAATTTGTTCTAAGAACAGTTTGAAGAGTTCCGACGAAAGGGGTGGCTATTACGGTGACCCGACATGAACCCAATCAAGCATTTCTGGGACGCAGTGGAAGGTTTATTCGAACATAACATCCGGTACCTACACTTATCATAGAACCTTGGGCAGTGATGTAGACTACATAGGCCAGTATATCTCAAGAGGTGTCTCGTCCACTTGTGTAATAAATGCGGCGTGAGTTGCTGCAATTCTCGTCTGAGACGCAGATAAATGATTGTCTTCTGCCATTCCGCCATGAGTTTCAACGGTCGTTAATTTAATTTTCTATTATTTAGGAATCTGGTGAAGAAGCTATTATTTTTGCCATTTAGTACATGTAGATCGCTACATGGCAGCCGCCAAAAACTTAACCTGAATCCTGCTCTCATCCAACAAGTAAACATAGCCAGTGTAGCTCTCTATGCTCCTAATGGGATACTTTGTTTCCTTGGGTTAGATCGGAGCTCTATGAATGGATATCCTTAGAAAAGTGGCAAATAAACCCACATAATCATATGATATTATGATCTATGTAGCCATTTTATACAATATAGATTGGTATATGATGCCATTGCTAGGTGTAGATTATTCTATGTCATCATTTAGTAAATGTAGATTGGACTCTATTGACATTGGTAGTGGCAATAACCTAGTAGTTACGGCACTTAAAATCAATCAATCAATAGCATTGGTAGATGCTGACTTATCTACATTGCTATTTGGGAGATGCAGATTAGTCTATGTTGCCATTTTTATACTTATTTTGTTTTTTTCTATTAGTTCTCTGCTGGTTTTTATTAGTTCCAGATTGTTCTATGTTGCTATTTTGTAGAAGTAGATTGGTATATATGTTCATTTGGTCTATGCTAATTTTAGGAGATTTAGATTTGTTTAAGTTGACATTTGAGAGACTTTCCTTGGTCTCTGTTGCCATTTGATAGATTAGATTTACATTCATTTATGTGGCTATTTGGTATATGTAGTTTGATGTATTTTGTCATTTTCCTATTCCGTTATTAGATTTATGTGAATAAATTGTACTACGTTGTCATTTGGTAGATGTAGACTTGTATATTTTGCCATGTGAGCTATGCCTTTATTTGTCAGATATTTCCATTTGGTCCCTGTACATTTGTCTATCTTTTTATTTTGTCTATGCTGCCATTTGTATATGTATACTGGTTTATGTTACTATCAACTCATTGGTGATAATTATTCGTTGCAGATTGTTCTATGTTGCTATTTTGTAGAAGAAGATTGGTATATATGTCCATTTGGTCTATGCTAGTATTTGCTAGATGTAGATTTGTTTAGGTTGCCCTTTGGTAGACTAAGTTTGCTCTATGTTTCCATTTAATAGATTTATGTGGCTATTTTTTATATGTAGTTTATCTATTTTGTCATTTTCCTATTCAGATACTAGTTAGATGTACATAGATTGTACTATGTAACCATTTGTTCGATTTAGATTTGTATAGGATGCCATGTGAGCTATGCCTTCATTCGTCAGATGTTGCCATTTAGTCTATGTATATTGTACTATGTTGCTATTTTGTCTATGCTGGCATTTGGTAGATGCCTATTGATCTATTTTGCCATTAGTTAGATATACGAGGGGCAGTCAAAATGGTTTGCGAATCGGTAGGGCAAAACAGAGAAAGGGGGATGGCTGTTCTGGGGGTGTTAGGACAAGTTATGTCAAGTCAGGACCTGCAGCCGCACGATCCTGCCTCGTCTATTTAAGAAGCAGTAGCTGATCGCAGATCGTGAGTCACAAATTTTTCAACAATGGAGAAGGTTGAGCACGGCGCAGTGATCAAATTTTTGACCAAGGAAGGCAAGAATGCAAAAGCTAGCCATGAACGCATGGTTGCAGTGTACAACGGCACCGTCACTTCCTATGCAACCATTGCTCGCGAATAGGGAGTTCCGCCATGGTCGTGTGGAGAGGATGATCCTCGAAATTCGACGGGTGAAGGTTGACGAAATCGAGCGAGAACTTGGAACATCACATGGAAGTGTTATCAACATCATCCACGACAATTCGGTCATGACCAAGGTCTCTGCCTGTTGGGTCCCTAGAAACCTCACGCAATATGAACGACTTCAACGTCATCAAAGTCCACAAGGCCTAGATTTGCACAAGCTACCCTGCGCGAGTGCGGATTCGAGGAGCTCAACGATCTCCCCTACAGTCCAGATCTGGCCCCTAGCGACTACTTTTTATTTTTCCAGCTCAAGGCTGTACTACGTGGTCGCCGGTTTGGGGACGATGGAGATGTACAGCTCGCCGTCCAGGAGTGGATTGAACAGCAGTCGGGAGATTTCTGATTGTCGGGAATTCAAAGCCTCAGGGACAAGTGGCGCAAGTGCATTGAAGTCGAGGGTAGTTATATTGAAAAATACTGAAACACTTTTCCTCATATCTCGTTTCCTTATATTCGAATTGCAAAACTTATTGACCACCCCTCGTATGTGGACATTTTTAAAATTTAGATTGGTTTGTTACCATTTGTTCTATGCTGGCGTTCGATAGATATAGATTGGTCTATGTTGCCAGTTGATAATTGTAGATTTATCTTTCGTCAAAACCAAAGATTAAAATCATATGAGGATTAATTAACATTGCCCAAATGCGCGCTATGCTATGATATTTCATTTTTAATCCACCGAACTTTTCTTAGTCCATTTCATATAAATAACTAAAGACGGAATAATTTGGGAGTTTGAATAGCTGAAATTCATTTCTGCGAAAGGTACTCGAGAATTGCAAAGAAAAGAAATTCTGAAAAGAAAAATCCGATTATTTTAATCAGCGAAACTCTTATGTTCGGATCAAATATTTGCTAAAAGTCTAAAATATTGCATTTTTCTTTGCTAGTATCATTATTATATGCCTATGCATCGCTATTGATTATGATACTGGTTTTGAATTAATTGGAGTTCACATTAAGAGACGTTTTAGTCTGTGTTTTGGAATTTTTGCACTATTTGACTGTTTCTTATTTGAATTATCAATGATTTTGAGTATGTTTTAGTTTCAAGATTGGAGTCGTTAGTTATGTTAATAAGGTAATTTTTGGTACAGATGTTCAGGTTGTATCTAAATTTCTGTCCCTTCAGTACAGACTTCATTCTTTAGAATTGGAATCATGACCTCTCCCAGCTCTGTACTCTGAATTATTTAGGATTTTTGAATGGATCCATGGGACCTTTTATTCATTTCGGTTCTTTAAGAAATGCTTTCTTCATGTTTACAAATGCAAATATTTCATACTTATAGGAAACCGAAATCGGTAAAAGAGGCATTCGTAGTTAAAAGCAAAGCCATTCAAGCAAGATAGATTATCCGCTTCAGAGGAAACAAGGATCGCATGGCGCAGTAAAGTCTGAAATAATTGAAGCTGACTTAAAGGCTCAAATATATTTTATATTCGAAAGAAAGGAAAATTTGCCAGCAGTTAGATTATAATAATGAAACAATAATAAAAATGCATGCATAAAAAATAATATTGTTAAGGAGATTCTTAATAATATGTAAAGCCATCTCATTTGCTTAAATAAGATTAAAGGAATGCATATAATATTTTTATGTAATGTATCTAATATTGTGAATTATGAGCCAATTTTAGGGGAGATAAGCGGAGTATATGAATCTTTAGGGCTCCAGGGATATGGAAGTAGAAGCCATTAAGTTTGAACCCCCAAAAGAAAGTACGAGAAAGAAAGCCACAATTAATAGCATATCTTCGGCAGAATCCTACAACTCATTCCGCGAGAGTAAATCAACTTCTCTCGTGGTGAAAAGATTTACGATTTAAATTAATGTTGCAGAACTGACTTAACTCACATCCTTCATTTTGTGAAACTCTCCTTCTGTCGCAGATTTTAACCTTTAATATAAATATAGTAATTATGTTTGATAATTTGACCAAACGGTAAGTTTTATATATGATTTTATTTAATTATCCATTATTTCTTAAATAGTCCATTTTCTTAATTAACAACTGTCAGTAAAGTTTTAAAATATCAGAAATTTACTCCTATTGCACGAAGCGCATTTCTGACATCGACCGATCATTGATTTTAAGAATTTTTCTTGGGCGAGAATTATTACATTCACGTTTTCTATTTCTATTTTCCCGATCAAGCCCGCCATTTTAGCCGATTCAAAGTTTATTGAGCAAACAGCTTCCATTATATTTCTCCCCCGGAATTAGAGAGCATTCAGATTTTGCACGCTGCTGGAAAGACAGAACCATCATTAATAGACGATTAACCACAAGTTACAAAGACTTTGGCATTCTCTAGACCCGAGCGCACGAGTGAGGAATTCTTTTGATCTATTCGATTAAACATGACATCTTTCGGTATTATTCAAACTAGCAAACCCGCCATAAGGGCGATTTTGCTAGACCTGCGGCGCTTGTTTGCTTCGCTCACAAAATTGAGAAAGTGTTTTATTTCACAACACTTGTTGTGCAAGGAACAGAGTAATTTCCCAACAATGTCATACATTACCAACAAAATTTCTGACGGATACACGAACACACACACGCTAAGATCATTATAATAAGATCACACAATTTAACAGCGGCAAATTTAGGTACCTAAAGTACGTAATTTTAAGACAACTTTATTTCAATTATTATTGATTTGTCAAAGAAAAATAATGTTTATTTTAAATATTATATAATCGACCTCAGAAAATTTTAATTTTAAATAAATTAATTAACTTGAAACACAAAGAGGGTGGTCGTGAGCGAAATCTGACCAGCAGGACAACTGCTATTTTGCTTCCTTTTTCTCTTGCATTCCATTTCAGTTTAAAAGTGTGTTTTTTTAATTACATTTCTATATACGGAGGTAGCATATGAACACTACCTACTCAAAGCTTATAACCACATTGAGACAAGTAAAGGTTATTAAAAACATTTATAAACATAAAATAAAGTAAAGTGGAAAAAACAAAGTCCTTTTCTAAAAACAAGTCCTTATGATTAATATAAACATTGAATAGGAAAGTTTGAATCTAATTAGATTTTACACAAATTAATCCCATTCATAGATTTGAGACGGATCATTTTCATTTCCTCACCCAGATTAAAACATTGTTTCATAACAAGACATTTTCCCAAGCTGTTTTCGAAACAATTTCGATTTTGCCACCTTCCTCTGAACTTTCAACCTATTTTTCGTCGTCATTGTTATTGTTTGAGGGAACACCTTTTCCTAAAAAATAATTGAGTTTTCTCCTTTAAGGTTCTTTGTGTATCCAAGGTCTGCTCAAGTGTGTATCTCACCGTATCACACAACATGTTTGTACTCCTTTTAAGAGCTATTCTATTTCAATAAAACACTGGGATTTGCAAATTTAGCCACTGTTGTTTCAATTATTTACTTATCGGAGAAAAATTATACAAGAGTAAACAGTGGGAGATTATAAAGAGAATAGAAAGTGATAAAAGCATGAAAATGATACGGGATGCAAATTACTATTCAAACATGATAGGTGGCTACAAATTCTAGGTTCAAATAGCTGGTTTCCACGACTCCAGCCAAGTGAGAACAACATAGTACAAGGCTTTAATGTACAAGAGTATACCCTTCACCTTTTCACCTTAGTGATTAATGAAACTAAAGAATGGAGAAATGATGAATAAAAAAATAATTAAAAGGAGAAACACTACAAAACCACATTCGATATTCTAACCTGTAGGATCAGCTAAAAGATAAGATTGAAAAATACCAAATTATGGAGAAGGATCAGGAACAGCAAAACACTGGCAATAGACACGATATTAAAAGCACCTTGAAATAAACTTTTGAGTGAATATTTTCCTATTGAATGCTAGGTAATGTATTTTGTGACGGTTATAATTCCATTTTAATCTTCCTTAAACAAAGGGAAACTGTAATTGTGC
The DNA here is from genome assembly GCA_963969495.1 of Ceratothoa steindachneri. Classification (NCBI taxonomy): domain Eukaryota; kingdom Metazoa; phylum Arthropoda; class Malacostraca; order Isopoda; family Cymothoidae; genus Ceratothoa; species Ceratothoa steindachneri. The sequence continues at coordinate 128,226,315 of OZ018321.1, forward strand.
CCAAAAGTTCATTTCAATGATAAGGTTGTTTTTTTTTTTACTCGTTTATATGGCATTCATTAGCGCATGACGCCCATACAGACCCTTAAGAAGTCTATGGACTCCAGGATAAGAAACCTTGCCTTAGAGTTAGAACGTCAACTTTTCGCGTCAATATTATTTCATTGGCCTCTACGGCGATCTGTCTTCCGAATAGAAATTTTATTTTTCGTCGACGTTTCCTCTTTAATGTATATGAAATACTTAATGCCTCAATTAGTATAGTTTCTATTTCGAAGGAAAATCATTAATTAAAAGATAATCCCTATCAATTCACTTTTTAGTTTTCAGGCATGAATAGGCATTTGCCAATGAGAGTTTAGCTATCAATGCATTACACGTGACAATACCGAAATTACGGACGCGGAAGAAATCGAAGAGAAATTCAGGCTCTTCTGGGCATCAATATTTAAGATATCCCCGGAAGAGAATGATAACTTTGATTTAGACTTCGAAGACGGAATAATAAACGACTTAAACGACCAGATACACAGAACCCATCCTTACGATTATGTATCGCAGGAAAGGGAAATGGAGGGACTCGGCGGTAGAATTACTGCCGAAAAACTCTAAAAAAACTTAAATTCCTTTCGTCAACGAGCACCAGGGGGTACAGGACTGACACAGGAGAATTTTATTCGATCCCCGCCTAACATCTTATTGGGGCTCATGAATATCATGAATGCGTGCCTGAACGTGGGTTACTTACCTGACCACTGGAAGGTAGCAAAAATGATATTCATTCCCAAAGCCTGTAAGCCACCGGACAGTCCAGCTAACTCTTAGAATTTGCAGAGAAAGTCCTGTAGAAGATATTGGCCAACAGGGTAAATTCTTTCCTCGAGGATAATAAATCTCACAATAAGCAACAACATCGCTTCCGAAGGAAGCGAGGAACGGACACGGCGCTAGCCGTGATCACCAAGAAGTTGGCAAAAGTAAAAGCTGAAAGACGCCTCGCAAATCTGGTACTCTGCGACGACAAAAAGGCCTTTAACAAAGTAAGGAGGAGAGGCCTGCAATACAAAATCTTACAACTGGTCCTCAATCCTATACTTGAAAGGATTCTATGCGACTACGTAATGGAGAGGAGGACGTTTCTGAACATCACGGATTTCAATGGCCCCAAGTTCGAGCTCAAGGCGGGGCTGCCACAAGGCGGGTGTATAAGTCCCCTGCTCTATAATATATACACCGTAAACCTTTCCCAAGCTCTGACTGAAGGTTCGTTGTACGTCCAATTTGCGGACGATATAATAATGATCTGTATGACACCTTATCGGAATGTGAATTACATGGCACAGAGTAGGGCGGTAGAAATCGAAAACATCAACTCTTTCGAAAGAAGATGGAAGATATCTACCAATGACTAAAAAGTTCCGTGTAATTCCACTATTCCGACGGACCCTCGCAGACATCCGTGTGGGGGGTGCACGCATCCCATACCGCACGGAGGAACTTTTTAAGTTCCGAAACCTGAATACCTCCAACAAACTTAAGATCTATAATGCATGCATTCGATCAAAACTCATGTATCCGCCGGCCCCTATTAACACGATTTCCAAGACCTAAGCCCTTAAAATACAGAGGGTCCAAAATAAGGCGGTGTATATCATAACAGGAACCCGAAAGTGAGAGCGGAGAAGGCAGAGTGAGCTCCATGGTGAACTGGGAATAACCTCCATAAACGTGGAGCTTCATGGACTTTGATAACATACGAGGGGCGGTCAATAAGTTATGCAATTCGGATATAAGGAAACGAGATATGAGGAAAAGTGTTTCATTATTTTTCAATATAACTACCCTCAACTTCCATGCAGAAATCTTCTGACTGCTGTTCAATCCACTCCTGGAAGGCGAACTGGACATCTTCGTCGTCCCCAAACCGGCGTCCACGCAGTGCAGCCTTGAACTGTAAAATTAAAAAGTAGTCGCAGGGGCCTAGATCTGGACTGTAGGGGAGGGGAGGATGGTTGAGCTCCTCAAATCCGCACTCGCGCAGGGCAGCTTGTGCAACTCTGGCATTGTGGACTTTGATGAGGTTGAAGTCGATCATGGGGCGTGAGGTTTCTAGGGACCCAACGGGCAGAGACCTTGCTCATGACCCAATTGTCGTGGATGATGTTGATAACACTTCCATGTGATATTCCAAGTTCTCGCTTGATTTCTTCGACCTTCACCCGTCGAATTTCGAGGATCGTCATCTCCACACGGGCCACATTGTTCTCGTTGGTCACCACTGACGGGGGTCCTGGACGGGCGTCATCTTCAAGGGACTCACGACCATGGCGGAACTCCCTATTCCAGCGAGCAATTGTTGCATAGGAAGGGGCGGTTTCGGTGTACACTGCAACCATGCGTTCATGGATCTCTTTTGCATTCTTGCCTTCCTTGGTCAAAAGTTTGATCACTGCGCGGTGCTCAACCTTCTCCATTGTTGAAAAATTTGTGACTCACGATCTGCGATCCGCTACTGCTTCTTAAATAGACGAGTCAGGAGCGTGCGGCTGCAGGTCTTGTTTTGTCATAACTTGTCCAAACACCCCTACAATCAGCCATCCCCCTTCCTCTGTTTTGCCCTACCGATTCGCAAAACTTATTGATCGACCCTCGTCGGACGCACAATACCTTTTAAAAGCAGCAAACTACTCATTGACGATGTCGTAGACCAAAGGTTCACTTAGACTTTTTCACAATACAAAACAGAAACAAAGCCATACAATATCAATTCACTAAATTAGCAAAGTTCTAATTTTCTAAAGTTCCCCCAAAAGTTTTAGCGCGATAAACACGCCAAAAATGTAAAAAAAACCTAACAAAAAGTACAAAATGAACAAAATAATAAAAAAATTAAAATCTGGGTGTAAACAACCCAAATAAGAACATACAAAGTCTTCACACAAAGCAGTAGAAAGCAAAAAACCCCGTTGCTACACAGGGTTGGATGCCTTCTATATATATACAATATATATATATATATATATATTTTATATATATATATATATATATATATATATATATATATATATATATATATATATATATATATATATATATAACATAAAATATATATCAAAACGCAAAGAAAGCCAGAGATGCCCTATCACCAGTGACCTACCTGTCTTTCCTCCTACTTTTGATTTTCGTTTCTCTATAAATTGCCTCCACTATTTCTTCTACTAAAAACCCTCTACTACTATCTTCCCCACTTTTTATGTCCAATGTCTAATTTAGCCACTCAAACAGCAGCAACTTGTCGATGCCTAGATTTAATATGTAAGCGCTGGTGATTCTCCGTTTGAAAAAAACTAGTTTAAAACTATTTTCAAGATACCATGCCTAGTCTTTTAAACAGCATCCATCATTAATAAAAATATCTATCTTTCATAAAGCAGATTTATTTTTTATAAATTTGCTCTACCCATCTTGTATAAACCGGTGCTTTTTCTTATAAAGGATCTATCATTTATAAATGTGACCTTTTGGGCACAAAAGGCAGATCAATTTATCATAAATGGATCTATATATCAAATAGAGAAATAATGTTCTTAAAGCGGATCTATCTTTTATAAAGCTTTCTATCTTTCATGAAGTGGGTCTACCTTTCATAAAGCGGATCTATTTTACATAAAGCGGATCTAATTTTACAAAAGCCCATCTAACATTTATAAAGGTGATCTATATTTCCTAGAGCTGATTGGTCTTTCAAAACGCGGATCATTATCTCTTAAATTCAATATATCTTTCAAAATGTGTATGTGTGATAGAACGGTCTGAGGCCGCTTTAATTCAGCCTCTATCACATTTTAACCATGTTTGCCACGTGCATCCTGCCTGCAAGAGGAAGCAGAAGCTCGTTATCTCCCATCATAGGCAATGTTTAATCAAGGAGGTTCACTCCCCCGTTTCGCCTCCATACATCGATCTCGACAGATTGAATTAGGCTTATGGGCAGATAAGGTATTTTCCTAGGCGCCACCGGGACATTCTCCCGAAGTACCCCACTCAACTATCCCCTACGCCATGGAGATGGCTCCGGTTATTTATACCATAGCTTTTCCCAATTGAAGCAGATCCAGATTATCTTCGCGAGGCATCACGCAGATCCGGTCTCCCTTGTGCACCTAAGAACTCTCTATCTCGAGAACCCCCTTATTGTCAAGTAGAGGACAATATCCCTTGAGTGCCAAGGTTCGTGCCTTTCAGACGCCAAGTCAACAAGGCCCCCTTGTTGTTCAGAAAGAGAACAATGTTAGAACATCCATTGTTCTTTGAGCCCGTCTGACAAGAGATGGTTCTCACTCCCCTTCCTTGTTGTTCAGAAAGAGAACAACGTTAGAACAGCCATTGTTCTTCAAGCCCGTTCGTCAAGAAACGGTTCTCGTTCCCAAGACATCACGTCCGGATAATTTAATTCCCTCCTTTTTAACGTTCTTCAAGAGAACGCTTGGTTTCAACAATAACCTCCATTGTTCATCTAGAAGATCTCCGATTTGCTGTCACAAAGATCGCTCGTACTTTCGAACCCCACTTCGCTCTCACTTCTAACTTTCATAAAATAAATCTATCCTTCAAGCGAATTTCTTTTTCATAAAGATCTTTCTTTAAAAAAGGGATTATCTTTCATAAACCTGATATACTTTAATAAGGCGGATCTATCTTTCATAAAATGGATCTATTTTTAAACAAGCGGATCCATTTTCATAAAGTGGATTTATCTTTAACAAGGCATTTCTTTAATAAAGCGTATATATATTTCAAAAGTAGACTCTATGAAGCGGAACTCATTTTATAAAGAGATAAATCTTAGATAAACTGCATCTATCTTTCATAAGGCAGATTTATAATGTCAAAAACAGATCTTCGTAAGATAAAGCGGAACTTTCTTTCACAAAGTGGATCTATCTTATAAAAGCGGATTTAACATTAATAAAGAGGATCTATCTCTCCAAAATGGCTATATTTAAAAAAAAGATATATCTTTTTAAAGCAGATCTATTTTTCAAGAAGTGATTCTAGCTTTCATGAATCGAACCTTTCAAAAAACGAATCTACCTTTCAAAGAGTGGATTTATCTTTCACAAGCAAGCTTATCCCTTATAAAGGGGATCTTATTTCATAAAGCGGATTTCTCTATGATAAAGACAATCTAATTTTCTAAAGGCGGTTCTTTCATAAATTGGATTTACATATATTTCAATAAAGTAACTATCTTTCATTCAACTCATTATATTTCATAAAAATTATATATTTTCATAAAATGTATTTTTCGTTCCTAAATAGAATCTTTCTTTCAGAAAGAGAATCTATCTTGCATATCGCGTATCTATCTTTTATAATGTGGACTTATCTTCCATTAATTGGATCTATTTTTCTCAAACTGTATCTATCTTTCACAAAGCGGATGTATCTTAACATAACATAACATAATTTCACAGATGACAAAAGCCACAAGGGCCTATCAAAGGTCATCCGCATCCGTCAAAACCCACCCACGAAAAGCACCATCGCCAGAGGAAGACAAAATCAAAGTCCCCCACAATATAATATAACAGATGACAAAAGCCACAAGGGCCCATCATAGGTCATCCGAGTCAAACAGCCTCTTTTTTAAGGCACCCAAACTCCTAAGAAAACTACATCCAGAGGATTGCGTCCAGAAACAAGGGTATCACCAATCAAGGCTTGTCAAGAACTAAATCATGCAGCTATAGATATATACAAACAATATTAATATATACAATACTTAGGAACCATCACAACCTTCCCTCGCCATAAACTCATCGAACCTCCTCTTAAATACATTTAAATTTGGACTACCTACTACCCTCCGCGGCAATTTGTTCCAGAAGTCTACCACTCTATTGGTGAAAAAATATTTTCTTAAATCCAACCTACACCCTTGCTTTTTAATTTTCAAGTGGTGACCTCTAGTCCGATTTCCATCATCTAACTCAAAAAACTTGCTAACATCCAATTTATCTATCCCAGAAAATTTTTTAAAGAGCTCAATCATATCCCCTTTCACACACCTCCTTTCGAACGAGAACATATTTAATACCCTCAGTCTATCTATATATTCAAGGTGCCTCAGGAAAGGAATAATATTTGTTGCCCTTCGTTGCACTGACTCGAGAAGGTTAGTATCGTGTCTAAAATGTGGGGACCATGCCTGTTTACAGTACTCTAAATGTAGCCTAACATAAGAGTTATAGAGTTTAGGAATAACCTCCTTACTTTTGTAACTGACATTTCTCTTAAGGAAACCCAGCACTCTATTTGCCCTATTTCTTGCTTCAATACACTGCTTAGAAAACCTTAATGACTTATCTATTACTACTCCTAGATCTTTCTCATCCTCTACTGAGCTCAGCCAATGCCCATCCATTTCATAGTTAAATTCTCTATTATCTTTTCCCATGTTAATAACTTTGCACTTATCAAGGTTGAAAGTCATTTGCCACTTATGTGCCCAGGATAACAATTTATTTAAGTCCCCCTGCACTTCAAAATTATCATCAATATCTTTAACGACAGCTGCTAATTTGGTATCATCCGCAAAAATTGACACTTTATTATTAACTGCCTCCCCAAGATCGTTTATATAGATGACAAATAATAATGGACCGATAACTGATCCCTGAGGAACCCTACTGATAACATCCCTCCACTCTGACTTTACACATTTAGCACTACCCTTTGCTTCCTCTCTTTCAGCCACTCAGCTACCCAATTTGAAACACCCCCACATATCCTAATCATTTTTAATTTATGAACTAGTCTCCTATGTGGTACCTTATCAAATGCTTTACTAAAATCCAAGATAATTACATCTACATTCTCTCCCTTATCTACTTGATTTGTTACGAACTCCAGAAAGTCTAATAAATTAGTTAAACATGATCTACCTGATCTTAACCCATGCTGAGCATTGCTGATTAACCCCTCCTTCTCTAGATGTTGGCAAATCCCTTTTTTAACGATTTTCTCAAGAATCTTACAGACTACAGGAGTTAGGCTAACTAGTCTAAAGTTATTTGGATCCTCTTTACTACCCTTCTTAAAAATGGGGACTACATTCGCTCTCTTCCAATCATCGGGTATTTCTCCATATTCCAGTGACCTAGTATACAACTTCTCCAGAGCTATTGAGATACTTTCTCCCCTTTTTTTTAAGTATCCTAGAATGAATATTATCAGGGCCGGAGGACTTGGTAGCATCTAACTCACTGTGAGGGTATGGAACGTACATACTCACATGCCGCCCTACAATCGTGGGAACGAAAGAAATTTGTCATTTGAGTTGACCTTCGTCTCCCCTCTCTCTCCCCTCCCCCTCCCCCTAACTGGCGACAGGAAGTCTGACGAAAGAAGGCCTATCGCACAGAGAAGCCTAAATTCTATTTGCCTTCTTTATGATACCATGGAAATTGTCCAGAAGGCGCTGCGATAAGCGAATTGTCGTGAATGGAATCTCTCTCTCGATTTCCCACAATTCTCGGTATAAATAATAACGCCGTTCATATCTCTATAGCAGTGTCCCAAACCAACTCGCGTAACGCGTAACTCTTACGTTGAACGAGAGTCGTTGCCGTAACGTATCGACTGTCAACGCGTCGCCGAGACAACTTGGTCACTGTCTCAAAGTGTTCCTGAAGTAAATCCTGCCCCGCAGAGTCTGTGACTAGAAGAATACGCTCTGTTGCTCAACGTAACTTGAGAAAGAAAAGGAACATCCAAATAGTTACTGGAAGTTACTATTTGTTAGTGTCACATCCAGTTAGGAGTGAACTAACCGGAACTGCAGCCAGCAGCCCCGAACCCGTCGTCTTATCCCCCCTCTCCCCGAGAACTCGTGTTAACGCCACCCGAACCACCCCGTCTGGACCTGAGTAGTCGTCTCTCCAATCCATCACAATTAATGGTAATCTGTAAACCCAGTGTCCCTCTATTCTTAAATTACCTATATAATTAACAGTGATTGATACTCCCCATTGATTCATTATAAATCTAGACGCTTAACGTCAGTGTTTAATATTTAATCCTTAATTTTGCCCGTTTAACTATTGCTAATTATTATATTTGTGTAAAGTAAAGTTTATTTTTTGAACGTGTGTTTATTTGTGGCTCCTTCCTTTCTGACGTACCCTTGGCAAGTCTTTAATTAAGAATCCCTTCGGATAATTTATTCAACCTGTATTATGCACTCTTAGAATTCAACAATTACAAACCTCCCCCCAGTAACAAGTGGGACTTTTATAGTGAGAATCCTGGCTAAGGCACAACCCGCCTCTAACCAGCTTTCGCACGTTCAGTAGCAATTAAAGCCAACCTATATATATATATATATATATATATATATATATATATATATATATATATATATATATATATATATGATCGTAGATTGATTCATAGGGTCAATACCATCGACTTAAACAAAAGCGGTGTGTCCAGATCAAGGACTAGAATAATTATTGGACCAGACTATGAGCAATTCTACGACACTCACCTATTAGTCCTTTTATCTTCCTCCAATCCACACTAATGGTAGTAAACACCTCTTTCCCTGACCCCTGAGTACTATACATAAGACTATTTAGTTTTTCCTTTGTAAATACTGATGCAAAATGACCATTTAGTACCTCAACTATTTCCTCATCAGTTTCTCTCACAATCCCTGCATATTTGATAGGTCCTATTTTAACTCTGCCAGACTTGTTATTAATTTTATAGTAACTGAATAACTTTCTAGGATCTTTGTTGCTATCCTGAGCTAATTTAATTTCTGACACCCTTTTGTTCTTCTTTATAATCTTATTTAACTCATTCCTGGCCATTCTATAATCACTTAAATTTTGAATATTATTTTCTACCTGTAATTTTTTACATGTCCTTTTCTTCTCTGAAATTTTTCTAGCTATCTCCTGATTCCACCATAATGGTTTCCTACTTTTGTTCCTAATAGCCTTCATTGGGATACATTGCTCTTGGACTAAATTTATTATACGCTTGAAAGTATCCCACACCCCATAAGCATTTTTACCTCTGAATTCTACATCCCAGTCTACCAAATTTAGCAAGCTTCGAAGTTTTACATAATCTTCCTTATGAAAATTTTGAACTTTTACAGCATTCTCGGTTATTTTACCCTTCTTAATTCACAAGTTAAAACGAACTATCTGATGATCACTATTTCCCAATGCTTCCCCAACAGTCAATTCTTGAACTAAATGATCACTGTTAGAAAGTACTAAAGCGGACTTATTTTTCATAAAGGGGGTCTTTGTTAAATAAAATGGATAAAGCTTTCAGAAAACGGATCTGTGAGGGAATCCCCCCGTGGAAGATCTTTAGCAGAAAGGAACTCCCATGTGCAGCAGAAGGCCCGGCTAGGCCTAAAGTGGTGAGCCTACCCCCCCCCCCATCCCTTCCACAAGCGGTAGCCTCAAATCGAGTCGCCCAAGATTCACCTTTATGCGGGCTAAAATAGCTCTGTCAGAAGATTCGAGGCCCTTCGAGAGTAGAGCTGTTTCCCGCTAACCACCAACTCCGGGGAGAGCTTCGGACATAAATAACGCTCGACTCTCAAGAAGAGACACAGAGTTGAGAAGTCTCGCCAGAACCAAGAAGATTTCCCCATGGTTCCAAGTCAAGTGCGAGCAACAAAGCAAAGTGACAGCTGGACTATTTTGTGTATTTGGAATTAGCCCCAGCCAGGAGGTAATTCCACTGAACGATCGCCCCGAGTGATTTTCCCGACTTCTTTGATCAACTCCTTCGAAGTCCTCCTTATTTCGGGTAACCGAAATACTCTCCCCTGGACCGGAAGTTACCGCCCCCCCTTGCTTTTGGAGAACCGTCATCAATCCAACCTCCCGCTCTGAAGTCCGAGCGGTCTCACCTCACGTACAGAAAACATCCGTAAGCCAACCCCCCTCCCCTCTTCAGTAACCCAATTGAGTTAATCTTCCCCCCCTTCGTTTATTGATGTGATTTTTGCCCGTTAATTCTCTGAGGTAATTTTACCCTTTAATTCTCTTATTGATTTTTTTGTGTAAATAAAATTATATTTTTGTAATGTCTCTTTAAATAACCTTGAACTTTGCCATTGTCCATAATTTACCTGACCTCGTTGCACTCTCTCGTTACTCAGCCCGTCTGAACGCGTGGTTTTCCATCCCTTTTGTCGGTTCGCTTTCAAGTTATTGATTCTCTCCCATAGATATAATATGGTATTGATATAATGTAATGTCATACCACGACAGGATCTATTTTTCATAAAACAGATTTAACTTTCATAAAGCGCATCTATCTTTCAGAAATAGAATCTATATTTTATAAACCGTATCTATCATTCATAAAACTGATCTATTTTTTATAATCTCGGCCTATCTTTCATAAAGCGGGTCTGTATCAAAAAGAGAATTTATTTTTCTAAACGCGGATTCATCTTGCATAAAGCGGTCTCTCACATAGAACAGATCCATATTTCAAAATGTGGACCTATTTTGTATAAAATTAATCTATCCTTTAATAAAGCGGATCTATCATTCATAAATCAGATCTATCTTTTATAAAGAAAATCTACATATCATTCATAAAATTGATATATATAGTTTATAATATCTACCTATCTTTCATAAAGCGGTTCTCTATCTAAAAGAGGATATATCTTTCTAAACGCGGATCTATCTTGCATAAAGCTGATCTATCTTTCATTAAGCTCCTTACATTGTACAAAAAAAAAAAAACAGAAGTGAGAATAACTTTTTCTATGGGTATGTTTTGCGTAAATCACGAGTATAACATCCGTTTCTTTCTGTGACCCTTCACTTTCTCGTAAATTACTATCTTACTTACGTTAAATATACTGATGGTTCCATAGGGATTGAATGGAAAGAAGCCTGGGCTGAAACTGACAACTCTAAAAGTTATAAACAGATTCTGATATAATTTTAATGGGGGTATTCCTAAAGCATTTGTCAACCTAAAGTATGAAATTTATGAAAGTAACGCTTGATAATTTTGTAGCTTACTATAAATGCTTCCTATTTTTACTCTTTTACTTAATATTTGTTGCTGTTTCTATTTACATTATTTTTCACATACTACAGTGTTTTTTACTTACATGTGACAGAACTAAAATACCTAGGGAATGCAAAAATTCTCCAGACAGTTTCTGTTATATATGGGATCAGTTACATTAAGACGATACAAGAGACAGTTGTCTAAGCACGTTAAGAAACTTTATGAGTTGTACTTTAGATGTAAAGTGGGTGACCAGGACAAACGCTGTGCACCTCACATATATTGTGTAAGGTTTACAAGTTCCCTTTCTGCCTGGCGTACCGATGGTCTAGAGGAAACCAAAGGACCATTCAACAGATTGCTACTTCTGCTTAACAGATATTAAAGGTGGGTATTCAATGTGTTTTCTTTCTGTTCTTTAATATATTTTCAAGAAATGTATCAATTAAAAAGATCAAAATACATACTATGCTGTACTTACACTATTTCTGCAAGTGATCACAGCCAGTAATATCGATTTTTAGTCTGTTTTTATTTTATTTTACAGCAGGTCGCAACAGAAAAGGCAAGAAATCTATCATGTATTCAGGTCTTCATTCTGCCATTAGCCCAGTTCGACATTCAAGTACTATTCCTGTTCCACAGCTGCCTTCTGAACTACCAAGATATGGCACGAGCAACTCAGACGATTCAGAATCTCGAGAAACACCATAAGTTGCACAGCTTGAATTTGACAAGAAACCACACTTAATCACCCAACCGGAACTCAATGATCTAGTTCGTGATCTAACACTTACTAAGCAAAAAACTGAACTCCTGGCCTCACGTCTTAAACAATGGAAACTGTTGGATGAACATGTTCGAATTACAGTATTTAGGAAGCGTTCTGCAGATCTACAGCAATTCTTCACTTTTGAAAACAACTTGACTTATTGTAATGAGATCAGAGGCTTATTCAACCAAATAATTGAGGGTTATTAATAGATGCATCCCTTTACACATAAAAGCGGATCTGTTGCACATTGGGAACACCATTCCTTCAGTTGCAGTTGCCCATTCAGTCATTTTAAGAGAGACCTATGAAAACCTTGCTTTTATTCTAGACCGAATAAGCTACAAGGAGCATGAGCGGCTAATTCGTGCGAACTTGAAAGTAGTAGCCCTATTTAATGGGCTACAAGCTGCATACACCAAGTTTATGTGCTTCCTTAGCAAGTGGGACAGTAGGGCCAAGTCAGAACATTATGTACGCTCAGAATGGCCACCTAGGAAAACTATGACGCCTGGATACCAGAATGTAATTCATGAGCCACTAGTTAAGAAGGAGAAAATTATTTTGCCACCACTGCCAATAAAACTAGGCCTGATTAAGCATTTTACCAAAGCACTGCAACATAACAAGCTTTGTTTCCAGTACCTCAAAGCGATCTTCCCTAAAATATGTGATGCCATTATTAAAGAAGGCATATTCGTAGGCCCACATATTCGTCCCCCTCTAGCTGATGAGGACTTCGTGGCGACAATGGATGAAACTGAGCTAGCGGCCTGGCATGCATTCAAAGATGTATGCAAACGACTTCTGGGAAAGCTGCCACGGACCCAGCGAGAGCGTATAGTGGAGAGCCTAATCAAGTACTACCAAGAACTCGGATGTAATATGTCACTGCAGATACACTTTCTTCATTCTCATCTGTCCTTCTTCCCAGAGAAATAGAGGAGATGTGAGTCATGAACATGTTGAGAGGTTCCATCAAAATATAGCGTCAATGGAAAACAAGTATAAGGGAAAATGGAGCCCTGCTATGCTGAATGACTTCTGCTGGAATCTGAACTGTGACACACCTGAGACGTCTTACAAACGAGGAAGAAAAAACTAAAATGTAGGTTAATACATTATATAATGCTAACAAACATGCTGATTCATTATATATTCATAAAACAATTACAACGAACACATTTAATCTGACTTTGGGGGAGAAATACATTTATGGTATCGTGGAAATCGGTATCAATTGCATACTTATTAAATCGAAAAATTTACAAGATGTTACGTGATGGGAATTTATTTTGATCAAATTCAAATTCAACAAACTTAACCTCATAATATAATGCACATGAGATCTATGTTTTCTTTACTTGACACTGAAATTTGTTGTACAGTGTTATATTTCGTAAATATGTATTTGCAATGGGTTACAAGTATTTTCTTTTGGGACACCCCTTATATCCGCATACCTTTTACCTCCAATGGGTATCCTAACCCCTTCCCCCCGCCGAGTGTAAAGACACACATTATGACCCGAACATCTCCCCGCCCCCATCAACAAGACCGTGCTAGCCAGTGATTGTCATTTTAATCTTTATGTGCATTTCGTTATCTCACTATAGAGCGACGGATGGATGGCAGAACTTACTTATCATATCTACTGGTAATCTGTAAGGGGAAGGGAGGGGAGGGGGTCCTTGTTGTGGGTAGGTGCACAAAAGCGGCAGTGGGCGGGGGGAAAAGGGGGCCATTCATTCCTCCTCAGGGAAGTCCGGGAATGAAACTCATTCGGAGGATTCTGAAACGAACGAGTGATGTGTTGTGTGCAAAGGAAGGGGGTCGGCAGAAATATGTCTGCGCGCCGGCTTCAACACGACGCACCACCTCAATGGCATCTGCTCTCTGCTAGCGCTGGAATTCTTTGTGTCCACTCGCTGAAAATCGAACCTGATACTTAGGGTTTGTAATCGAACACCTTATCCAGTAAACTCGCGAGAACTTAATGTGTACATAGCGTGTCTATGCACATGTACGCCAAAACACTCGCCAACACGTAAGGCATAAAGTTTGGGAGAGTTGTGTGCTTTTTTTAGAGCTCCAAGTAGTTCGTTCCTTCGTTTGAATACACGAGCGATTACCTTCCCTTGATCATACAGACGATTGTTCTATGTAACGCAATTTTTATTCCTGGCCACTGCATTATTTTCCAAGTCCCTTTATCGCAAAACATTGCTCACGCTTGGCATTATGCCCTCCAACATAGAACTCAGTCCTTTGTGGCCACTGCGTCTGGTAGTAATGTGCTGTGGTATCCCTACTTCCCCAAAGACAGAGATGAGATGGAAACTTGGTAAAATTGCCCTGGAGACCCATCAAAAATGCTACCATTTTGAAGTCTCCAGTCACTTTTCAGCCATACTCCTTTTAATTCAAACCTTGTAAATATTTCTGAAATAATATTCCCAAATATTTCATAAGGTTCTAGAAATTTCTCAAGATGTTCTGGCAAGTTCTGGAACATTCTTGAAACTTGATAAAATTCTACTTAATTTTAGAATTTTCTCATTAAATCTAGAATGTCTTGGAATATTTCCTTAAAACAAATATTATTCTAAAACATTCTAATCCTTATTATAAGAAATAAGATTTAAAATTTTCTACTATTCTAAAAAAAAATAATTAGAGCCTACAAACATTGAAATATTCGCACTTTTTTTCGGAAATTAATAATATCATGCCATTATTTTCTAAATGGGCAAATTTAGAAATTTAGTGCTCTACTTACAATAGCAAAGTTATGGGATCAAAATAGACATTTTCGTTTACTTTAGTTACGAACAACTGGGAAATATCACTTTTAACCCAAGAACAAGATTATCTTCTCTTTGTTACACGAGCGATTATCTTCTTTTGTTTAGAGGAGCGCCTATCGTCCTTTGATTGCGTGATTGATTAGCTTCTTTTAATTACATGAGCCTTCATCTTCATTTGTTTAACGAGCGTTTATCTTTACTTACTTAAACGAGCGATTATCTTCCTTTGTTTATACGAGCTAATATCTTCATTTGTTTACACAAGCGATTATCTTCCTTTGATTATAGAAGCTAATATCTTCATTTGTTTACACAAGCGATTATCTTCCTTTGATTATACGAGCGATTATTCGACTTTGATTAGATGAGCAATTATCATAATTTGATTACGCAAACGATTACATTCTTTTGATCACACTATCAATTATCTTAGTTTACATGAACAATTATCTTCCCTTCCTTTGATTACCAGGGCGCTTATCTTCCTTTGATTGGACGAGCTATTATCTTCATTTCAGTACATAACGAGCGATTATCTTCGTTTGCTTACGTGGGGGATTTTCTTCTTTTAAATACACAAGCGATTATCTACATTGGTTTAAACTAAAAATTATCTATTTTTTATCAGACAATGATCTTTCTATAATTACCCGATTGATTATATTCCTTTGATTACACAAACAATGATTTTTCTTGGATTATAATAATTTTTATATTTTCTTGATTACACGAGCGATTATCTGTGTTTGAGTAGAAGAGCGATTTTTTTCCTTTGGTTACACGAGCGATTATTTCCCCCCAACCACAGCACTTACCAACCTCAATTCGAATACCCGCTTTAAATGAGCTCCGCTTTTTCCTTAACCTTTCAAGGCAAAAGAAAATATACCATTATTGCTACCATAGCCTTCTCTCTTATGGTAATTTAACTCAATATGGATAATCCTTACATTCTCTCCCCCCACCAAAATAACCCGGAGATTCTCCGATGCTGCTATGGCTAATCCAATTGATGAATCAATAAAACTTGAGAGAGTTTTGGCAACCTTAAATACACAAGCTTTTTCTTGGCTTTTAAAAGAGTCGACCCATTTATCACTCCTCTAATAATTATCTTCCTTGAAGAAAATATCGCTCAGAGAAAGATGCCGAAGTGTCTATTGTTCACATAGAACAAGAACTACCCCACGTCGTCTTATTCTGCGTCAGAAGCGAAGATTTTTAAAGGAAACATTGCCATGAAGTGACTCTTTTTGTCTGAAGATGAAACCGACTGTTTGTATTAGTAAACCCTACTAAAACTGTATTGAAAAAAAATGTAATATATTAGTGTTCATATTGTAGGGTTAACTACTGGAAATAAGACTAATCTCATTAAAATAGACTCTATCTTAAGGTCTAAAGTTAAATGTAAAGATGTCATCTATTTAATATTAACTCTCTATTAGGAGTAAAACTTTCTAAGGATGAGCTTAAAAAAGTTATCGGAAGGTGTGATAACTTTCTGCTGTAGTGAAGCGACTAGAAGGGGGAGTTTGATTGGTAAGTAAATTTTAGAATTTTTTTTCCATGATAATCAATTCCATTAAATTCTGATATGCCTGTTACGATATAAGTCCTAATCAGGATTGATGCATCTCTTTTTTAGTAGACTTTTTTCAATCCATTTATAATCATTAATAAATTCCTTGGATATCAAGAGCGATATAGAAATCCTTTACGAAGTAAGTAACAATCATTACAGAAAACTTCATTGTTGTGTAATTTTAATAAATTACTGCAGTTTTCTTTATCTTCACCAACATTCACACCATTTGTTTAACGCTAGATCGATATGGAGGAAAAAGAGTAAGATAGGTTTCACACCATGCGTTTTCTAGCATGATAGAGGACCAGGTGTGAGCGGACATAAGTAATGAAGTGAGTGGCTCGGACAACTTCACGACATAAATCCATGGCCTGGAAACTCGCTAGATCTTAATCAGATTGAGAACATGTGGTTGAGTCTTAAAATAGTTGACAAGCAGAAAAAGTTAAATTAAGACAAAGTGGTTCTTCCTCTGGTCTTAAAGGACCACTCTCAGTTGTGCTGAAAAAATGAATTGGCCCAAATAAGCAAAAAAGTCCCAAAGCTTTGGCTTGTTTGGAAATGCCAAGACGCTCTAAGAACACAACCTCCAATAATAACAAATGTATTTTTTTCCGCCAAATCAAGACTTTAATTAAGGTATTGGATTCATATTATGATATTGATGGAGTGAGAAAATTGGAATATGACAGCAAGTGGGACTTTCGGGTAGGTTTGGTTGGTGTAGGTTAGGATACTTAACATATATCTTTGGAGATGACATTATTTGATATGGATTATTATTCGATCTGCTGACTTCCCATACTTCATTTTTGAAAATGTTGATCACAGACATATGTTGTTCTAAACATTAATCAATAGCAAAGGAAAATTTCTTCAACTTTGGATATTCATCATAAGCTATGCACCGCTAAGATTCAACAAGTTTTCCTTCTCTATGCTTCCCTTTCCTTAAGTTATTTCATTGCAAATCAATGAGCTTCATATATAGTTTGCCTAGCACGTCTTCAATGTTACCACCAAACGGATTCTAAAACAGAAGAATGCCACATTCAATTGTGTCGAGATTTCAAATTCTGTAATGTCGTAGAGTGAAGGTGTGCTGCCCGGTCTCTTTTATCAATCTTTGTTTCATCAAGAAACAGTGATATTGCTTATTTATCGAAATAAAAGTGAATACTAGTGTTATTAAACTGCATTGAATACTAAAAATTATAAATCTACGTATGTAAGTTAATTTATTTGGACATATAAAGTGATATTACCGCATTACGTCGAAAATTCCCATGTTCCCACTAAGTCTGTTTGAAAGCCATTAGGCCTAAACTCAACTGACTGATTAGAAGTGCAGCGCTGCCACATCCATCTTGTTTAACTAATCTCTCCACTCTTTGAATTAATAAATTAAAACAATCACTCATCAATCAAAACCTAACAACCTTCAAAGTAAAAGTTTAACAATTAAACATTATTGTTTCTCCCAGTAATTAAATAAACTCCCATAGCACATAAGCAGTGTTGTCACATTTATCCTTAGAAAGAATGGCTCCTACTACTCTCAGGAAGGCAGACAAAGAAAAAAATACTCCAATTACAAGAGGAACAACCGAATTAAACGAACCAGTTAATTTTAATGAACTGCAGACCCATATTTCCTCATCTACGCTATCAGTTGATGCCAAAGACATTATGAACGTTTTCTTTAAGTTTTTTTAATCATCTTTCGCCAAACAAAAACAAAAAATCATCTCTCTCGAAAAATTTAACGAACAAATGAGATAAAAAATCGAAAAATTAGAAGAAAAGGTTGATTCTTCCGACGCTTATGAAAGACGAGATACGATTATATTCTCCAGCAATATACCTGAAGCTACCAATAATGAAAACTGCAGCAATATCATCCGCAAACTTATTAAAGATAATTGCCACATACAAATGCAAGAAGCTGACATCTCTGTTGCTCATCGTCTAGGTCCTAAGACTAAAGTACAAAGTCCCGACAAAAGAAACATAATTGTGAAGTTGCGTAGAAGTGATCTGAAGCGTGATATCTTCTCAGCATGCAAAGAATTCAAACCTTCATTCTATGTAAACGAACAACTGACTCCAAATCGCAACAAAATCTTTTTCGTCCTCCACCAAGCTAAAAAGAAATTCTCCACAAAGATCGCAGGCTGTACTACCAGAGATGGATTCATCAAAGTTTTCCTGCCATCACCCTCCGGTCGCCGTGACCTACGTATAGTTATCAATACCCGAGCTGCCCTCCAAAAATTTCTGTCGGAACACCTCAATTCAACGCTTGCAGACTTTAATGGTGAGAATCTTTGGAACGATCAGTAATAATACCTTCTGCGATATTACTGTTTTAGATGAAAAAAACAAAAACAAACAAACCATGTTTTGACCTAGCATTCACTTACTTTTATTTCAATTGTATTATATACTTTATTCCTTTTTTTCTGATTAAAGTTATCATAAAAATAGTATTTTAACTGTTTATAGATATTTTATACGTAATTTCAATTTTTAACCTTTAATTTTTAAATTCCTTTATGTTTAAACAACTCGATCACTTCAATAATATCGATCCAGACATAAACGATTTTGATGAATTATATCCAGATTTTAAAGAAAATAACGTAAGAAACCAATACTACGATTGTGATAAATTTAACACTACATTTTCATTTGAAAAAACAGACCTGTCCATTTTAAATCTTAACATTCGATCTTTGCACGCAAACTTTGATGAATTTTCAATATTTTTGTCAACACTTAATTATAAATTTTCCGTTTTGGCATTCACTGAGAGCTGGCTAACAAATAATAATAAACACCTTATCAGTGTCCCAAACTATAGCTCTTTTCATTCACTACGCGACGTAAACAAGATAGGGAGAGGTATAAGCGTGAATATATCTGACAGACTCAATACTAAAAAAGTTGACGAAATTAGTATTTCCTATAACTATATTGAAACTTTATTTATCGAAGTAAAATTAAATGGTAAAACAATAATCATTGGAACCGTATATAGACCTCCTTCTGGGGACCCAAAGATGTTTATAGATAAGATTACTGAATTAATCAATTACTTCAATGTTACAAACTATGACGACATAATAATTACAGGAGATTTTAACTTCGATCTATTAAACTTTGAAAACCACGCATCAACTCAGTCCTTCCTCAATACTTTTTATTCTCATTCCTTACTTCCAATTATAACAAAACCGACAAGAATTTCCTAAAACTCAGCAACACTAATTGACAATATTTTCAGAGTTCACCCCGAAAATTACTCTTCCGGTATTCTCCTTTGTGACATATCGGACCATCTTCCTATATTCATGATCCAAAAGTCTTTTTTCAACTCGAACAATATTCATCAAAACCGTACAATAACCTACCGCATAATTAGCGAAAATACCTTATCAAACTTTTATAACTATGTTCTAAATCAGAATCTATATGAAATTTCCTATATAAATGACATCGATTCTGCTACCGAAGAGTTGATTTTAAGGCTAGACGATGCTTTTAAACTTAATTGTCCTCTAAAATCTAAAACCATATCATATAAAAACAAAACAAAACCTTGGATAACAAACGCAATTATAAATAACATCCCAAAACGTCAAAAATACTTTTCTCTTTATAAGCTTAGTCAAATTCCAGAACACACATATAAAAATTTTCGGAATCAAGTTACTAACCAAATTAAAATAGCCAAGAAAAATTATTACCATGAACGATTTAATCAAACAAAAAACAATATAAAACAAACTTGGAAATTAATCAATTCTGTGATAAAACCTGAAATTATTAAAGGAACAAACCAAATTAAACAAATTTTATCATTGACGGTAAACCAGTTGATGACAATAAGGAAAAAGCGAATGAATTCAATAATTTTTTTGGTCAACGTAGGTAAATAAATCTCAGACTCCTGCAAAATAGTCGATAAATCTTTTCTTTCATATTTTAATGAGATTAATGTACCAAATTCCTTGTTCTTTTCTCCTGTAAGCGTAGCCGATATAAAAAAAAATCATTAGTTCACTACAAAATAAAAAATCAGGTATTAATTCAATCTCCACTAAAATTTTAAAATACATCTTTGATATAGTTGCTCCAATTTTAGAATCAATAATTAATAAATCATTTACGCAGGGTATATTCCCAAGTGTATTAAAAGTTGCTCGAGTAACACCGTTACCAAAAGCCGGAGACCTCACAAACATCAGCAATTACCGTCCTATTTCATGTCTTACAATGTTCAGTAAATATATGAAAAAATAGCATTCAATAAACTTTATAAATTTCTGCAATCTAATTCACTGTTGTATAAACACCAATATGGTTTTAGACGTCAGAAATCAACGATTCACGCGATAATTAACCACCTTCAATATTTATATGATAACATTGAAAAGGGCCACATTGTATTCTCAATTTTTCTCGATTTTAAAAAAGCTTTCGATTGTGTCAACCATAATATTCTACTGTCAAAATTAGCTATGTACGGAATTAGAGGCAACTGTCAAAATTGGTTCAAATCAGATTTAACTGAAAGAAAGCAATTTGTCTCCGTCAATGGTCATGACTCATCCCACCTTAATATTACAACTGGGGTCCCACAAGGCTCCGTGTTAGGGCCACTGTTATTTTTAATCTATATTAATGATATTGTTAAATCATCTTCTCTGTTTAAATTTATATTATTCGCGGATAATAGTGCCTTGCCATATGACAAACCGAGCAACATTGCATCTACAATAAATAAAGAACTCGAAAATGTCTTCAGGTGGCATAATGTTAATAAACTATCAATAAATGTAGATAAAACCAAATATATTCTTTTCTCTTACAAAAAATCTATTGAATTGCCTCATATTAAAATGGGCGACGGAATAATCTATGAAACTACTCATATCAAATTCCTAGGCATCTTTATTGACAAAAATCTGAGTTTTAAACAACATATTACGCATATCTCAACAAAACTATCAAAATCGATTGGAAAATTATATAAATTAAATAAGTTTCTTCCTAAATCTATTCTCCACTCTTTATATATGACAATGGTGCAACCTTACTTGACATATGGCATAGAGAGTTGGTATGGAAAATATCAAAATTATCTCAAGAAATTAGTCATATTACAGAAAAAAGCAATTCGAGCCCTCCATCAACTTGACTACAATGAGCACACTAATCGATATTTTAAGGAATCCAGAATTCTAAAATTAAATGATCTCTTTGTTTTTCAAACATCCTTATTCCTTTACAAAACAATAAAGTGTTCCTATAATAACTATATATTTAATATGTTACAAACAGCTGATAATACTCATAATCACCAAACCCACAATAGAACATAATTTATTTCACTTTTGTATTTAAAATCAAAATCACAATGTAGCTTTCTGTACAAATCTATCAAAATATGGAATGGCATGGACGAAAATATCAAATACCAAACCAATTTAGCTCAATTCAAATAAGCTCTTAAAAACAATATAATTTCGGCTTACTAAATTTATATTCAGCCTTTGTTATTGTGTATTTATTTGTTACCGTACACTATTATACTGTGTACTATTACTTTGATTTATACATTATAAATATGTTATTTTTTTATAGGACTATGTTAACTACAGATCTTTTTAAATAATCGGTGGAAATAAAATAGTTTTTTAATTTATCTCTAAATTTAAATAATATAATTATTCGTTATTTGCAATCTTTACAATGGTTAGGTTCTCAAATGTATATTAAGTTGTTTATATTTGTATAAACATGAAGGTATTTTTATTCTTGATAATTTTATGCTTAGCCTTAAGTTTCTGCCCTAAAAGTCACTGACTTATTTTGGGCCTATAACTAATCTTTGTATGTATATACATATATACGAGTATGTATAAGTACTTATTTTAACTTGTCATTCAGATTTAAAATGTAATATGTTTATACTGTACATTGGATTGGTATGGAATAAATAAATAAATAAAATTAATAAATAAATAAAATCCTTCTTCAATTTACGAATAATATTTTTTGGAAACTCGAGGTTGACATCTTTTTCGATTCTAGCGCGAAACTCTTAAACACTGAAAATGAGAGAAATTTCTCCCTTCCAAGTGGGCTTCAAACAATAACAGCTTTCTTTGAAATCCCCTGATGATTTTATATATATCACTGACAAAGTTATCTTTACCCTCAAGTTTCAATTTCAATTTGTTCACGTGAGATGTGATTTCAAGCAAAAATGACAACTTTTACAGCCAGGTAGGATCCGACAGAAGTGGATCAGCTCTATCTTTTTCGGCGAAAAAAACTATTTCGCTTTGTAACTTATAAAAACGAAACAGGACTTTATCGCAGCTGAGACACCTCACTGCTTTGTGATAAGACAATTCACAGAAAGCAGAATCAATTTCTTCAAGAAAATTATGGAACTGACGGTGATTAACTATATGATTCCGAATGAAGTTCGATGCAGAAACGACTGGTTTCAGTACGCAAGAAATATCTGTCTTTCAGATAGAGTGCTTGTGGATGTATGATGCCTTGTATGAACATAGCGGCTGAGATTTGAAGATCTTTCAACTGAGTCCTGATCTGCCCCACCAGACCCTTCCTCACTCTAGCCTTGTTTATTTTTCCATGAATTGTAACATATAGAAGCTGATTCCACTGAAGATTATAGTCTTACAATGATTTGGGCACTTCCATAAAAAAGCTTTCTCCAGTTGTTGTTCCGTGCATGCTGAAAACGGATGCCAACTCTTCCATGAATTGAAAATACAAATTAACACGACGAATAAAAATATGAAGTTGTGACGTACTGGAGAGATCAGTAGACCCATTCAGCACCAGAGTATACCCCCAAAAGTTCTGAGATTTCTCGCGTATCTGTAACATTATGTTCTCTCTAAGTTGTTCCGTTCTCCGCAACTACTGAACTTGCTGAAAGACTGATACTTCAAAAAAATTGGCTTTCTAAGAACACAAGTCATTTGCTACTTCCATTATACCTTATTTGATGAAGTTGCCGTCAGTAAACGGTTATCCTTGTTTTGCCATTTTATGCAAAAATGGCACGAGTGACCGATTCATTTTCATCAAAGTTTCTTGTGAAGAGGTTTCCTTGAGATTCAAAATCACGTTTCATAGACTCCCATTTCTTAGAACGCAATTTTCGAGTTCTAAGAATATGTTGACAGATTGTTTGTTCCATAGTGACGCCGAAAATTGTACTCTTTCAAAACAGTAACACAACTAACTTTCTGTTTTTTTTTGTATTCGCGAAGAAATAATTTTCTCTCATTTCTTCATTCAAAACGCCACACTCGGCGTCCAATTTTCTTTTGTTAGTTCCATAACGAAAGATGAAGAAAACAGGATCTGAAAATGAAAAACACAGAACTTTGTGAGAAATCGCTCAAGTAGGAAAGTAATGAAATTTTAAGAATAGAAATTTAGAATGACAATCTTTTTTAGTTTCCGGAAATAAAAACTATCTCTAAATGAAAAAAACCCCTCATATTTGGCCCATAAATAAATATTTCCTCGATTTAGTAGGCTAAACTTTTCGCCATAATTGGCAATAACACAATATATATATATATATATATATATATATATATATATATATATATATATATATATATATATATAGATATATTAGTGTAGTTGGGTAGCAGTCTTTCCTGAATGCAAATTTTGTTGAAGACTATTGTGTATTTCGCCTTAATTAATTTTCTTTGGCATCTTTCTCTTCTTCTAACTCTCTTTTTTATTTCATTTTGTTTGATAAAAACCAAACTAAATTGCTGAGATTTCGATCTTATTCGATCATCTTCGGAGCGTTTTGAAAGGTTCTTGCCTCCTTTACCGATTTAATGAGTGGAGTGAGGATCTGAAAGAATGAAAAAGAGCTATTTTTAAGGGGTATTTATTCCACTTAGGTTTTGCATAACGTTAGAGGAAATGGGCCAGTCTGGTGAGTGGAAATTTAAAATAATTTTAATGTGCGATTCCAGCTTGTCGCTTGACTGTTGATGGACAGAGGAGATGAGAGAGATCGCTCGTGTTCACAGGAAAGTGTATGAATAGATAAGACGGTAAGGTCCTAACCGGGAAAGAAGCTCGCTCCTTCGGTGCATAAGCACCGAGTTAAAAGACGCTATCAACCTTCAAGAAGAGGAAATATGGAACAGCCTGATAGCCAAAATCAATAGCGAGCTCAACCCGGCTAAATTCTGGCGTCAAGTCAATAACCTAAAAGGACTAACCGGAACAACTAAGGCTCGAATAAAAGAGAACGGATATTCTATAGAGGACCCGGCGGTTCTAGAAGACAGATTCAGGAATTTTTGGAAAAACGTCTTCAGGATTACCCCAGAAGACAATGAAAAGTTTAACCAAGAATTCGAAGGCTAACTGATCGAAGATCTGAATCAGATTATGCACCTCAAGCACCCACAACATCAAGTAGACGAAGGCAGGGACATGGTGGACCATGGCCGTCCTATAACAACAGAGGAGGTCATGGTAACTGTAAGAACCTTTGAACAAAGGGCACCAGGCTGGACGGCCATCACCAGAAACAACCTGGTAAATGCCCCACAACAGATCATTCAGGGAATTACAAACGTTTACAACGCTTCCTTGAATACGGGTTACTTCCCTGAGGGTTTTAAGATTGCTAAAATAATATTCATACCCAAGGGAGGTTACCTCCCTGATCAATCGGTCAATTAGAGGCCAATCGTCGTGCTGGAATTCGTTGCGAAAGTCTATGAGAAGCTCTTGGCTGACATGCTTCAAGAACAACTAGCCGGGCTAGAAGCTCACAATCCTCAGCAGCACGGGTCCCGTAAGGGACGAGGAACGGAAACCACCTCGCCCTCTTAACGGAAAAACTCGCATGCAGCCACGCTGAGGGAAAATATGTAGACGTGGTGCTGCGAGATGTAAAGAAGGCCTTCGATAAGGTCTGGCTGAGAGGGCTATAATCAAAATCCTCAACCTCCAGCTAAACCCAATCCTAGAAAGGGTCCTTTGTAACTATGTCACCGATAGGAAAGCCCAAATCGTGATTGCGGGCTTAAAGGACCCGAATTCGAACCCAAGGCGGGATTTACACAAGGCGTGTTTTCCATTGTTTTTATATATAATTTTTAGACTAACAAGAAGAAAGTATACTAGTGATGCCCTCAACACCAAAGCAAACTAGTAAACATTTTCACACCTATGAAAACCTAGCACACATTTCATCACTTTCATTAACTTTGAACTTTTTTTCATTTAGTCAGATCCTCACTCCACTCATTACATCAGTAAAGGAGGCAAGAACATCAAAACTCTCCAAAGATGATCAAATGAGATTGAAAGCTCAGCAATTTAGATTGATTTTTACCAAACACATTCATTTAAAAGAGCTGAATACAGGACAAGTGATCCACCATCTACAAGATGGAATAAAAAAGATAGTTAGAAGAAGAGAAAGTTGCCAAAGGAAATTAAAGGCGAAATACACAATGGTCTTTAACAAAATTTGAATATATATATATATATATATATATATATATATATATATATATATATATATATATATATATATATATATATAAAACAACTCCCATTAGATCCTCAACCAAAGACTGGCTTCTCACCTGGAAGAGAACTAACTTCCTATACAACTCCTATCAGTTTGGGTTCAGAAAAAAGCGAAATACGGAGATGGCCATAAATTTTATCCCGGAAAAGCTCGCCCAGGTAAAAAGGAAAAGGTGTTGCATGGACATTGTTTGTCAGGATGTGTCAAAAGCGTTTGTTAAGGTATGGCAGCGGAGTATGCAATACAAGATCCTACGGCTGGGGCTACGCGAAAACTTAGAAACAACTCTCTGTGACTACGGCTTGGAGAGAACGGCGTATATCAGTTTGGAGTGCACGGACGGACCGACTGAAGTTTCCGGTTAATGTGGGCCTCCATCAGGGCGGAGGGTCTGTCCCCAACTCCCTACTCGATATACACCGCAGATGTCCCAGCCTCTGCGAACCCCACTTGCCTTAACATTAAATATGCCGATGATTTCAGCCCCAAAATGACTTGTCTTTCGAGGAATGCGCCTATCCAAGCTGTCAAATGGTGTTTTCTTCCCTCCATCCGAGGAGAGGGTTCCAGGGTCCGACGCATCGCCAGGAGAGGGTAGTCTAGCCCTAATAGTACGATCGCGGGAAAGTTCCTAAGTCGGCGAGGCGAATCTTTGTCCGACTCCCAATAGGACCTTCAAGTTTCTCACAGCTTTCAGTGATGACAGTCTTTCAGGCCACCACGGCCCCTCGTGATTCTGCGACTTCATTAGCGCAGACTAAAGGGTCTACCAGGTGTCACTTCTCTCTTCTTCTTTGAAAGGTGCGTCCGCGCACATCTTTCTCTCTCTCTCTCTCTCTCTTTCTTATCCCTGACAGTGTAGATACAGGTTTAATTTTAAACTATTGATTATTTAAGGCCAAAACATAAATATTTTTTTCCAATTGATATAAATAGATACAAGTTGAACATATATTAAAATTATCTCATAATCTCTTTGTTGGTATGTGAATTTGAAAATAATGTGATTGTCGTGAAATGGCCAGACACTCTCTCTCTCTCTTTCTCTCTCTCTCTCTCTCTCTCTCTCTCTCTCTCTCTCTCTCTCTATATATATATATATATATATATATATATATATATATATATATATATATATATATACGTAGGTACTTTTGGGGATTTACGCCGAAGTTGGTTGAAGACTGTTAGTGAATGGAGAAATTGTTATGAGTCCAGTGGGGTTGGTTTATTATTAACTTTGCGGGGTCGTTTGAAAACAAATATTTCACAGTGCAACTTGTCAAAGATTAACAGGTAGCTGGTACACGTAGAGGTTGCAAAAGAAAAACAATGACATCGTCGTTGTCTTCGAGTCTTCGATCTAGGAGGGGGGGGGGGCGTCCTTCAGCTCGTTCGCGGTGATAGGTGGGAAATCTATTAGTGCTGCTAACTAAACCGAGTCGAAGGATTATATAGACGCCCGGCGAGGTGGCTTTAAGTGGCTTGGCGGCCACCTCCACACACATTTGCGATTTGGGGGAAAGGCCGCTGACTCCTTCGGGGGGAATTGTGATAAGGTTGGCGTAGAATTTTCTAAGAACTTCGATTTATGATGGAAGGTAGGATTGTTGGCTGAAAGGCGGCCATGGAAGACAATGAAATCAGTCCCTAAGCAAATACAGTTGGGGTATGATAACGGCGTAGGCTGAATCCTCGCTCTGGTTTATCCGTGCTTTCAAAGCTCTATGCGGTTATCTCGGGACCACGTGGGTACAAAAAGGCACGTGGTCGCCTGATTCTATTACAGTGATGATTTGTGGAAGTAACGAATCATAAATTTGTCTTATTTTTATCGCTTTTTTATTTTATTCCTTTATTTGGACTATTTAACCACAAGTTTATTAGATTAACACTTTCCACTTTTCCACTATAACGGTTCATTTCAGTAAACAAAGCCAACGATGTTAAGCAACATCGGTTGTGGCAACAGCTGGATAGAATCGTGATTCGTCTTGACGTCGCAAAGCAATCGATAGTTCGGATCCCTCCTTAAACCTTAAAGTCTAGGCTTCTGGTAAGAACCGCAATAAAAAAAACAAGCGCGCATCAGTATTAGTTCTAACCTCAAACGAAGAGTAAATTGTCTTTCTTCCAAATTTATTTCGAGGTCTTTTTATTCGACTCAATTCACCCCAAATCTGGGAAAATCTACTCTTGAAAAACTACTCGACCGATTCCGAGATTCACGTGAGCTGGATTCCTAAAGAGCTGCTCTCTAACGTTTCTTTACATGGACGATCTGTTGAGTTCAGTTAATTTAGTGAAGGTTTGCCTCCTTTGCATGCATCGGGCACGGCTGGCAGATGCATTCCATTCAGTCCACGCAAGCAAGAGGCTGTATCAAATCTAACAGCATAAATGAGGAGCGTACCTCCAGGCGTGTTCCATGCAATTTATAGGATACGATCCTTACTAATTTAACAGCATTTTATAGCTGCATCTTTTCAATTTAATTTAAAAAAGAGCTGATGATTCTCTCTCTCCTGCACCGAGAATCCCCCACCCTCCCTTTTCGGGACCACTGTATTCTACTGATAGGCTACTTTATGGAAAGAGGGTGCCTTAAATGCTCAGCGGAACTCGAAAGGTAATGCTCAATCAGGTCGTTACACTTTTCCTCTGAGCTTTTTGCAGTAATTTTGGACTGACAAATGGCAGGAGGAAACTCCATTCTACTTAAAATGTTCTAAAGAAAGTTATAAATAGACGAAAGAATTATAAATGTCTTACCTTTATAACGACGAAATATTTATGTTATTCTGTAAACAAATTAAATTATCCTACTTATCTAAACTTGTTTTTAAAAATATATTTATTTTTTATAAGTTCTGAAATGGTTTAAAAATAATGGCGTGGTCTTGCTGGACCGGAAAATTGTCTGCTTAAGAGGCATTCAGTTAAAATGGTCTGAAATCGTAAATTGGGTCTTTACAGAGTAAAGTTGTGTTTTAAATTGTGTTGCAGATTTTGTGTTTGGTGGTGTGGTTATTGTGGTGGGTTGGATGTTAATTTAATGGGAATTCTTAACTAGAGTCCAAGCTCCAGACACTATTAAAGTGATAAAAGAAAGGAAATTCGTGTAACCAACGGGGGTAATTTCACAGTGAAAAGGTAATGGATGTATATGTGCATATATGTAGTTAAACCTCGTCAACCACAACTTATGGTGTAGTATAGGTAGTATATACCTCAAGGGTTCATACAAAGAGCACAAGTACTAAAAAATACGAAATCGGGCCCAGAAATCAGACGAATTTATATGAATTTGTATTGCATTATCAGCATTATTATTATTATTTGATATTATTACTATTATTATCATTATTATTACTATTATTATCATGCATTTAATTAATTATCCTTTATTAATTTAAGGATTATATTTCACAACAAGCTTGGAATATCCATGGATATTTACATACTTAAAACGTACATACTTATATACTTAATTACGTACATACATATTTATATACCTAAAACTACGAAGCGAAGACCAACGAGGGAATCTCGTCTGAAGGTTTATAACTAAATGGTATGTAAAGAAAATGGTGAGGTTGAGGGAAGTGATAATGTGTAGAAGATATATTGCCGGAGAAGCACTTGCGGGTGTTTGGGCCGGGAGGGCGCGACATCATTCAGATATCGGCTGGTTGAGAGAGTGAAGTTATGATAAAGAAAATGTTATGAAGTGGACAATTGAATGTGCTAGGAAAGGAGGGGTCGCGTAACTCTCCTCAAACTGCTTCATTTCTGCAATGAAGGTTTGCGGAGTTCTCAATTTGGATTCAATAAAGATAAACGATTCTAAAAGATAAAGAGAATTGCTCCTTAAAGATAAACGCTGCCCTAATTTGACTAAATAAAAGAATGACAGCCTTTAAGATAAACTCTCTTTGAGTAAACAAAAAGAATAACTCGTTGAGTTTGATCCAACAGATAAGAGCGCTTCATAAATCCGCCGACATAAGATAACCGCTCTTTGACTTTGATCAAGCATAAAATATTACTCCAATAATTTGAGTAAGCAAAGTTTCGCAGTCCTTAAATTTGACCAGTAAAAATAAACATTCTCAGAATTTGGCCAAACTAAGATAAGCACTCCTAGAATTTGACGAAGGAAAGAATAGCAGTAGTTTCAAGCTAATTTTATATAATAATAATAATAATAATAATAATAATAATAAGTATTTATAATGCGCCCTTCAGGGCTGTTAGGCCTCACAGAGAGCAGGCTGTGTAGCGAGTGTAGAGCATGTTTACAGGGGAGAGAAGGCAATTCTGAAGAGATGAGTCTTCAGGAGACGTTTAAAAGTAACAAGGGAGGGAGATATCAAAACAAAAGATTTTGCTATTCTAATTTTTATTATTTATCTATCGTTTGATGGATATGTTTTACATCAAATGAAAATTTTGAAGGTTCAGGTATGTAAAGTATTTGCAAATAGATTTTATAAATTTCAAAAACAAAACAGCTTCCAAATTGGTCAAAATTTCCTGCACCAGAAAAAAAATTTAAACTTGTAGTTTCATTTAGGAAATTTGGCCTTTATTTTAACAAATTTTCAAAATGCCGACGTATTGTAACATTCTTTAAATATATTTTAACTTTTTAATTACTTTGTTTTTCTATAAAAAATAGTAACAAGAATACAAATGACTAACTTTAATAACATTAAGATTGAAACCTAATGTATCTTACGCCAAAATTTATTCGCATCGTGGACGAGATCACCCATCCTTGTTTTGAAGCTCATAATTAGTTATATGAGCTTCTTATGAGTAATTCAAGATAAAAACCTACTAACTTATATAGTGGGTTGTCGAGGAATAGGTCACCTCCCCATACAATATATATATATATATATATATATATATATATATATATATATATATATATATATATATATATATACATATATTTATCTATTGGTTGGGAGGTAAGAGATAAAAGCCACGAGAATATGTATATATACAGTTACATACACATATATCCTCTAGTGTACGTACGCTTCCTTCCCTACGTACAAGTACGTTCACTTCGTAAAAGTAATCCATTGATTACGAGGTAGAAGAGTGCGATTTTAATACAGGGGCCGATAGCGTTAAATGAGTTTACCAAGTGGCAGTTCAAGGATATATTTAAAGAGTGAAAACCCCAAATATAATTTTAATAAGTCACTAGTTAACATATATATATACATACGGGAAATATAGGAAATGTAAATAAGGATAATATTGACAGACAATAAAAAAATGGCAATCGGGTAACGTAAATTACTTGTTAATTAGCTTTTAAATGGGATACTATAAATCAGTTATACAGAAGGAATATTTCAAAGTCGGAAAGCGGGTCGATTAACGGGAGATGCAATCGTTTTACCTTACAGGGAGTCCTTGAGGAAGGGGACTCCTTTACCGAGTCGGCGCGGATGAATGGAGACGGAAAATGGTCGTAATTCTCGGCCGAATATCTTGATGGTTACAATGATGAAGGGAGGGACCAGAATGCGATTTGACGATTTTCCTTGAAGACGGACTAAGGCACCTCTGCCCCAGAGAAGGTCAACCTCAAAAAGTAGAGAATCTGCCTCGGTTTGGCGCGAATTCTCACACGGGAAACTGGAGATCCTTTAGGGGGGAGGGGGGGGGGGTCTGATGAGATGCGAAGAATCCCGGCCAGTCCTTCGGAGACAAAACGATTCGAGGTTTGCACTGTTCAGAGTAAGCCTCACAAAAGAGATAGATCTGCCTGGTGAGATCCAACTTCAAGGATATACGCGAATACCAGGACTTGGGGAAACAGACACACGATCTGAACCGAAGGCAACGAGATCTCAAACTCAATCTGCCGGTCTTTGAAAAACCCAGGGTATTTATTTGACGGCCATGTTTTTGATGCTTAATCGCTGGGAGGCACAGACGTCTGAGAGAAAGCTTCCGGCACTTAGAGGGATTAGCTTTTGTCGCCCGACACCGGTCTTAATCGTCTCAAACGATGTGGGTGGGAACTTTCGGCTATCCTTTTCCCGACTACGGAGATTAGCATTTCATCGGTAAGGTGAAAGCTTTTAGCGGCCAGCTTAACTAATATTCAAATTCTTTCTTCTTTTATTTTTCTCCTTGGATACAGAGCTTTAATCTACGTGGAGTTATAGTTAGGAGACATGGTTAAATGCAGAAAATTATTCAAATCTTATTGATATTATTTTTGCTATAAAAAATATATCAAGAGGAAGATTTCGTCCCTGCAGTTGAAGTTTCTCATTCAATTAAGCTTCATGACTCAAAATTCTCCTTAAATTGAAGCCTGAAACTGAGCTGTATGAGTACTGTCTTCTGCCTGCAGATTTCTCCGTGAATAATTGTTAATTGTGCCATGTACATCGCTCTTTGAAAATCCGCTCGATCTTTACATTTGACAAATGAGAAAAATGATCACGATTTATCCTTTGGCTTTGCGACATCTTTTCCTTCATTGCTGACATCCATTTCACAATTCAGGATGCATAAAAGTAGTAACGTATACTCAACATACCACCATTGGACTTCAAACTAGTATCCTCATAGCACCGGACTGTCACTCCTAGAGGTAATGCGAGAGGGATACCTGTTGGTCTCAAAATATCTTTCCTCTTTGCGACTTTATGGGATTCGTGCATTTAACTTCCTTTCATACCCTATCAGTAGTGGAATAGATTCAGAGATTGATTTACATATAAAAACAGTCCCAGAAAAGACCAAATATTGCATCTTATGAGCAATAATTATTTTCATTTTTGCGATGTACGAGTATATAAGGATTCACTCTATTAAATTAGTTAAAAATCATCTTTCATTTAAAAATTGCATATTTTTTCCTATTTCTATAGGGTCTTTCAATAAGGTCCCTCGATTTTTAAATGTAAATAAAATAAGTTGTGTGTGATATATGCACTCAATTTATTTTAAATTTGAAAGTACATTTTATGGCATTAAGTGTGCAATATGACGTCGTTCAAATGTCCGCCGCGACTTCGCTTGGTGGAACGTATTAGGGATGCCCAATTTTCGATGACATTGTCGCATAAATCTGGCTGAATTTGCTGGATGGTGTTCGTTATGTTGACTTTGAGGACATCAACTGTTTGCGGATTATTCGCATAGACCTGCGATTTAAGGTATTCCCAAAGAAAGTAGTCTAATGGCGTTAAATCGCATGATCTCGGTGGCCAGTTGACGTCACCGCCACGAGAGATGACCTTGCTTTGAAATCGCTGGTGCAAAATGTCTATCGTGGCGTGCGCAGTGTGGCACGTAGTGTCGTCTTGTTGGAACCACATTTCGTCAGTATCCATATCAGGCATATAATCCAGTTCAGGCCACAAGAAGTTGCTTATCATCCATATATAGGTCTCGCTGTTGACGGTTATGGCAATCCCACCTTCGTTCTCAAAAAAATACGGACCGATGATTTCGTTAGACGAAAATCCACACCAAACAGTGAGTTGGTTGGGATGCAATTGGTGCTGGTGTATCTCATGTGGATTGTTTTCGTCCCA
The DNA here is from genome assembly GCA_963969495.1 of Ceratothoa steindachneri. Classification (NCBI taxonomy): domain Eukaryota; kingdom Metazoa; phylum Arthropoda; class Malacostraca; order Isopoda; family Cymothoidae; genus Ceratothoa; species Ceratothoa steindachneri. The sequence continues at coordinate 128,259,763 of OZ018321.1, forward strand.
AATCTGACAATTTTGCTTGTTCACAAATCCATTCATCCAAAAATGGGCCTTGTCGCTGAAAATGATGTTTTGGGGGAAATTTGGGGCAACTTCCAACTGCTCTAGAGCCCAATCAGCGAACACATGGCGTTTTCTATGGGTAAGTTAGATTTTGTACGGGTGAAGACCCAAGTCGCTACGCATAATTCGCCAAACTGAAGTCGCAGAAAAGCCAAGTTCTTGCGAACGACGAGAAACTGACTGCTTCAGATTTTCCCGTACACTCTCATTTACGGCAGCGATTTTTTCAGCAGACCTTGCGTTTCGGCGATGTACGGGTATTCGGTGATTGTTGATCGACATTTTTGCCTCGAATTTGGCCACCAAGAGTCGAACATTGGACTCGGCAGGACGATTGTGGCGAGAATAGAAATCATGTAATGCGCGAAACGTTTGTCGAACGGAGCTCTGATATTGATAATAACATTTGATGATTTGAACACGCTGTTCAACACTATAACCTTCCATCGTGCCTTGCCAAGTACTACTGAACTGTGCACAGTGAGGTTGCCAGATGTCGCTTCAACCACGTGGCCACTATAGCCTGACAAAGCTCGAGCGTCCTTGTTGAAAGACTCTTTTTAATAAATGTTAAAAGAATTGAGGATATAAACTACCTAATTTTAACCCACAAAAGCAATACGAATGGTAAAATTTTCTTTCTTTCTTACATCATCAATCCAATAGTGTGGTCTTTCATGCCATATAAATCCCAACCATCGATAAGACAATCGCACAAAAAACCTAAATATAGAAGTGAGAATGAATCCTATGGACAAGAACAAATTCTTTGAGAGGATTTTAGCCACTCTAAAACCATGTCTTCATTCAACCCACCCCTTTCTGAGTGATAGGATCCTTCGCTGGTACATATCCAACCTTACATTTCCTTATACAAACACTCTTTTTATGGTGCTACGATTGATCTTAATTGCCGGAACGCGAAGATGAACAGAGAGATGGGAAAGTTGGAGAATTTTGAAAACCAAAGAAAAATATCGGAGAGATAGGTCATTGTGGTGAAAAACTCCGACTTTTAAAATGAGATTGCGATCACCCAGAAAGAAAACTTTATACTCATGGACATCTAAAAATAGGGATTTTAGAGCCCTTGTAAATATTCCTTCACTTATTACCAAACTTTTTGTAGGTATCAAGGGGTAACTAAAAGTTTTCAGCTTAAAAAAAAATCTAATTGTTAAAATGACGATCTTATTAATACGGTCTGTTCAAAAATACGCTACTTATAAAAGGAAATGAACCCAATAAAACCAAACGCCCTATTTATATAATATCCTCGAATTGATTGATGTCTATTTGTAAACACAGTTACTTCTCCCACTCATGATAAAGTATGGAGTATTGGTTTTCTGCGCATTTCGAAAGTTTCCTTTAAATGATCTGTGTCAAATATCTCTTCTAATTCACCATCTGAGGTTTCGAAACGTTTGTCTCTTGTCAAAGGCCAACTTAAGCCGATCTGAAAATAATATAAGTTAAGTGTAAAAATTGTAGAAGCCATTTTCTTTAGGTGTAACTTTTCCCTAGATCTAAAACTTTGAGGACACTTTATATACAATGTCATAAAAGATAATTCCATAATTTGTAACAATTTAATTTAACAGAAAGATAACACATATGAATAAAAAAGAATGAAATTAAAACAATTCCTTTTGCTTACTAATTTTGTTCTTTGAATGACCCCATTCAAATCAGATCAATTTTTTTTCGGGCTTGCAATTCATCCGCGCATATTTCGTATATTCATTTTGTAGCATAAATTCAGAACTTCCTCTTCATAACGATTTGTCTATTTTATTCTTCGGTTAAATTTGTAAAAATTATTCATATTTATTTTTATGGACACTCGATCTTTATAGAGGTATTAGCAGCTTCGGAAGATATTACACATGGCTTGGAATTATATATATATATATATATATATATATATATATATATATATATATATATATATATATATATATCTTTACATTACACTTAAAAAAAGCCTCTTTGATGGTTATGTATTTAATTATTTTGAAGCCACTTTTCTAATCTCTTCATCTGACTTATCAATTCTGCTTCATTGACGAATTAACTGGATAGGAACGAGGGATTGAAATACTTCAACACCGTCGTCAGAAATGGAACTGAAAACTTTTTTATTTATTTATCCAAGATCAAAGCTCGTTGCTGTCTTTGGAAATTTTTAAAACAAGAAGAAAGGAGGAAACTTGTACACAAAAACACATTGATGAAATTGAACAGCCAAGATTTCAGAGGAGATTAATTTCGGAGATGAAATTTAAGGTAGTTTTCAACTATTTTTATATGGAATTAATTATCTTGCCTATGGTTTTATTTAAGATGACTCCTGGTCATCTTTATTGGCGGTATTGATTCATGGGAGTTAAGCCCTCTTATTTAGGTCCTTAAAGTTATGTTCCTCATAGAATATTTGCAAATTTGAGCCACTCTATGATGATTCCGTTATTATTTACTGTTATTTAATCATTCTGCTTATTCGTAGGGAATATATTAGCTATATATTATTTATTCATCCCAACTCGTCAATTGGGTTTCTCATTTCTGGATGAAAAGGTTTAAATCAGAGCGATGAAAAATAACTTAATTAGTCCACTTGAAGGAACTTTAAGTACTTCTTTTTGTGAAATCTACACCCAAAAAGGATACAACCTGTTTAAAGCTAATTTAAACAATGATATTTGCCTCCTTTTAAGGTATGACAGAGAAACGTGGAAAGTGCATCCGAAACCCCTCAAAAACGGGGAGTAACTCAAAGAAAGAAATATTTATGTATATAGAACAAAAAGATACATTTTATAACACTTTGAAATTATCAAAGAAACACATAGATAAGACGTCAAATAAGAATGACAGGTATATGTAGTTTAACACAAAAGTGCTAAATGGTTCCTTTTATACTGACCGAGAACTGGTCAGTGAAAACTTCTTAAATAAAAAAGTAATCAAAAATGAGATACCAGTTGAGTAAGTGTGATAAATTTGGAGGATACATATTTGTTATTCAATGCATACACGCAGGCAGTCTTTACTACACCAATTCTTTTACCTTTTTTTTGTCTTTGTATAAACACGAGACACGAGGATATATATTTTGTGACTTCCATTACAGTGTTTTTCAACCAGACTGTCGTAGAATGACTCCCGACGATATACCATATATCACTATTCGTTGAGGGAACTTCCTTAATTATCTTTAGAGTGCGTTAATGTCTGGCGGCCGATATTATGTATCTTCGATATGGAAGTGGAACTGAGCTCAAGGATAATAATATTGCTATCATTAATAAAATAGAGTTTTATTAATAATAACTATCAACAAACACAAGACGGAAAATATTGACATAAACAGAAAATGGAAAGGGTCGTGGGGGCTCGGGCTAATCCGAGGATTTAAAGGATTTAAAAAGGTAAAACAAATATAGAGTTAAAGAGATGGGATGGTTCGATAAACCATTTAAAGCACAGGATAGAATTGACAAAAGGGTTAAGTACTCAAAGGTGACGTTTGGCTTACGTAACTTAACACTAGTGGTGCAGTGGAAGGTGGCTTGAAGGAATTTTCGGTCCGCTGGCGAGTTCCAGCCGAAGGGGGGGAATAAAAGGATCCTGACGTGGCGTCTTGGGAAGGAGAACCGTTTTTCGACGAACGGCTTGAAGAACAATGGCTGTTCTACGTTGTTCTCTTCTGAACAAAGGGGGGGGGGTGAGAACCGTCTCTTGTCTACGGGCTCAAGAAAAATGGCTGTTCTAATGTTGTTCTCCTCTGAACAAAAAGGGGGAAGGGTGAGAACCGTTTCTTGTCAACGGGGCTCGAACGAACAATGGCTGTTCTAATGCTGTTCTCCTCTGAACAACGAGGGGGAAGCCTTTTGGACTCGGCGTTGCAAAGGCTTGAACTTTGGCACTCAAAGGATTTTTGTCCTCCTTCTGGACAAGTGATGGTGAATCTCGAGGTCGAGGTCCCTTGGCGCACGAAGTGAGAGAGGGTCGTGGTGATGTTTCGCGACGAAAATCTGGATCTCCAATCTCTCTTAGTGGTAAAGTTTCCATATAAATAGCCAGGACATCTCCTTGGCGTGAGGGACAATGGAGTGGGAGCTTCGAGGGAACGCACAGCCGAGCCGGAGAACAATGCCTTATCTGCCCATAAGCCTTACTCAATCTGGCGAGGTCGGCGTATGGGGGCGAACGGGGACACGATAACCTCCTTTTTTAAACATTGACATCCGGTGGCTGCGATAAGGCGCCAAGCTTCGAAACGAAGATGCACGGGGGCAACATCGTGGTTTTAAATAATATGTGATAGAAGTTGAAATTAACGCAGCTTCAACCTGTTCTATCACAGAGGCCATCCCCTCTCTTGGGACTGATATAGATGCAACACCAGTGATATTGGTGCTCACTCAAACGTCTTCTTCTAGTCTATATCTCAGCGAAGATACAGCGGATTGCCGGTTTTGACTATAATTCTAATCACAAGTAAACTAAGTGCCAGCATTAGTAATTTCAAAATTCATTATCGGATACAGAGGAGCGGTGTCCGGTTTCCATTTTAAGCTTTAAAGAGGTATTTTAAGTACATCTATTGTGGGGATGATGATGTTACCGGTGAAGGTTACCTGCTTATGTGGTGGTATAAGTTACCGGTTTGTAGGTGTATGTTGGTAATTATAAGGGCATGTATTGAAGATCCCTCGTTGTTATTGCGTTCGACGGGTGACGAGGATTTTAGGGAGTAGGCCTACTTTACGCCTCTGTCAAATTAGTTCCGATTCGTTATAATTTAATAATTTCTCACGAGGGTTATGCGTTAGGCTGGGCTTACCGAAAGTGGCTCGGTAATCGGGGTAAGTAAAGGAATTTGAAATGACGCGCAAAGAAAATATAATTTTATTCTTGAATTAGCCTAGTGAAGGGGCGAGCGGAAACGTCTTGAGCTCTTTCAGCTGAATGTGTAGGCATACTGTTTCAGGCGAAGTATCGAATCAAAAGGCAGCAGGACATAGGTGAGTAAACGGGATTCCGTGACGCTACTAAGGGAATGAATTGAGTTAACGAATCAGGAAGGGGCGTGACTTTATTTATCCATGGGCAGACCCAGTCATCTCTTTAGTTCGTTATTCCACCCCTTGGTCGGAGTTTCCAACAGATGCTAATAAATGTTCCCAACACGCGTATATTTGTTTGTGTGCTATCCTCGTATTTTTCCAGGTGGTCACTTTTGATGTCTTTGTATGTTCCGCGCGACTATAACCACCGCTTGCCTCAGATCTATTTGTATAGTTTAACATATATATATACAGTTTCATTTCCTAATTCTCTTTGTTTTTTATCTATTAGAATTGGCATATTATTTCCTTAATTTACACACATAGCGATTTTTAGGATTTGATAAATCCACCGAACGTCCATTTGTGGTGTTCCTCGCTGGACCTAAGACCTACCTATTTGATTGAACGAACCCTACATGACTCCCCTGCCACTAATGGAGTTACTGAAATATAACACATTATAAATACATTGGTAGATACATATTAAATACATATTCCAGCCAGACGTAATGTCTAACAGCATTTATTATATTCGTACAGGGCATCGGTATTCCTAAGCACATACACCTATACTCAAAAAAAGTGCCTAATCATTATGCCATGTTTTGCCATATAATATACAATAATATATAATTTATCTTACAATTGGTTCCCATCCTTTTTTGACTGCTTCACAAATGCTATAATTATGACACAGTACATATACATAGTTCCATATGCAAGAAAGCTATAGAGTAACAAGGCGTGTTTATATTTATGCCTCTTCCTCTTTCATTATAATATCTTGCTTCAATATAATGCCTACAAAAGGATTAAAAATATAGGAATGACAGGTTTCTCACCAACGTGACTTGTCTCCCGGAGCGCGTGAAGACACCTGGCTCGTCGTTATTCTCCCCAGTTCGTGTAGATGTGTCTCGTTGACTTCCTTTGGCATCATTGGCTTCTGTCCCATGCACTCCAAGGGGTGAAGTGCTTCACCTAGTTCGGCAAAGATAGGGAGGGAATAGTTGGTGCGGCACTGTACAAAGCCTCATATTTCTCCAATATGGCTTTGCAATGGGGCGGTAGGCGCTCTAGGTCATTAATATTTAAAGCTACCGCAGGCTTCCCTAATAGTTTTATTTCTGATATGAGTTTGGTTTGTTCGTCGATAAGTATGACACGCGCACAGTCCACTAAGAGATTAAAATGCCTCAAAAAATTAATTCCTAATAACGGTGAAGTGGTATCCGCGACCAAACATGACCACCTGAATCATCGGCGAAGACTAGATATTACTATATCCGTGTGTACGTCGCCGTGCACTTTTATTTTTCCGAAATTACCGTCGTAATATTTATACTGGACTCACGCAATTCTCCTAAAATCACCAATTTAGCCGGAATTATAGACTCACTCGCTCCCTATCAATTAGAAACACATTCATTTTTATTCACTCTAGCGGCGACGGTGAAAACAGATGGCATACCAGCGGCCGGACTTACAATGGTATGCCCTGCTAGTTTTCGGCAGAGATTGGCGAAGATGGCCTGGCGGAAGGTTGCATCTGAAAGTTTTCTCCTCTCTTTGGTCACTTGCACCAGGCTTTGCAGAATTTTACATTTTCACCAAATTACAAAATATGTGAACGGCAGACTACAGGTCTTTAGTTCCTTTGAAAAGGTCGCAATACTACCGGTATATTATAAGCTCTGTGATCATTATTTCGCTGCACAAAATTGGGACGGTTCCCATTAGGGTACGCATACTTGGGCACTAATCGCACACTAACCGTAGAATTCACATTATTCATATAATTATCATTTCTATTATTAGGATTAGGAATAAACGTATACTAAAAGAAGTGGCACTACGCACTAAGGATTTACTGCTATCATTAACATTAAGACACTGTGCTCTATAGAATAGCGTTTGTTCATCCGCAAGCTTTCCTAACTGGGTTAGTGTAAGTTCCCTCCGGGTATCTATTATGGGCGCAATGTTAGCTGGCAGGGATTGGATAAACTTGTAGGGATTGGTTTATGTAATAGGTACGCTACTGGCACCAAATTGCAGGATTCAATAAGCCCAGAAAAAAACTCCACATAATGGATGCGGAGTAGTCTCATTGAATCCTAACGCGCGTGAAATATAAAAAGGGCAAACGCGAGAAAAGAAATAAAGGGTAAAGATACCCAAGTCAACAAGAGGAAACGAAAAACAAACAATTCATGTCTCAGGATAAAATTATCAGGAGACGGAAGTCTACAGGACACCTGAGTAAACAGAAAGGTCAACCGAAGGAAATTATAACACAGTTCTGTAAAATTGAGTCATAGAATAGCTAGATTAGCTGGAGGATGTAAACAAATTGTGATACACAGCAGTCAAAATTCCGCCTTTAGAGGGTGGAACTAATGAGCCCCGACGACAGATTTGTCTAGGAGTGTAATCTAGGCCACCTCCCCCTGGAAGCAAAACTATATATTGGCAAGCAATGCGAGGAATAGAGAGTTAAGAAATAAGCATTATAATTGTCATTAAGTATTGTCATATTCGTATTAGAGTTTACGGAACCTCTTTTAAAATTAACCAAGTCTTGTCGCCCCAGAATTTAACAGTTCGCAGTGAGTATATATAGATTGCTTGTTGCCTGCAAAGTAAATTCATGACGTCCCCCTTTCTCTTAAAATTGGTTACCCCTTTAAGTGTTACCTCTTCAATTTGGTAACCCTTCGTTCCGACCAAACAGTGAAGGTATTGAACAGATGAACGCAGCATGCCATCGTTAAACGGGACTAGGTGAAGGGGACTTCGTAAACGCTATCAACATCAAGCTGCCCATCTTCAATGAAACATTGGTTCCAAATTGTGGAGGCCCAATTTCACATCTCTAAAAGTAGAGAAGAGGAGACTAAACTTTTCACGTTTTGGCCTGATTTCCTTCTGAGACCGTCAAGCGTCTTCGAGCGGCCATTACAGCGGACCGACGCCAAGCAGGATGAAGGGATCCGGGAGTCGCCAAAAAGGACACAGACCCCAAGCCCACTCAAAGCACAAGAAGAAGAGAACCTGGCTATCTCTATCATCGTTGGCCTACCCTTTCGAAGTAGCTGCAGTAAGGGTAGTAAAAGGACGCATTTATACACACCGAACCACTGTAATCAACAATGGAACGAGATTTTACCAGACGAAACTCACGCCATATGTTCGGGTACAGTTTTTTAAAACTTATTAAGAACAAGCGTAGAAAATGTTGTGTTCCAGTGATGATCAATTTAACTGCCCCAATTCAATATTTTTTTATATGCCGGTGGTGTGAGAACGATATCAGTCCGAGCAATTTAATTATGGTACAAACTCGGATACTACTTAATATAAAGTTAACTCCTGTTGGTTTACATAGTTCATGTATGCATTAATTTAAAGGTTAACTGAGTATGCTTAAGTTCAGTACAGATAAAAAGTGAGGTGTTCTGGTACGCACGCGCAAGCCTTGTAGCGTCCATTGCAAGGCGAAATAGATTCAGTATGAAGCCTCACGGATGAGTGTAATGTTAATTCTGTAAAGGCTTGTAAATGGTACGCGTATACGAATAATCTAAAATGAAAGATATAGCGGTATTTTTGAATAAAAATAACTCCTTGGCTAAGTAATATATATGTACACAATATACTCATATAAATAGTGATGTTAAATATTAATGTTATGTATCTCTGAAAAGTAATATTGTATAGTTTTCGTCCATGTAAGTTGTAAGAAATATGCGTTGCAATGAAGAATAGACTCCTCGTTGAACCCTTGCATATGGGCGTCATGGGATCTCTTTATGCCTTGTAACGGCAATTCGTTTGGCAGGGATCAGTCGTTCATATATTCCTGAATCTTTTGTAGGTAATATTGTAGCGAAGCATTTATTGAAAGAGGAAGAGGCGTAAATGTATACACGCCTCGCTGCCTCTATTGCTTTCTTACCCGCCTTATTGTGTATTTGTACAGCGTCGTACTCATAATTTGTATAACAATCTAAAAAGGATGAGATCAAATTGTAAAAGAGATTGTATAAAGTGTATTAAATATTATTATTGTATTATATGGCAGAAAATAGCATAAATAGGCCGGTTTAGTACAGGGATGCACTTTTGTAAGTGTCAATGGCCTGTGCGTATGTTTTAAACGCTGTCAGATATTAAGTGTGCCCAAAATAAGTATTTCACATGTATCTACCTACGTAATCTTATACGCTATTTTCTCACCTACTCCATTAGTGGTGGAGGAGTACTGTAGGGATGGGTTTATGTAATAGGTACGCTACTAGCACCAAATTGCAGCATTTAATAGGCCCAGCAAGAAACTCCACAAAATTGACGCATAGTGGTCTCATTAAATCCAAACGCGCGGGAAATACAAAAAGGACAAACGCGAGAAAAGGGATAAAAGGTCAAGATGCCTAAGTCAACAAGAGGAAAGGAATAAACAAACAATTCACGTATCGGGATAAAATTATTAGAAGACGGAAGTCTACAGAATACCTGAGTAAACACAATGATCAACCAAAGGTAATTATAACACAGTTCTGTAAAATCGGGTCATATAATAGCTTGATTAGCTGGAGGATGTAAGTAAATTGTGATACACAGCCGCTCAGAATTCTGCCCTTAGGGGGTGGAACTAATGAGTCCCGACGACAGATTTGTCCCGGAGTCGAATCTAGGCCACGCCGCCCTGAAAATGAAACTATATATATATAGGCGAGCAATGAAAGGAATAGAGAGCTAAGAATTAAGCATTATATTTGTCATTAAATGCTTTTAAAATTCACAAGGCCTTGTCGCTCCAGAATTACTTCGCGTTGAGTATATAAAGACTGCTAGTCGCCCGCAAAGTAACTTAGTGACCTATCGCTTGCCCCGTTATAGGCCAATATTAGAATGCAATATATATATTTGCAACGTCCTTCTTTACCTAGATTATCCTATACCTTCGGTAAGACCAGCCAAAATAAAACACATTTGAAAGAATTCATCTTTGGAGTCAGATAAATTCATCGATGGAGATCATTCATTTAATTCACTTTCCCTATAAATTGGTCACCCCCCCAAAACTTTCCCCATAACTGATGACCGCTTTATTTTACGGTCTTCACTTGTGCCTTACGAGTTCCTCACCAATTCCTACCTGTAGAGCAGTTCTCCTTAGTTCTTCCAAATTGGTAGATAGTAGACCGCTGAGCGTGGCGGAGGAAATGAATTTCTAGAAAAGCTCGAGTTTCGGACTCTCGAAGAGCTCAATCACCTCAGCCCTTAAGAGCTGGTAATTATGAGTAGATAGGATTGCAGCCGGAGGATGGTCGAAGGTCTCGGGAGGTACTGCAGCTAAAACATGAAAGAATTAAGTATTCTCCTTACTTACTCTTGAAATGTGAAATTAGGCTTCTACAATCTTGAACCAACCTGCACGTGCAGCCTCATTCAAGACAGTAGCTTGATGTTGATGGCGTTCACGATCTCCGTCTCTCCTTGTCCTGCCTTTTGATGCGCCGATGCGTCCATTTTCTCGTCACCTTCATTGTTCGGCCGAAAAGGGTCACCAGTTTATGGGGGAAATCATGATGTTGCCGGTGAAGGTTACCTGTTTATGTGGTGGTATAGGTTACCGGTTTGTAGGTGCCTGTTCGGTAATAATAAGGGTGTGTATCGAAGCGTCCTCGTCGCTATTGCGCTCGACGGGTGAGAAGGACTTTAGGCAGTGGGCATACTTTACGCCTCTGTCAAATTGGTTTACTCCAGATAATTTCTCACGAGGGTTATGCGCTAGGCTAGGATTACTGAAGGTGGCTCGGTAATCGGGGTAAGTAAAGTACATTGGAAGAACGCGGCAAAGAAAATATAACTCTAGTCTCGAATTGGCCTACTAAAGGGAGAAGTGAAAACGTCTCTAGTTCTTTGCGGTCAATGTGTATGCTTACTGTTTTACGCGAAGTATCGAGTCTAAAGGCAGCAGGACTTAGGCGAGTAAACGGGATTCCATGACGCTACTAAGGGCATGAATTGAGTTAATTAATCCGTAATAATGAATCTTCTTCTCAATAATGAGAGACTGGGGTGGTATCTCGACTTCTCCGTGTGACGAACCTAGTCATCTAGTTTGTTCGTTATTTTTACCCTTTGAGCGGAGTTGCCGACAGCTCTTTGTACCTGTTGTTCGTACATATTTCCCATAGATTTAGCTATATTATAGGGAATCGCTTGTTGCAGGTCTCTGCGAAATATTTCTGGTCAGAGCCATATTTGTTCAGCTGCTGATAAATGTTCCCAAACGCGTATGTTGGTTTGTGTGCTATCTTCATATTTGTCCAGGTGGTCACTTTTGATATTTTTGTATGTACCGCGCCACTCTAACGACCGCTTGCCTCGGATCTTTTGTACAGTTTAACATATATATAGCTATTTGGTTCTTTATTTATTAGACTTGGCATATTATTTCCTTAATTTACACATATAGCGATTTTTAGGATTTGAAAAATCCCCCAAGAGTCCACTTGAGGAGTTTCTCGCTTGTGCTATTAGATCCTGTAATTTGGTGTCATAGGCCTACCTATTTTATAGAACAAGCCCTTCACATTTTCTAGCGTTTACATATAACATTAATTTCTCTATCCCATCGAGATTAATGGCGTTTTGAGGTAGAGCGTTCGAGAACATCTAGATATTTGAACTATGTGAAAATACCAAATATCTATAGTATTAAGTTCCACAAAATGCTAACCTAAACAATAAATAGTTCATTAAATGATTATAAATATTTTTTGCTAAGATTGTATCCATTGAGTTCAAACTTTAAATTTCGAAGGTTTCAGATAATTGGATATTTGCTGATGAATGGCGTGTTGTCATTCATCGAAGACCTAGAGGTAAATGGTTGTTACATTGAATAAAACACTAAGTTGAAGCTCTTGTATTTGAAAGGGAACTTTGTTCATTTAGATGGAAATGAGAGGTGACCTCGAAAACTTGGTCAAAGTCATCATTTCATAGTTTCACACCCAAAAGGCGGTACAGATTCATACTAGACAGTAGATAGACCTTAGAATATTTTATATAAAAGTTATGCATTTAAGTATTTTTATGGACATTACAAAACTTTAACTTATACTGCAAAATAACTACGAAAAACCACGCTTACAAATTGAAATTTGGCGGAAATTCTTAAAAAAAAGGAGGTTGGCTAGTGGTAGAGGCTAGGGTGGACAGTCATAGCATTGAATTGCTAGAAATGGTTACTACCATAGGGAATTGTAATACTCCATTGGTATGGTTCCGAGACATAGGAGAGACCGAGTATGTTGTGCCGTGAAGACGGAAATGGAAAGAGAGCGTTGTTGTGGTGGCTATGCACGCAATGATGCGTGTGGCGCTACTTACTTCCTCCTCCAGTTGAGAAAAGTTTCATCAAAATTGATTCAAAGAGAACCGAGAAATCCTAACTTTCCCTACCAAGCAATTAGAGTGGTTCAGGTTGTAGGTCTATATTTTGCCGTTAGTTGGCGTTACTGTTTCTAAAATTTGAAGCCTCTTGAAAGTATTACGAGATTACCTGATGTATACCCATATAATCAGTTTTCATTTCGAGAGCCGATTTGCATTACTTTGCACTTATTCAGATTACAATTCATCTGCCATTTAGCAAACCAATTATATATTTCGGTTTCAAAGTCTCGCTGAATTTCCTCTCGATCTGGATCGTGTTCCGCTAGTTAACTATCGTCCGGGAACTTAGCAATCTTACTTAATAATCTTGAATCTAAGTCGTTTACGAAGATTAATAAAATGAACAGGATAAAAAAACTGAGCCCTGAGGCAAGCTGCAAGTGACTTTGGCCCCGACTGACGTTTCCTCATTTATCACTACACCAGCCTAGGTACCAGGCGTTGCCAGGGGAAAAAGTCCTGTCGCAAATAAATAAGGATGCATATTGTTTGAAATTCTTATATTGGGGAACTCAAATATCTTTACTGCTGTGGTGAAAGCAGATTTAGAAGAGTTGCGTACTCTCCTTATCATATAATATCATATAAATTCTTATAATATCATATAATATACTTATAATGAGTAAACGTTTCACCACGCGCCCGGCAGTTTACGCGCGTGCATGAATGACCGTTAGTTATGAGCGAACAACGTTGCTGTCGCAGGGACAGATCGAGCGTCTCATAAATACTGATTTACTATACGTTTTGTAAGCCAGTTCTCGACCCAACGCAATACGCTACATCTTAAACCCGTGCGTTCTAAGCTTTTCCAAGTCTCCCAGGGGGAGCAAAAGCAAAGGCCTTTTCTATGATGATCATATTTTTCCGTCTTCACGTTAAAAAGTTCTTCATAAGGCGACGACTTCTCAACCTGTGTTAATGACCTTTAATTAAATCATGTTTAGCTAAATCAGTCACGATTTTGCCTCTTTCAATACAAAAACCAAAAATTATACACACAGCAGTTGTTAAGCTAATAGGTATATAATTTGTGTGATCACTCATCGTCTCCCCCAATAAAATTGGCATAATATTTGCTAACTTACACTCTCTAGGAACAATATCCTCTTTTAAGGATTTGTTAATACTTTGGATTGTTTTTTTACACGCTTTAGAAAGATCATTTTTTTATTTTATTATTGATACATGGCTAACGTCTCTTTCACGCAGTGGTACTTCTCTTTTCAGGACCGCATTTGTTTTTATATTTGATAATATTTTCAAAAAATTGTCGTAAATCGGCGATACTGTTTACAATATTGAGGATTTCCGTCCAGTCGATTTTTCTAATTTTATTTTAAAAAACATAAAACTTTTCAGTTCTGAAATTCGGAATATGATTTCTCGGCATTTTATTTGAAAGGCTACTTTTAGCTTAAATCCAATAGCAATAACAACGATTCTCATTGGAGCGCTGAGATAGTTTTAGCTTTAAAAAAAAATGGAGCAATCCTTTTCCTCGTTATCAGCTATTTCGTCATTAAAATTTTTTTGAAAATTTAAAAACGCCAATTCTGACTGTCCATCGCGGACTAGCAATTCCTCGTCACGTGGAGCCATCTGATGCAGTCAATTTAAAATTAATGAAACTTTAAGTCAATTAATAGAGTGTGACTCACAATGAATCTTGACCAGAATTCCTCTTTCTGTACCGAGAACTCCTCTTTCTGTACCGAGATAATCTCCAGACCTCCGCCTAAACCACATCGACTTTTGCTCTTAGCTCTCAAACTCTTCGACCGACCGGCCGACCTCTCTTGCAATAAAAAGATTAAAGGGCGTGACAACTTACATTGTGATCGCGCACATTATCAGTAAAATCTATCAGTGGTAACCCCAATTGCCCTCAGCATATTTATCCGTTGGAATTTCTGAAATGACCAGCGGACAACAAATCTTCAAACAACTTCGACGCCCTCAGAATCATCTTCTTACATCACCAAACCGGCGGGGCCTAAGTTCATGTCTGTTCTGCCGGCGGAACAAATAGCCATACTTGATATCCGATTTGAGGGATTGGAGGAGGGTAAAACGGAAAAGTGGTTCACGCTGTGGTCCTAGGATTACTGACTCGGCAGAGATCCACAGAAAGAGAGGTCTTGATTTGGATTCATTGTAAGTCACCGTCTAGTGACTGAATTACACACAGTCGCATTTATTCTGAAATGAGTGCAATATATACATATAATAAAACAACGTTAAGGTTATTTTTTTCGTCAGCTATAGAAACTAATAAAATATCCTTATTAACTATAGTAACGTTATCAGTAACTATTGCGTCAAAAATGTTTCCAAAATAAAAAGAGAGTCACACCTCCTCTACTCGTATGTTTATCCCCATTCAAATGTTTGTAACGATTTAAATTTCTATTCACCTATCAACTTTTTACCTTCTGATTCCACCCAAGACTCAGTTATTGCCACGAGACTCGCCATCATACTCTTAATAAATATTTTATTTAATAATTCTTGTGTTAAAAGATAGACATCTTTTGTCTTCATTTCGTGATGCTAGCGATAAAATTTATTCATGCCTCATTACGTTGGAATTCTAACAAATTGGGGTACAGCAATTATTGTTTATTAATGAAAAACTCTTTTCACAAAAAAAAACCATACTTTTCTGCTGTTAGAGTACGAATGACTGTTTGTTTGAGATAGAGCCATTACTTAATATTGCAGTGTATAACCTACTTTTCCTCTCCCATGAGAATTCTGATAAGAAATGGCGGAAAATATTCTCCTTCAGACAGTTCATGTGTCATATAAACACAATTTTTATGTACTTTACTATTTATAAGATGTTTACGCATTGTTTCATTACTGACATTTAACTTAAAAGTGCCTAAGTATTACAAGGTTAAAAAGAGCTTGGGCATTGTAGCTTTAAAAAGTTCTAGGCATTGCTACAGTTATCTTTAAACAGCTTTAAACAGTAAATTTAGATAATTTAAACATTTTTAAGAGGTATTTTTGTCTTATAGCGATTTAATGCAATGGATGAACTTAATTATTTTTAAATATTAATTTGTAGTGCTCTTTTAGATTGTTATTCCGTTTTTTTTGGCATATAAGTGTGTGACCTCGTCGATCTAGTCTAAAGTTTATTTTTGTAGCTATTATGTCTATTGGTTAGTGGAATTTTGGGTGTTGGCTACTTTTCACTTCTGTAGTTCAAGGGATCATTAGATAAGAAGGAGGAGTATTAGACTAAAGTCTCAGTCTTATACGTGGGTGCCCCGCACTTGTCGGCTTTCATATCACGCTTCTTTCACACGTCAGAGAGGAATATATTTTGTACCACTCGTAATTCGTTGTTTGGTCGTAGAGGTGTTAAAACTCACATTTTTTTTTGTACTGGTAATGAGGTGGTGCCGTGAGTTGACTTCATTTTGTATTTATTTTTAAAAATAAAACACGAAGCAACACCAGCTGACGCCTTGACGAGATCTTCAATTTTTAATAATATTAAAATAAATGCCACAAAGTCACCTTCAGTCAGCGATTTGCTATCATATATCTGAGAATTGACTAAGGATTGATTAATGATTAACGTGGCTGAAAAGGAAATACGAATAAGCCATCGAGTTAACGCTCTGTTAAGAAAAGAAAATTATAATAATCCAACGAGAGTAAGCCAACGTGTGCACACGATGTGCAGAAGCAAATTATATTACGCCTTCGAGATCATACTTTGTAAGCCAACGTGTTCACACACTTTGGGGGTGGAGCTAACTAGAGTAATCTAACAAAGTCACACTCAGATTGAAGAAGCAGATTAGTGTAAGTCAACCAGACAAAAATATAAGGCTAAAATCTGTGAGAAAAAGCGAATTAGATGAAACCAACGATGCCACACTATGTGAAAAAGCAAATTAGTATAAGCCAACGAAGTCACACTCTGTATGATGAAGAAAATTAGATTAAACCAACTAGACCACATTCTGGGGTAGTTTCATCAATACGTGTAGGGTTACTACCTCTTTGGCTTATTCTAATTTGGTTTTTCACACATATTGTGACCTATTTGAATTACAGTATACTAATTCCCCCCCCCCCAGCGTATAACTTCTAGGGTTACTACCATAAAAAATGGCTTGATTGGCTTAATCAGAATCCGCTTTTCTCCCACATTGTGACCTCTTTGGGTTACTCTACTTTGCTATCACCACAGGTGTGTGACCTCGTCGATCTAGTCTAAAGTTTGCAAGAAGAGTTCTGTAAAGAAAGTGGTGAAGATAAATTATGTGAAACTCTGTGGCAGATAGATATAGAGTCGCAAATGCTGCTGCTGGCTTTAGGGAAGGGAGGGCACGCAAGCCCCCAAATGTAACTTGACATCTTGTGGGCTCACTTTAGTCAAGACTGTTAGCTGAGGACAAGTAACCAGACCCATGAATTGTTTTATTCTGAAATTAGGACAAAAAAGTAAAGGTTGTCCCTTAATTCTATTTGTGATTTCAAATAATTATTTTGTAAACGAAAGAGTGTTAATTTTTTTGGTAATAAATTCAATGGCTTTATCTAGTCATTTGCTTTTTAAATAAACTTTAACTTGGGGAGAGACTTTATGAACATCCTATAGAATTCGCGGAGATGAACAGAACCAAAGATGAGACAAACTCTTAAAAATATACATAAATAGAAATGCCAAACGAAAGGGGTCAAACCTAACTATGAAGATTGTATGAGTATACAACATACAGATAAGTTAATATGAACCTGGCTATACAGATATAGCGTAAAACTGCGCTATCCGCTGCACCCTAAAGCGATTCAGAGTTTCTTTGAAAGGAATTAAATTATTTTGGTATCAAAATCGATGGATTTAAGTCTGATGAACGTGACTTAGTATGGGAACCAGAGCTGTTTTTTTGGTTTCTGAGGATGACTTGACAGGTGGAAGTGAATTGGACACCGAAGATCATCAAACAATTTAACTCAACGTCACCAAAAATGTTGCTTTACTATGTGAATGATCCTCCACACAGATTACAAAAAAACGGCGTTAAATTGAAGCAGATTTGGGAACCCACCTAATGCGTACGAATGTTCTACTTATGGAGTCTTTCTGTCACAATTTACCGTCAAAAAGAAAAGTTCGCAAACAATGATTTCTCGCTGTCTTACTCAGGAGTTTACTAGTGAGTAGCTAAAAAAAAGATGCCTGTCATTAAAGAATCCCTTATCTATCTGTGTGTCCATTTATCTTCCACCAAAATGCGTTATCCTCAGGCATAGGACACCTGCTCCCAGTCATAAAGTAGACACCGAAATTGTGCCAACTTCAAAGACGTCTCCATCAAATAATGAACTAATTAATTTCTGCTTTAATTGAAAGGCATCTCGCTTGTAATTAATCATAGAAAGCAGAAATACTTACAGCGATGGATAGGTAGGAACAAAGGAGAACATTTGTAATTGGGTAGACATAAAGGACTGAATTCTTTGAGCCTAGTTCTCGCTCTTAGCGTCGTCAGAGGAGTGGATTCTTCGAGTTCTGTGGCAAAATATCCAGGGGATCAAAGCTTTTACTGTAAGCCTCTACAGAGAGGAGTGGATTGTTTGTATATAGTTGCTAACGAAAGACAATGGAATTATTGAGTGAGTGGTAATGAATTAAATATGTCTCTTAGGGTTCTCACAAACGAGTGAATTCTTTAAGTGTTGTGTTGATCAATTTCACACTCTTACCCACTCATTCAAATCATTTGCAAGTTCACTAAATACCGGCTAATGCCACAAGTGGGAGTGAGTTTTTTAAAAATTCGTTTTTGTCTCGTTTTGCCACTGAGAAAGCATAAGGTAACCATCAAATGTGGCATTAATCGAAACTGGAGAGATGATGCAGACAGAAGATAAAAATAATTAATTAATAAGAATGTGAAAGGAAATTATTAAAATTTTATTTTCATTTATTGTAAAAACAAACGAAGCCTTTTTTTAAGGGGAAAAATGTCCAGACGAAGTGGCTAATAAAGTGGTAAAGTTAATGGAAGAGAGAATGTGTGTAAAGTGAATAGCCCGATTAATTTAATGATTTGACCTCTTGGGGAACTCGAAAGTGAGAGAACGCAACTCTCCTCGGCCTTTCCCTGTTTAAGGCCGTGCAAACTTAGAAAGTGGACATACGAACTTAGAACTTATGTTAAAGCGTTGAGTGGTAACGTAATGGCGGATTTCCGCTTGCCCATTTTCCCACTTTTCTTTCACTTTGTTGCTTCTCTCTCAATCTTTACTCATATATTCAATTTCCGCCCCATTACCTTATTGTATTCATAGTAGGCGTGATAAATGGTCTAACACCCTCTTTCACCCATAGTCCGGTCTATCTTGCGTAGAGGAAAATGGGGGATGATAGACAGAAGGAGAAAAAAAGCAGTAGAGAGATAAAACGGGGCAGTGGACCAGAAAATCATAATTTGACTTGAAAATTTATCAACATACAAAGCTGGGAACGTGTGTGGGGGGGGGGGGGGGGAGGAATATGTGTGTGTGTGTGTGTGTTGTGGTATCTTCCAGGGACTAGTTCGTAAAAAAGGAAGAGGTAATTCAAACTTCCGATCCGGTACCCCTTTATTGGAGTTGCTGGGGAAGAAACCCCATTCCCGGTGGAGGCAAAGGAGGCCAGGCTGACACATAATGCGACCCACTCACCAGGAGAATTCAACCCTCGAATGGTGGGTACTACCAACTAAACAGGAGAATTCAAACCCCGCAGGGTGGGTACTACCCACTCGCAAGCTGCTCAGGTTCGAAGATTTTGTGGTCTCTGGTGTTTTTACGAGTGGTTCTTCTTCGTTCTAATAGATTGGAGGGAGGGGGTCGGTACCCAGGGTTGGACAAGTTTGTCGTTGGTGTTATTTTCCGCCTCTCATCATCCGTCGTTTCAGGGATACGTTTAAGATTTAATTTCGATTCTTTCTATCCACTAATTTATTCACATGTCTGTATTCTCTCTCATTCTTTACCGGTACTTGAGTACGTACCCGTTCGATTGCAACTTCCCACAAAAGTAAAAGCAAAATAAGTTTATGCGATCGTTGATATAATGAGTTATTCTAAAGGCATTCATGAATGTGTATACCTGTGTGTATGAAGACAATACTTGCACACCGGTGGCCATAAGGCTTTGCACACGTCGGAAGTTTTAGGAAATAAGATAAATGCAGGAAGGAGGGGGGTTCAGTTTTATTTGCATATCAATATGAATATAACACTAAAATAAGGAGGAATAAATAGAAATAAGTTATAAATGCCCCAAACAATCAACAAGAAATAACAAAATACAAACTTGCCAGAACAAAATTATAACATCAGCAAAATATAGCAAATAAGCAGATGAAGCTCTATGAAAATTACAATAACATAAACTGCGTGTCGTGAGTCCCTTGGCTGCGATGGGAGCATTTCTTTTTCGAGCCATCCTCTCTACTAGGGTGCGACACCTGAAGGATGCGATGCTGACCGCACTCCTTGCTGATGAGTGATTTCAGTTGCTCATTGAAGATTGGCTGACGACGTCCTACGGCCTCTTTCAGATCATGTCAGAGGTTTTCTAGTGGATTCATATTCGGAGACATGTGACGAGTCCATCACTGTAATATTGTCGTACCGGAACCACTGTATAGTGGACGCAAACTTGGGAAATGGGGATTGTCCGGCTAGAATATCACATTTCGGGCATTTCTGGAGAAATGTCAGGCTGATGGCAGCATGAAATCTCTCAGGACAGCGTTGTACTTCACAGAATTCATGGCAGCATCAAAAACGGTGAGACGACCCACCCCTGAACTTGAAATGGAACCCCTTACCATTACAGATGGGCCACCAAGCTCTACTGTTGGCACTATACATTTCCGATTCCACGTTGTGTACTGACCTTTTGTCGTCCCGAACGAGGTCGGTCTTAGATGTCCTCATTTCTCCGATCCTCTTCAACACTCTGCTGCAATACCGGGATATAATCCGTCGATTTGTCGATAACCGAGATATTACTGGGGCATCTTCTACACTATAGTTATATGTTTTCGCCATTATCACATCATTATCAGATCCTGTCGACATGACACATCCTTTTAATCAACAAATATGATGTTATATGAAAACATTTGGACTGTAACACACTGCATATTGATATCAGGATTTCATACATTCCAATATTACCGCCACTTTAGATATTTAAAAAAAAAATATATATAAGGAAGTTTATACTTTTATTTTGCATTTCAGATGTATTGAACACATGCAAGCAAACACACACCAACATAGTGATGGACATATCCAAGATAAAAGAGAAATTCCAGGTGTCCGAAAACATTTGGCTGCGGCTGTATGTCATCGCCTTTATTCGTTATACAGCATTAGAGCAGGACTTAGATTTTAAAGCAAATATTGCCCAAAGATAATTGAATCTGATTGCATTGCAGCTATACTTCATTAGATAATTATTTGAATCAACCTCGTTTCATTGCTTCTTCCGTTTCATATTTAATCAATGAATTAGGGGCCGTCGGTGAGCCAAGAGCGAGTGAGCACCGCTCGCCTCTTTGAATGAGAGACGAGTCATCGTTCTTCTCTTTAAATCTCTCGCGTGCTCTACCGGCCCCTCATTTTGGAGGTTAGGCAGATCCTAAAGCATCCCGTGACTATCCAGTCATATTGTCCGCAGGTGGAACTGTTTTTACTGTTGCGTGCCCTTCTGCCCCAATTTATGAAGGATATTTGTCTTATTCATCTTGGACGTTGAGCATTTTTTAGAAAGTTGCGGGCCTTTCCGGCCCCAATTGCCTGAGGGAGATCTGATTTTACTCTTCGAGTATGGCTAAGTTCTGCATGGTTGCATGCCCTTCTGTCCTCACTGCTACCAGAAGCTGGAGGTAAGGCAGGACCAGGAGAATTGTGTGCCCTCCCTGTTCGAGCTACTCCAAGTAGTCTAGCCCATCTCGGCTACGGCTTAGCCGAGTGGAAACATCGCTTCTGATTACGGCGAAGTTAAGCTACATTGGGTGTGTTTAGTCGCCAGATGGAGGACCGTTACTGATCGCCTTCACCACGGGTGTCGTATACTGGAGATACCCATGGTTCGGATCCCACGTTAATCAATAGGTCCCCACCGGAAAATAAAAGTCACTTTAAATGAATGCGGCTGTGTAGTATAAAAACCAAAACCCTACTAAATCAATATTTTACATCTTCCATCCATTGTCACTTCTTCTAACTCCACCATTTTTTATTCGAACCTTTGTTTCCGATATTTTTGGAGAGAGGAAGGCAGGTAAGGGGGGGGGGGCTGCGTCATTTAAGGCCTATGTGCAAAAGGTTCCATGAAAGCGAATGAGTCTACAGTGAAGTTCACGGAGCAGGAGGGGTGTGTGAAAGAAACGCCCCCCGGTGGGCCGATGAGATTCAAAAAGGTTGGAGTGGCCGAAAAGTGAAAAGTGGAAGCTTGGGGTGACCCCACGAGAAAGAAGATAGAGTAGTCAAGGCTGGAGGTAATGGAATCCTGGATGATGGTCAAAGAAAGCGGATGCAGGTGAGTTTACAGAGATACCAGAGGGGATGAAGGGCGTCAAGGTCAATAAAAAGAGAAAGGGTTTAGCAGCGAGTGACATCCAAGAATGTACAGAGACTTCAGTTTCATTATTCTTGTTTCAGAAAGTTAACCGAGTTTCATTTCGTGATGGTGTTGTGAGAAGATCGAAGATTTATGTGTCTCAGTAAACGCGGCTGGGCAGAAGGAGAGGTAGATTCGCGCTTCATAAGCATAGAAGCGAAATGCTCGGCCAAGGTGACGGAAAAGAACACCAAAGAGAATAAGATCGATCCAAAATCTGTGCGCATCATGAACCGAGCATTGCGGAACACAATAACGGATCAAGACCGATAAGAATAAAGTGAGTGTGGGATGATACATATAAGAGAAGCTTGTTGAGGGAGGTTCAAGAGAAACCAAGGAATTCACGGTGTGATTGACAGTATCTCACCGTCAAATAGAAGGCTTGCTACCATCATCCGCACGGCGAAACTGGTCAGTTACATGAACGAAAGCCGATTCAGTGTTTTGTCTTGTATTGGAGCCAGACTGCAAAATCTTAGCTTAGTTGGAGGAGGACGTGATCTAAAACCAGGGCTGAGAGCAGGCTTTTCTAAACTATTAAAAGTAACAGAAGCTGAGAAATTGATTGAGTGGTAGTTTTCGGGGGCGTTGTGTTCCAGATTAGGTTTCTAAAGGATCGGTCGAAAAGAAGCATGTTTTAAATTAGATGATACCACATCCGAAGATAAGGAGGTATTGTAGATAACATTAAAGTGCAAAAACTGCTAGTAAGGACTGAGAGAAAAAGAGTAGAGTAGAAAACCGATCTTTCTCTAAGATAGAAGGGGGAAATTTAATTCCTCATAGCCTTGGGATGAGTAGGAGGGAAAAATACGGAAATTACTTGGTGGCGAGGAAGAATGGAAAGAAGGAGGGGGAGATCTCTCAAAATAACAGATGGGCGTCGGAGAAGCCAAGGAACTAGCAAAACGCCTG
Organism: Ceratothoa steindachneri; assembly: GCA_963969495.1. Lineage (NCBI taxonomy): Eukaryota > Metazoa > Arthropoda > Malacostraca > Isopoda > Cymothoidae > Ceratothoa > Ceratothoa steindachneri. Next base: position 128,282,950 of record OZ018321.1, read on the forward strand.
AACAATGAAGGTGTGTGTATAGTTTCTGTTATCGGAGAGGATACGGTGGATGTGAGCTTCATAGCAGACTTCAAGATAGTCGTGTAAGAGTGATTAGCAAAAGAGTACACTAATTAGGTTGTTGTGTGTTGCTTTGCTTTTCGAATAGTATAACTGAAACAAGGGAAACACTTTCGGTGAAATGAAGTGGAAAGAAGGGGAGAATCTGTCAAAAGAGCAGATGGGCTCGTTCAGGACAGTAGTGTGAAAGTAGATTCTAAGGAAGGTAGGAATGAGGATTGATCACTGATTCTGATCACTGAAGGCAACGATAGTAGAAAGATTTTGTTGACAATTTGTATGCGAAAAGTTAGGTGAAAGGGGAAGAGAAAAACAGACCTGCATCAGAAAGTCAACAGAATTTGCCCTTCATGGATCAGTTATGTAGTGTCTATAAATTGGGAAGGAGAAAAAGATAAAAAACAAAGGTAAATCTCCTTGTGTGGAGGGGATTAATAAATTGAGAGAGTAAAGTTAAAATTTTCAGAAAAATGTTAGAACTCTCGGTGAAAATGAAAGGGAGAGAGGGGAAGCCGTAATTAAATCAACCATCGCACCACGTCCCCTGGCTCTCGCAACGTGGATCGACCAACAACCCTAAAAAGATGCGGCTGCAGAGATAGTAGTTGTACTCTCTGTAAGTCATGGTTTCTCCCATCTGAAAAGCAGATGTGATAAAGTCACAATTGAAATTAGCTTTGTTTAACGCTAGGCACCGGCAATTTATGAAGAGAGCAGAGAGAGGGAGTGGTCATTTGGGAAAAGTTGTTTGGTTGGTTAAGAGGTGCCTAGGCGTACACTGCACGGTGATCTCGCTGTAAACAAGTTATTTATGTGGTTTGCATGGCAATGGTAGGTTATATAAATTGAAATTGTATGAATGGTAATAATGAAATTGTGCCCGAGGTTAGTAAGAGGTGTTTTATAATTCACAAGAGTTCAAGGTTTATAATTTATCTACGAGTCTGTTTGTTTTCTATGTAGTGGCTGATTCCACCTCCGGGATGAATATTTGCGGGTGTGAGTGCTAGTCGGAGGATTGGGAGGGTCCCTCTACCGTCGGTGGGCAGTTATCAGGGTCTTGATTTGCCGAATGTCAGCCATTCGTCTCTAAAGTGACTGATCCTCAGGGGGACGATACAGTTTTCACAATAAGAATCCATGGGGTAATCTTGAATGACCAATACGTAGTTGGCATAAGGACACTTCCTGTCGACGTGTAATACTCTGAGACCGCCATCTTAAAGCGTCGGAAAGATGTGACGCATTTTGTCCATTCCATGGAGGTCCGTCCATCTGGCCACCCAGATTTCGCGGATACCCCCCAATTGCGATGATATAATCCTTTAAATGCACCCATCTCGGCGATGAAGATCGAAGCAGTCTTTGGTAGCTTCATCGGATAGGACAAGTCTCCGGATATAACCGAAGATCCGACGCCATCGTAAATTTAGACCCATCGGTATAAATATGGGTTCTCCCATGTGTTTCTGCGTGAGCCAGGAACTGCGCTCACTTTTACTCGGGCATCGCATATGCTTGTTCTACTACGCAGCTTTGGCAGACCTTGACGGTTGTCTCCCATAATGTAGTATTTGGGTAATTAAGTGAGTTAATGTTTAGATTTACGCCAAACTCCTCTATTCGTTGTCTTGCTCTGAACCCGAATATACGTTGGATGGATTGGTGCTTAGCAAATAAGAGATCCAGGTGGTCATAAAGAGCGGTTTCCAAAGTCGGTGATGTTTGTAGTCTTTGAATACGGGCATATTGACTTAACAGAGGTCTAAGGGCATTTCTCCAGTATCACATAGGAGAGGATTTGAACGCCCCCGTGGCTCTTCTCAAGCTGTTGTTTGCTAAGGTATTAATCGTTTTGAGACGTCTTTCAGAGGCGGAAGAGTAGATTTCGCAACTGTAGTCAAGCTTCGGGTGGATTAGTGAGCGGTACAGGTGGAGGATAGTTTCTCTGTCCGCTCCCAAGTTATGCCTGGACACTTTTCGTAGCACATTTAAAGCTTTTGTGCTTAAGGTCTTTACTCTGTGGATGTGGGACTCTCAAGTTAGTTTTTATCAAAGTTAAGTCCTAGAAATTTCCTATTTTCTACCACTTCAATTCTTTGTTGGTATATATATATATATATATATATATATATATATAGGTCGGGATCTCTGATGCAGCCAAGATGGCGGTAAAAGTGGACAGCCTTCGTCTTTTTGGTTGAAAATCTATAAATATTTGCAGAAGCCCACCTCGTCGCACTTTTAATGACAAACTATAGGCAGTATTCCATCGTTGCGATCTCAGATTCCTCCAATGAGATGGAGAAGTCAACCACGTATAGTGCGGCTTCTATTCCGTGGGAAAGGTGTCCTGTAATGCCATTTATTCCTATAGCGAACAATGGTACGCTGAGTGTGCTTTCCTGAGGAACGCCTTCTTCTTGTGGAAATAGGGCGGATACTACATTACCTAGTGGAACTGTGAAAGAACGGTCTTTCAAGAAATCCTTTATCAATTAAGGCAACTAGACACGTAAGCCTATGCTGTGAAAGCTCCTTAAAATGCAGTAGCACCACGATGTATCATAGGCTTTTTCATAGTCGAATAAAATAGCAACTAGGTGGCATTTCCTGGGAAATGCGGTTCATATTGCTGTTTCTAGGCAGATCAGAGCATCTGTAGTAGACTGTAGCTTTCTAAATCCCCATTATAAGGGGGATAGGAGTGATTCGTTCTCCAGCAGCCACATAAGGCCTGTGTTAGGCATTTTTTCTATGACCTTGCACATGCAGGATGTAAGGGCAATTGGTCGGTAGCTGGTTGGAATAGTTGTATCTTTGCCGGTTTGCGGAAGTCTGGGACCGTAGCTGTTCACCATGCATCGTGGAACGAGTTCTTCCTCCAGATCCGGTTGTATAGGGCAAGGAGGAAGCATTTTCCCTTTTTGCCCAGATGACACAGCATCGTTTACCGGATATAATCGGACCCCAGAGCAGATTACCGTAGCTTGATAGAGAGGTTTCGAGTTCTTATCTCGAGAATGGTTTGTTGTAGGTCATGTTTTCATTAGTGGAGAAATCCAGCAATACAGATTCCATCCTCGCTCTCTGTTCGGCGTTGTAAGTGTCCTGCCAGAGATGTCAGAGAAGGAGCGCCCCAACTTGTTTGCCCCAGTGGTAGATTCAAGGGGTAGGATATCTCAAAATCGTAGGCTCATGCCAGCTGCCCTCCTTCATTTGCCTAAGCGAAGAGGAGACGGCGGTTTTTCTCCACAAATTTGTTAATCGCTTAATCATTCGAAACTTGAATGTGATTGCGGACAGCGAGTAGTGCGAGGCCGTTGAGGCGATCCTCGCTAATAGGGCTCATCATGTACGTCTTTAGCCGTTTCAAAGCTGAGAATGAGCGTTCGGCTTCTGCATTTGAGACCGGCAGAGTCATTAAGATGGTCAGGAGCTTTACAATGTTGTGAACATACGGGTCTCAGCGTACTCCTTCGTATTCATGACAATCCCGAAAACCGCAGCGGAATGTGTCCACTGCTGTGCCTCCGCCTGCACGAGCACCAGTGACTCAACGTCGCTATCGTAGAGCTTAACAACATTAAGGACGGCATCCACGTCTGTTTTTGAGCCTTTGAGAATGTCCTTCAACCGGAGAGCAACTGGCACGATATCGTCCCCAAATCTTCTCTTCAGCTCGGCGATCACTTCATCAACGAACGGAATATAGACCCAGCGTTGATGTTACTCCCCAGCCGTACTAGCCTGTCTGTCATGCACCAACTCAGGGAACATGGGTGTAATTGAAAGAACCAGGTGTGTGAGTCAGGATGCGCGATCTGACTGGTCAGCGAGTCAATCGCACGCACCGTGTGTTTGCTGTGACTCAAGACACCAGGTGCCGACTCAAAAAGCGATGCAAGCCAGGAACACGGTATGGAATTTACTCCTGGTCATGGGTGCGGGCCCCTGGGCACCCCGCCTTGGATCCTCCCTGGTTTGCCACCCCTGTCGGGTTAATGATATCTTGCCCATCAATGCGTAATGTGGGGGTTAGCTCTCGTGTATATTTGCCAAGTAATCCTTTGTTGAGAGGTAGGCTCTCCATAAGTTACGGCGGTTTACCTTGATGGTGTATCTATATTTGACTCATCTTTGGTTGTAATCCATTTTAGTTGCTGGACTTAGCCAACGTTTGGAGGTTCTAAAAGCTTGTCGTTTTATTTTTAGGGTGGCTAAACATTCCGAGCTCCACCACGGTACTTGTTGTTGGTGTGGTTGGCCAAAGCTGCGAGAGATGGAATAGGTGCAAGGCGGTTGTGAAGGAATCTACAACTTTGTTGATACCTCCTGCATCTATTACTTGGGTGAACTATAGATTTGTCAATTTGTTGAACTTGGGCCAGTCTGCCATGTCCAATCGCCATCTGAGAATTCCAGATGTGGGCAGTCCATCGCCCGAGAAGAGAATGATCGAGAGGTGGTCGCTCACTCTCAGGTCTTCCGATATGCGCCATTCGAACTCTGCTGTGATGGATGGAGAGCAGATGGCAAGCTCGAGGGTGGATGTTTGTACATCATATATGGTGCCTTCTTCCTGGTTTAAGATGCTGAGATTTAGGTCGTGGATAATGTTAAATAGCTCTGTGCCCCTTGTATCTTGGGTAGTGTCTCTTCCCTTGGGATGTCGGCTGTTGAAATACCCTACCAAAATGAAGGGGCTAGGAAGTTGCGAAATTAGTTGTCCAATGTGGTTAGATGGAAGTCGTACGGAGAGTAGAGGTAGATGTTCGCCACCGTATACTTTTTATAGGTGTGCAAGTTTGTTGTATTTGCTTGTAGGGGTGTATTCAAGGTAAGAGGATGCGTAAGGACATCCCGGTGAATATATATGGTACATCACCCCGATGTGTTGCCATCACCTGGATATGGGGTTGTAACTTAGGTGTAACCTGATAATGTTCGTGGCGGGGGAAACCCAAATATTGAAGGCAGACGCAGAAAGGATCTTCGTTTGCCACCACCGATCTTAATTCGCCCCAATTAGCTCTCAAACTTCTCAAACCTCTGATATTTCATTGTACGATATTTATTATTCTCTTATTTGTGTCCGCAAAAGTAGCTGTTTGGCAGTAGTAAAACCTAGAGTGCCATTTGGTTTAGGAAGGGGTTATGGCCTCTGTGGTTTGCTAATGGCTAATTTAGATTTCTTTGGACACCCGGTGCTGAATTTTCAGCATTCTTGGTGTCCATTGTTTGCGTCGTTTCTTCCATAGGGGATGGGGCATCTTCTGATTTCCTCCGGTTAGCGAGCGGGATGGAAACCTCTGTTGATGGATTCTTTGGTTCACCCGATAAAGTTATTTTTTCTCTCCTGGATCTATTGAGCTCGGAGTGCGAGGGAACCAGGGTGGGTGGATGATGAAGTGGTGATGCTTTCCCAGAAGGATAGTTCTCTAGTATGGGGCCTCAACAGGCTTCCGGATAACGTGTGTTAGAGGGGAAATGGTAGGCTTTGGGTGAGTCCTTACAAGACTTCTCCTCTCGAGTAGGTATGGCCTCCGGGAAAGGGGATTGGAGAGCAGGGGTCTCATGGTTGTGTGGATTGCTCCTCTCGGATCGGGGTGACCTCCGTGCTGGGGGCCTGAGGCACAGAAGCCTCTCCTGGAGGCAACTGCTGTTTTGAGGCAGATGGCCAGCTTACGGTCATTGTCTGCCTAGAAGAGGTGGGAGAAGGCCCAGGCGGGTCCTGGGTACTCTCAGCTCTTTCAAAACTCACCTCTTGGGTGGGTGTGACCTCCACTGTTGGGGCCTAGGGAGTACTTATGTTATACGCGGATAGTTGTTTATTCAGCTTAATTCCGTAGTATGGTGGCTTGGTTGTTCTCGTCGCTTCGACTATAGAGGCATACCAGGTGCCTCTTCTCCCGATCATAGGTGGTACCGCCTCTCGAGCCTCCCTAAAGTTAAGGCAATCCCTTTTTCGGAGGGTCATGACCTCCTCATCGAGCTTATACATATTGTTTTATTTGCTGGATGCAGGGTGAGGTTCACCGCAGTTGACGCATTTTACTTCACAGTCTTCGATTGGGTCTGGGTAACTTGCTTTCGCACAGTTTACACAGAAAGGTACGTCGCCTTGCTTCTTTCGACGGCAGGTTTTTATAGAATAGCCAAAGGAGTGGCAATAAGACCTTGACAATTATATCATTTGGAAGAGAATGTAAAATAACATAAGGGTTTAAAACTTCGCTAGAATCGGCCAAATAGTTACAATGTTATTACCAAAACGAAAAAAAGCAAAACGTGGACCACGACCAAAAACAACGCCTCTGTGATAATTCACTGCGTCATGGCTTCGAATGACTAGAAGATTTCCCTATTGTGGTTCTATCCCGGTCACTGTTTCACCGCAGCCAATTACAGGGACATTTTTGCCATGAAAGTTCAGCCTTAAATTAGAAAGATTCGCCCGCGACTAACAAGCTATTGCACTTTTATTGTACAAGCGAAAACATAACCATTGCTATGGCAAATGGTAGTTACTTCATCTCAATATCTACCTACAGTTTCTTTATTGATTATACAGGCTTGCGTTTAAAAAAAATATGTCCTTCAGGATTTCTTTGTGGTTTCTTAATGAATCAAACCTCCTGAGCTCAAAAATGAATGTATTTTTGTTCAATTAGGTCAGATTTTCTCAGTACAGCATATACCATTTTCATTGGGATTACCTTATTTTTCCTGAAAATAATTTTTTCAAAAACCTATCTCTATCTAATAATGCATTATTATTGTTATATCATAGAAACAGAAATAAAAGTATGTAAACTATAATCGTTTTAATAAAATAAAAAATTAAAGAATGCAGCATAATAAAGAAAATAATTCTAATTATCAAGAAAAGACGCCCTTGACGATTTTCGTTTGTCCCTCTCATCTGGTGCACCACGCTTCAAACACCAACAGTAGTCAGCAAGCATGTTTACGTCCCATTTACCCTGGTACCTGGATTCCATTGTTTTTATGCCCTGGTGGAATCTTTCCCCCTGCTATTCCCTGTAACCCCCGCTTGTCGGGAAAATAATCCAGATGGACTGTAAAAAGTGTATCTTTATAGACATTCTAGCTCCCAAATGTTTGAGACTTGTTAAGAGCTGATTGACCAAAGCAACATATTCTGGTCTTCTTTTATTGTCGAGAAAATTGTAAACTAGAGCTTTGAAAGCTTTCCAGGCATCTTTTTTATGTCTGTCTTTCATGCCTCAAACTGCTGATCTCTCATCAAGTTCCTGATCTGAAGTCCCTCAAAAATTCCCGCATGGAGCTTAGCGTCACTAATTTGTGCAAATTTTTGAGGAAGAAATTTAAAAGCTTGGCCTTCTTTATTTAGGGTTTTGACATAAATTTTTATTATGCCAAATTTTACATGCAGTGGAGGAAGCAGTATTTTGTGAGAAGGCACTAAAGGTTCAGCTATTACATTGTTTGATCCAATTCTAAATGCTTCTCGTGGAGGCCAAACCTTCTCATAGTGCATACTATCTGCACGACTGTCCCATAAACATAGGAAACAGGGATGCTTCGTGTAGCCTGTTTGCATCCCAAGTATAAGATACAGCAGCTGAAAAGAAATTTAGCAGGGTATGTAAATTCTCAGTGTAATATTTCTAAAAATAAATTCAAAGTAATATTTCTTAAAACAATAAGAATATGAATATGTACTGAAAAATCCTGTATGATGATGCATTAAATCATTGTATTAGAACTAACTGGATATATGTAAATCTTATTTTGAGTTTATTGAGTTATGTTGTATACCTTCTTAATTAGGATAAGTTTCCCCTTAACCCAACAAAAAGTATAACTCAAAAATGACTCATGATTTCTAGATTTGCATTCTTGGAAAATGTAAGTTGACCAAGTTGATGCAAGTATTGACAATTAAAAATGAAAATGTCAATATCAAAGAGCTTAGAAATGCCAAGTGTAAAATCATCTTACCTTTAAGTCACCACATATCCTCCAATTGTGGGTAGAGTAATTTATTATATCCAACAATCTTTTCCTATTTTCATAACTTTCAATAAGTTGGATTGAATAGCCTATAGGAACGGAAGCTATCTTGTTACCAATATTCAGTAACAGCATTTAAACGTCTACTGGAGGAAACTATGAAAAGCCTCCATTCTAATCGTTGTAGGGAATTCCAAGGGCCTCAACAAGTCTTGTAATTTTGGCGCAGTATACTAAAGAGCTGGAAGAATGCTGCAAAATATAGCTTCGAATCTCTTGTTCTCTATTCATGTACTCCAAAAATGTTGTTTCTTTAGCGAGAAGATTACTTTCACGAAGTCGAGAGCCAAGAAGTTATTCATTCTCTTTTGAAAGCCCCAGATCGCTGGCCAGGTGATTTAACTGAACTTGAGTGAATGGTCTTGCGACCATATCATGTGTGGCAACTTCATAAGACTCAGATGTGTCATAATCTTGATCAACTTCCATATTAATAGAGGTTGATATGTTCATGGGGAGAAGGTATAGGAATTCCTGGACCATGGGGCAGGGGTTTGATGGCAGAAGGAACATCCGGATATGCCACACTATGTTTATTCTTCTTATTTATACCTGTGGAAAATATAATTGGACATTACATAAAGGAATTGATTTGGAGTTGCAGATAGTACATAAATGTTTAGTAAAGGATATGTTCATGCTGAAGTGAACTATGTTAGTTTTTAATTTTATGCTAAGTCTTTGCATAATAATGACATTTTCAGGAGCCAGTATAATACAGAAAGCTTAAATACTTGATACAATGCTCACCTTTAAGATTTGTCATGCAAAAATAGCAGTCCGTAGTGTGGTCCTTGTGATCTCTCCACACCATGGGAACACCAAAAGAGAGGGACTTCTGTTCGCCCTGACTCCAGCGTCTTAAACTTATGTAGCATCCCTTGCAGCAGATATGTGGGGCCAAACTTCTATCTTGATCTCTTAGCCTTACTCCAAAATATGTATAATACAAAGTTTTAATTACAGGAGGGATTGTACATTGCTGCTCAGAAAATGTCACTTTGCCGCAAACATAGCAAAATCTGTCGGAGCTATTCTTACATTTTCTGTTCATTTTTAACTCAACTACTATTATTATTATTACTATAACTCTAAGAAATTTATAACCTGCAAAAATCTAAAGTTATTAACATAATTACTTAAAATGTACACAAAATTTACTGCGAATACAGTAGTGCAAACACTATTGAAATGTTGATCTAATATAGGACATGTATAAACTATAAAATTCTTATCACCCCCTGTATCGCAAAAACTGGAGGTGATATAGAAAAACGGAGGCCAGATTCGGATTTAGGTCAATTTTATTAAAAAACACCACAGAAACCTAAGGTACATTTTTGACTTAGACCAGTGTTATAAATCGAGTTTCATTTATGTCAATTTATCTTGACTATCCATTCTATTTTTAAAAGGTCCTTTTGCATTTAAACTAAATTTCAATGGGTTTATTAGGTTCAACTTCCAAGAAAAATACTAAAATAGCAATTAAAGTATTCATTCAATAGTATTAACATATTTAATGAGCTTGTCATTACTAATGATGTTGATTTCTCATTTGCACTACAATTACTCGGTATTTATATTTTTTTGTGTATGTTCTCCCTCTGGATTCTCATTCCACATATGTATGGATAGTCATGTCCAAATATTTTGATAGTAATATATATTTTTATTCTTTCATTTGTTTTCAAAATTTACATGATAGGAATATTTATTCTAATATTTAAATTATTGCACACTATTAAAATGTCATTATTCAAAAATAATATAAGAAAACTGCATTTCTATGGTTATTCCAAAATCGTGCTCTGGTCCTGTTCCGGTAGAAAGAGATTTCAGTGCCTGTAGCTTTGAGATCGCTCAAAAAGATAAAATTATGACAAATATTGGCTCGTTTAATGAACGATATTGCGTAATTATAATATATTTCATAAAAATCTAATTCATAATGTGAAAATAAATGATTAAATGTTTTTCAATTCCAGAAATGGTTCTTTCCAAAGAAAAGCGTACACTATGGTTGCTCTGCCCCAGAGTGACCTGGTATTGAATCAGGGATCATCATCTTTAAGATTATTAATAACTTCAAAACGATGGTTACACTCATCTAAAGAAGTCTTCTGGATGTCCTGGAGCGTCGAAGGAACGCCAAGATCGCCTTCTGGTAAAGTGCCAGCTCAGGGATCTTGTTGCCTCTACTGCCAAGCTTTCTCACAATTGGAAATAAGCAGATGTGAACACTTCAGCGCCCATACTAAGGCAAAGACTTTTTGATAAAGGTATCAAGTTGAAAAGGGCAGCGAAGAAGCCTCATCTCACCAAGAAGAACTTTATGGATAGGCTCTAATTTTGTAAAAAATATAACATAGAAATGCTAGAAAGAAAAAACCTTAGCAACAATGGATTGCTTCAATCTTTTTGAGAAAAGACAAAGAACTGCTTCAAATAAGAACCTTACCGACAAAAGTTTACTTCATCTTGTTTGATGAAAAACATAGACTGCTAGAAAGAACTTTTCAAACCAAAGATTGTTTCAATCTGGTTTGCTATGATTTATGGAAGTCATAAATTAAGATTTATGTCAACGATTGTTTTTTCTAGGATTTAGTGAAAAATCCAAAATTAAGATTTGTGGAAATAATATATTTTCTATGATTTATTGAAAGATCTTAGATTAAGAACTACAGAACTAGGACTAACAAAGACCTTTTGAATTTCTCTTTCTTCATTTAATAGACCAATCTTTTGAAATCTTTGTTAATTCATTTGCGTTTGCTCTTCTTCTTTTTCTTAAAAAAATCTCTTTTTAAATATTAATAATGAAGACGCTCCTGTTGATTATTTTGATTCTTTCTGGTGGAGATGCATTGTTGCTTTTCTATTTCTTAAATTAAAAAAACAAACTTCTTTGATATCTTTCAGGTGTTAATTTGCTTAAAGATTTTGCTTGCTAAATTAAAAACTAACTGATTTTCAGATCATTCTGAACAAAATGCCCTTGTTGGTTATATCTATCTGAAATAGAATAAATACGAACCTCTCTTGAATTTCGATTTATTAAATAAAAAAAACTTTTTTGATCTTTCAGATGGAGATTCCATTGTTAATTTTTGCTATATTAAAATAAAAACAAACAAACAACTTTTTAAATCCTTGGGAAGGATATGATCTCGTTGATATTTTTTTAATATTAAAAAAAATCAAACCTCTATTGAAATATTTCTGATGAAGACGCACATTTGGATTTTTCTTTCTTAAGTAAAATCCTCTCTTTTAAAATCATTCTAAAGGAGAGGCCTTCGTTTGTTTCATCATTTTTAAATTAAAAACACAAACCAGACACTTTTCAAACATTTAGGTGGTATATGCAATCGCTGATTACCGTAACCTTAATAATTTTGTAAAAAATATTCTAATGAACATGTAATTTTTGCTTACTTAAAACAAAAAAACATATTATGAAATCACTTTGATGGAGATTTCCTTCTTGATTTTTACGTCATTAAATTAAAAATTCAAATTCTTTTGAAATATTTCTGAAAGATTTGCATTTGGTGGATTTCGCTTTCTTAAATTAAAAAAAATCATAGCTGATTTGAAGTTGAAAAAAAAATCATAGCTCAATTGAAAACTTTTTGATGGATTGCTCCTGTTCATTTTCTCTTTTATAGATTAGAAAAATAAGCTCTTTTTATATCTTTCTAATGGTGTTACACTTATAATTATTATAATTTTTTAAGAGTAAAAAAACAAATAACTTTCCTAACCATTCTCATTGAGATGCCTTTAAGATTTTCGCTTTCTTAAGTTAAAAAAAAAACTTATCATTTATGGAATCTTGTAGATGGCGTTGCATTGAAAGGTTTTGCGTAAGCAATTTCAAAACGGAACGTCTTTTTCCCCTTTCTGGTGCAGATGGCCTCGTTGATTTTAACTTTTTTAGATAAAACGAAGCCCTTTTAAACACTTTCTGATGCAGATGCACTTATTGATTTTCGCTTTATAAAATTAAAAAACACCATCTTTTGAAATTTTATGAAACCGAGACCCTTGGGAATTGAATAAAACCATTTTGAAATCTTTGTTAATGCAGATACTCTTGTTTATATTTTGTTTCTTTCACATGATAATTAAAAACTAAAAAACAAGCATCATGTGAAATATTTCTGATGCACAAGCACTTGTTGATTTTTCTTTCCTGAATAAAAAACAAATCGCTTTTAAAATTATTTTAAGGGAAATTCCTTTGATGTATTTAATTAAAAAAAAATTTCACCTTATTCTAATCGAGATCCTATTGTTATTTTCTCTTTTTACAATAAAAAAAACAAACATCTTTTGAAATCGCTCTTCTCGATTTTCGCTTTCTTTTGAATATTTTTGTCGCAGATTCTCTTCTGAGTTTTTATGGTGATGCCCTTTTTGATTTTCTCTTTCTTAACAAAAGGACCATCTTTTGAAATCTTACTGATGGACATTTCCTTGATGATTTTAACTTTCATAAATGAAAAAGTCAAACCTGTTTGGAAATTTATCTGTTGAATATCACGATATTAAAATAAAAAAATCAAAGCTCTTTTGAAATCTCTCTGATGGAGTTGCCCTTTTTGATTTTTTCCAATTTAAATTTAAAAGGAAACCTATTTTGACATTCTGATGGAAGTACACTTGTTGATTAACACGTGTTCAAATGGAAAGAGCTCTCATTTGAGATGGAAATTCGCTTTTTGATTTTCGCTTTCTTAATTTTAAAAATAATACTCTTTTAAAATAGTCTTGTTGAGATTCAATTTCTTAAATTAGAAAAAAAACTTATTTGAATTCTTTTGGATCGAGATCCCCCGGTTAATTTGGGATTTATTGATATGAACAACGCTCTTTTGAAATATTTCTTTTAAAAATGGATTTGGTGAATTTCGCTTTATTAAAATCAAAATCATATTTGGAAATCATTTGAATGTTGTTGATTTTTACTTATTTAAATTTTTAAGATAAACCTCTTTTATTATCTTTAGGATGTTAATGCTCTTGCTGTTTTGCGCTTTTTTTCAAATAATAAAAACTAACTTGAACACTTTTGATTGAATTGACTCTTGGATTTTCGGTTTATTCAATTGGAAAAGAATTCGAGTAAAGATTTCCAGGCAAAATTCATTGGTTGGTATTTGTCGTTATTTTTTATCCAAAAAATTTACCGCTTTCGAAATCTTTTTTATATAAAGATGACCTTCTTGGTTTTTACTTTCTTAAATTAAACTCCTCCTCTTCTCCTATATGTTCCCTTATTTTCTCCTTTTGTAACTTCTCTTCATTCCTATTCGTTCATCTTATTAATTTTGTTATAATTTCTTTTCTTTTGATTCATTCATTCATCTATTTTATCCCTTCATTCTTTCATGTTCCACTTTCATGCTTTCTAGTCATTCTCTTTTGTCTATTTTATTCATGCTTCAATGTTCTTTCAATTTATTCAATCTTTCTTTCCGTCATTTTCATTCATTTATTGTCTTGAGATTTTTATTTATCTATTTTTTCCTGCCCTTTCAATTTCTTCTTTCTTTCCTACATTTTATCTAATTCAGTCCCTCTTATCTTTCGAGTATCTCCTTCTTATTTATTCTTTAGTCGTTACTTATAATTAGTTATTTCTCCCCCTCTTCCCGTATTTTCTAGTTTTTCATCACCTCCTTCTTTCTTCTTCCGTCAGTCATTTTAATTTGCTCTTTTCTTCCTTCCATCGTTTCGATTCCTTCCTTCTCTCTTTCTTTTTATTCATTGTTATTAAATACAGTCATTTTAATCTATTATAAATCAACCCTTTTATTTTATTCCTTTTTAACTATCTTTTTATTTATTCATTTACTCTTTATTACTTTTCCTGTGCTACGTCTCTCGATCGATCGATCAACCAAGTTGTGTTCTCGATGGTTAGTATGACGGACAGTGATGAAAATATGTTCGTAATTCTGAAACTAAATTTTAATATACGCACAAATATTTTGCCATATCGAAGGATTTGCAGTTCCAAACCAATCACCGTAATTAAGGACATAAATCAGAAGCCACTTCATACTTACGGCCAAAAGCAAGGAATTTAAGTTTGCACGAGTATATGATAATCCACATTCGTATCTCTGGATCACAGGGTAGTTCATTTCTCAAAACGAAATTCCGGTTCGTATTCCTGAATCTTTTAAGTTAAATAAATGTGTATAATAAAACCCTTAATTGTGTTTACTGGACCCGCATGACAGAGGTAAATTAAATTTACATTTAGGGGACAATCACCGTATATGTATGTAAATTTTGTACCTGGGAATACCAGGACTTTTAGGTACGCTCCTATTTCATGATTTTTTATCTTGCCAATGTCAAAGAAGGATAATTAAAGTCAATCAAAATGATTAAATATAATTAACTTAATTATTTAATAAAAGCCTCTTCATTAAAGATTTAGTGGAGATCTGATCTTTTTTAGTGTTTTGTATTTTTCTAGTCGGTTTTGGGGCATCGGCTCCAATATTACCGCAGGTATTCTTTGCTTCTTATGGGAAACTCAAAGTTTCTTCTCTTTTCCTCCTTAAGAAAACACTGCGTAATCCAATGAGGAAATTTATTACCGCAGGTATTCGTTGCTTCTTATGGGAAACCCAAAGTTTCTTCTCTTTTCCTCCTTTAATAAGCCCTGCGTAATCCAATGAGGAAATTTGTTACCACAGGTATTCTTTGCTTCTTATGGAAAACTCAAAGTTTTTTCTCTTTTCCTCCTTTAATAATCCCAGCGTAATCCAATGAGGAAATTTATTACCGCGGGTATTCTTTGCTTCTTATGGAAAACTCAAAGTTTCTTCATTTTTCCTCCTTTAATAAACCCTGCGTAATCCAATGAGAAAATTTCTAACCGCAGGTATTCGTTGCTTCTTAAGGGAAACCCAAAGTTTCTTCTCTTTTCCTTCTTTAATAAACCCTGAGTAATCCAATGAGGAAATTTATTACCAAAGGTATTCTTTGCTTCTTATGGGAAACTCAAAGATTCTTCTCTTTTCCTCCTTTAATAAACCCTGCGTAATCCAATGAGGAAATTTATTACCGCAGGTATTCTTTGTTCTAATCGGAAACGCCGAGTTTCTTCTCTTTTCCTCCTTTAAAAAACACAGCGTAATCCAATGAGGAAATTTATTACCGCAGATATTCTTTGCTTCTTATGGGAAACATAAAGTCTCTTCTCTTTTCCTCCTTTAATAAACACGGCGAAATCCAATGAGGAAACTTATTAACGCAGGTATTCTTTGCTTTTTACGGGAAACTCAAAGTTTCTTCTCTTTTCCTCCTTTAATAAACCCTGCGTAATCCAATGAGGAAATTTAATACCGCAGGTATTCTTTGCTTCTTATCGGAAACCCAAAGTTTCTTCTCTTTTCCTCATTTAATAAACCCTGCGTAATCCAATGAGTAAATTTATTACCGCAGGTATTCTTTGCTTCTAATGGGAAACTCAAAGTTTCTTCTCTTTTCCTCCTTTGAGAAACACTGCGTAATCTAATGAGGAAATTTATTACAGCAGGTATTCTTTGCTTCTTATAGGAAACATAATGTTTCTTATCTTTTACTCCTTTAAGAAACACTGCGTAATCCAATGAGGAAATTTATTAGCGCAGGTATTCTTTGCTTCTTATGGGAAACTCAAAGCTTCTTCTCTTTTATGCTTTAAAAAACCCTGCGTAATCCAATGAGGAAATTTATTACCACAGGTTTTCTTTGCTTCTTAAGGGAAACTCAAAGTTTCTTCTCTTTTCCTCATTTAATAAACCCTGCGTAATCCAATGAGGAAATTTATTACCGCAGGTATTCTTTGCTTCTAATGGGAAACTCAAAGTTTCTTCTCTTTTCCTCCTTTGAGAAACACTGCGTAATCCAATAAGGAAATTTATTACCGCAGGTATTCTTTGCTTCTTATAGGAAACATAATGTTTCTTCTCTTTTACTCCTTTAAGAAACACTGCGTAATACAATAAGGAAATTTATTACCGCAGGTATTCTTTGCTTCTTATGGGAAACTCAAAGTTTCTTCTCTTTTCATGCTTTAAAAAACCCTGCGTAATCCAATGAGGAAATTTATTACCACAGGTTTTCTTTGCTTCTTAAGGGAAACTCAAAGTTTCTTCTCTTTTCCTCCTTCAAGAAACACTGCGTAATCCAATGAGGAAATTTATTACCGCAGGTATTCTTTGCTTCTTATAGGAAACATAAAGTCTCTTCTCTTTTCCTCCTTTAAGAAACACTGCGTAATCTAATGAGGAAATTCATTACCGCAGGTATTCTTTGCTTCTTATGGGAAACTCAAAGTTTCTTCTCTTTTGCTCTTTTAATAAACCCTGCGTAATCCAATGAGGAAATTTATGACCGCAGGTATTCTTTGCTTCTTATAGGAAATATAAAGTTTATTCTCTTTTCCTCCTTTAATAAACCCTGTGTAATCCTAAGAGGAAATTAATTACCGCAGGTATTCGTTGCATCTTATGGGAAACCCAAAGTTTCTTCTCTTTTCCTCCATTAATAAACCCTGCGTAATCCAATGAGAAAATATATTACCGCAGGTATTCTTTGCTTTTTATGGGAAACTCAAAGTTTCTTCTCTTTTCCTCCTTTAATAAACACGGCGTAATCCAATGAGGAAATTTATTACCGCAGGCATTCGTTGCTTCTTATGGGAAACTAAAAGTTTCTTCTCTTTTCAACGTTTAAAAGGCCCGCGTAATCCAAAGAAGAAATTTATTACCGCAGGTATTCGTTGCTTCTTATGGGAAACCCAAAGTTTCTTCTCTTTTCCTCCTTTAATAAGCCCTGCGTAATCCAATGAGGAAATTTGTTACCACAGGTATTCTTTGCTTCTTATGGGAAACTCAAAGTTTTTTCTCTTTTCCTCCTTTAATAATTCCAGCGTAATCCAATGAGGAAATTTATTACCGCGGGTATTCTTTGCTTCTTATGGAAAACTCAAAGTTTCTTCATTTTTCCTCCTTTAATCAACCCTGCGTAATCCAATGAGAAAATTTCTAACCGCAGGTATTCGTTGCTTCTTATGGGAAACCCAAAGTTTCTTCTCTTTTCCTTCTTTAATAAACCCTGAGTAATCCAATGAGGAAATTTATTACCAAAGGTATTCTTTGCTTCTTATGGGAAACTCAAAGATTCTTCTCTTTTCCTCCTTTAATAAACCCTGCGTAATCCAATGAGGAAATTTATTACCGCAGGTATTCTTTGTTCTAATCGGAAACGCCGAGTTTCTTCTCTTTTCCTCCTTTAAAAAACACAGCGTAATCCAATGAGGAAATTTATTACCGCAGATATTCTTTGCTTCTTATGGGAAACATAAAGTCTCTTCTCTTTTCCTCCTTTAATAAACACGGCGAAATCCAATGAGAAAATTTATTAACGCAGGTATTCTTTGCTTCTTACGGGAAACTCAAAGTTTCTTCTCTTTTCCTCCTTTAATAAACCCTGCGTAATCCAATGAGGAAATTTAATACCGCAGGTATTCTTTGCTTCTTGTGGGAAACCCAAAGTTTCTTCTCTTTTCCTCATTTAATAAACCCTGCGTAATCCAATGAGGAAATTTATTACCGCAGGTATTCTTTGCTTCTAATGGGAAACTCAAAGTTTCTTCTCTTTTCCTCCTTTGAGAAACACTGCGTAATCTAATGAGGAAATTTATTACAGCAGGTATTCTTTGCTTCTTATAGGAAACATAATGTTTCTTCTCTTTTACTCCTTTAAGAAACACTGCGTAATCCAATGAGAAAATTTATTACCGCAGGTATTCTTTGCTTCTTATGGGAAACTCAAAGCTTCTTCTCTTTTCATGCTTTAAAAAACCCCGCGTAATCCAATGAGGAAATTTATTACCACAGGTTTTCTTTGCTTCTTAAGGGAAACTCAAAGTTTCTTCTCATTTCCTCATTTAATAAACCCTGCGTAATCCAATGAGGAAATTTATTACCGCAGGTATTCTTTGCTTCTAATGGGAAACTCAAAGTTTCTTCTCTTTTGCTCCTTTGAGAAACACTGCGTAATCTAATGAGGAAATTTATTACAGCAGGTATTCTTTGCTTCTTATGGGAAACTCAAAGTTTCTTCTCTTTTCATGCTTTAAAAAACCCTGCGTAATCCAATGAGGAAATTTATTACCACAGGTTTTCTTTGCTTCTTAAGGGAAACTCAAAGTTTCTTCTCTTTTCCTCCTTCAAGAAACACTGCGTAATCCAATGAGGAAATTTTTTTCCTGCAGGTATTCTTTGCTTCTTATAGGAAACATAAAGTCTCTTCTCTTTTCCTCCTTTAAGAAACACTGCGTAATCCAATGAGGAAATTCATTACCGCAGGTATTCTTTGCTTCTTATGGGAAACTCAAAGTTTCTTCTCTTTTGCTCTTTTAATAAACCCTGCGTAATCCAATGAGGAAATTTATGACCGCAGGTATTCTTGACTTCTTATAGGAAATATAAAGTTTATTCTCTTTTCCTCCTTTAATAAACCCTGTGTAATCCTAAGATGAAATTAATTACCGCAGGTATTCGTTGCATCTTATGGGAAACCCAAAGTTTCTTCTCTTTTCCTCCATTAATAAACCCTGCGTATTCCAATGAGAAAATATATTACCGCAGGTATTCTTTGCTTTTTATGGGAAACTCAAAGTTTCTTCTCTTTTCCTCCTTTAATAAACACGGCGTAATCCAATGAGGAAATTTTTTACAGGGGGTATTCTTTGCTTCTAATGGGAAACTCAATGTTTCTTCTCTTTTCCTCCTGTAAGAAACACTGCGAAATCCAATAAGGAAATTTATTAACGCAGGTATTCGTTGCTTATTATGGGAAACTAAAAGTTTCTTCTCTTTTCCTCGTTTAATAATCCCGCGTAATCCAATGAGGAAATTTATTACCGCAGGTATTCGTTGCTTCTTATGGGAAACCCAAAGTTTCTTCCCTTTTCCACCTTTAATAGTCCCTGCGTAATCCAATGAGGAAATTTATTAAGGCAGGTATTCTTTCCTTCTTATGGGAAACTCAAAGTTTTTTCTCTTTTCCTCCTTTAATAATATCTGCGTAATCCATTGAGGAAATTTATAACCGCGGAAATTCTTTGCTTCTTATGGGAAACTCAAAGTTTCTTCACTTTTCCTTCTTTAATAAACCCTGCGTAATCCAATGAGAAAATTTCTAACCGCAGGTATTCGTTGCTTTTAATGGGAAACCCAAAGTTTCTTCACTTTTCCTTCTTTAATAAACCCTGAGTAATCCAATGAGGAATTTTATTACCAAAGGTATTCTTTGCTTCTTATGGGAAACTCAAAGATTCTTCTTTTTTCCTCCTTTAATAAACCCTGCGTAATCCAATGAGGAAATTTATTACCGCAGGTATTCTTTGTTCTAATCGGAAACGCCGAGTTTCTTCTCTTTTCCTCCTTTAAAAAACACAGCGTAATCCAATGAGGAAATTTATTACCGCAGATATTCTTTGCTTCTTATGGGAAACATAAAGTCTCTTCTCTTTTCCTCCTTTAATAAACACGGCGAAATCCAATGAGAAAATTTATTAACGCAGGTATTCTTTGCTTCTTACGGGAAACTCAAAGTTTCTTCTCTTTTCCTCCTTTAATAAACCCTGCGTAATCCAATGAGCAAATTTAATACCGCAGGTATTCTTTGCTTCTTGTGGGAAACCCAAAGTTTCTTCTCTTTTCCTCATTTAATAAACCCTGCGTAATCCAAAGAGGAAATTTATTACCGCAGGTATTCTTTGCTTCTAATGGGAAACTCAAAGTTTCTTCTCTTTTCCTCCTTTGAGAAACACTGCGTAATCTAATGAGGAAATTTATTACAGCAGGTATTCTTTGCTTCTTATAGGAAACATAATGTTTCTTCTCTTTTACTCCTTTAAGAAACACTGCGTAATCCAATGAGGAAATTCATTACCGCAGGTATTCTTTGCTTCTTATGGGAAACTCAAAGCTTCTTCTCTTTTCATGCTTTAAAAAACCCTGCGTAATCCAATGAGGAAATTTATTACCACAGGTTTTCTTTGCTTCTTAAGGGAAACTCAAAGTTTCTTCTCTTTTCCTCATTTAATAAACCCTGCGTAATCCAATGAGGAAATTTATTACCGCAGGTATTCTTTGCTTCTAATGGGAAACTCAAAGTTTCTTCTCTTTTCCTCTTTTGAGAAACACTGCGTAATCTAATGAGGAAATTTATTACAGCAGGTATTCTTTGCTTCTTATAGGAAACATAATGTTTCTTCTCTTTTACTCCTTTAAGAAACACTGCGTAATACAATAAGGAAATTTATTACTGCAGGTATTCTTTGCTTCTTATGGGAAACTCAAAGTTTCTTCTCTTTTCATGCTTTAAAAAACCCTGCGTAATCCAATGAGGAAATTTATTACCACAGGTTTTCTTTGCTTCTTAAGGGAAACTCAAAGTTTCTTCTCTTTTCCTCCTTCAAGAAACACTGCGTAATCCAATGAGGAAATTTTTTTCCTGCAGGTATTCTTTGCTTCTTATAGGAAACATAAAGTCTCTTCTCTTTTCCTCCTTTAAGAAACACTGCGTAATCCAATGAGGAAATTCATTACCGCAGGTATTCTTTGCTTCTTATGGGAAACTAAAAGTTTCTTCTCTTTTGCTCTTTTAATAAACCCTGCGTAATCCAATGAGGAAATTTATGACCGCAGGTATTCTTTGCTTCTTATAGGAAATATAAAGTTTATTCTCTTTTCCTCCTTTAATAAACCCTGTGTAATCCTAAGATGAAATTAATTACCGCAGGTATTCGTTGCATCTTATGGGAAACCCAAAGTTTCTTCTCTTTTCCTCCATTAATAAACCCTGCGTAATCCAATGAGAAAATATATTACCGCAGGTATTCTTTGCTTTTTATGGGAAACTCAAAGTTTCTTCTCTTTTCCTCCTTTAATAAACACGGCGTAATCCAATGAGGAAATTTTTTACAGGGGGTATTCTTTGCTTCTAATGGGAAACTCAATGTTTCTTCTCTTTTCCTCCTGTAAGAAACACTGCGAAATCCAATAAGGAAATTTATTACCGCAGGTATTCGTTGCTTCTTATGGGAAACTCAAAGTTTCTTCTCTTTTCCTCGTTTAATAATCCCGCGTAATCCAATGAGGAAATTTATTACCGCAGGTATTCGTTGCTTCTTATGGGAAACCCAAAGTTTCTTCCCTTTTCCTCCTTTAATAATCCCTGCGTAATCCAATGAGGAAATTTATTAAGGCAGGTATTCTTTCCTTCTTATGGGAAACTCAAAGTTTTTTCTCTTTTCCTCCTTTAATAATATCTGCGTAATCCATTGAGGAAATTTAAAACCGCGGAAATTCTTTGCTTCTTATGGGAAACTCAAAGTTTCTTCACTATTCCTCCTTTAATAAACCCTGCGTAATCCAATGAGAAAATTTCTAACCGCAGGTATTCGTTGCTTCTTATGCGAAACCCAAAGTTTCTTCTCTTTTCCTCCTTTAATAAACCCTAAGTAATCCAATGGGGAAAATATTAGCAAAGGTATTCTTTGCTTCTTATGGGAAACTCAAAGATTCTTCTCTTTTCCTCCTTTAATAAACACTGCGTAATCAAATGAGGAAATTTATTACCGCAGGTATTCTTTGCTTCTAATCGGAAACTCAAAGTTTCTTCTCTTTTCCTCCTTTAATAAACACAGCGTAATCCAATGAGGAAATATATTAACGCAGGTATTTTTTGCTTCTTACGGGAAACTCAAAGTTTCTTCTCTTTTCCTTCTTCAATAAACCCTGCGTAATCCGCTGAGGAAATTTATTACCGCAGGTATTCTTTGCTTCTTATGCGAAACCCAAAGTTTCTTCTCTTTTCCTCCTTTAATAAACCCTAAGTAATCCAATGAGGAAAATATCACCAAAGGTATTCTTTGCTTCTTATGGGAAACTCAAAGATTCTTCTCTTTTCCTATTTTAATTAACACTGCGTAATCCACTGAGGAAATTTATTACCGCAGGTATTCTTTGCTTCTAATCGGAAACTCAAAGTTTCTTCTCTTTTACTTCTTTAATAAACACGGCGTAATCCAATAAGGAAATTTATTAACGCAGGTATTCTTTGCTTCTTACGGGAAACTCAAAGTTTCTTCTCTTTTCCTCCTTTAATAAACCCTGCGTAATCCAATGAGGAAATTTAATACCGCAGGTATTCTTTGCTTCTTATGGGAAACCCAAAGTTTCTTCTCTTTTCCTCATTTAATAAACCCTGCGTAATCCAATGAGGAAATTTATTACCTCAGGTATTCTTTGCTTCTAATGGGAAACTCAAAGTTTCTTCTCTTTTCCTCCTTTGAGAAACACTGCGTAATCTAATGAGGAAATTTATTACAGCAGGTATTCTTTGCTTCTTATAGGAAACATTATGTTTCTTCTCTTTTACTCCTTTAAGAAACACTGCGTAATCCAATGAGGAAATTTATACACGCAGGTATTCTTTGCTTCTTATGGGAATTTCAAAGTTTCTTCTCTTTTCATGCTTTAAAAAACCCTGCGTAATCCAATGAGGAAATTTATTACCACAGGTTTTCTTTGCTTCTTAAGGGAAACTCAAAGTTTCTTCTCTTTTCCTCATTTAATAAACCCTGCGTAATCCAATGAGGAAATTTATTACCGCAGGTATTCTTTGCTTCAAATGGGAAACTCAAAGTTTCTTCTCTTTTCCTTCTTTGAGAAACACTACGTAATCTAATGAGGAAATTTATTACAGCAGGTATTCTTTGCTTCTTATAGGAAACATAATGTTTCTTCTCTTTTACTCTTTTAAGAAACACTGCGTAATCCAATGAGAAAATTTATTACCGCAGGTATTCTTTGCTTCTTATGGGAAACTTAAAGTTTCTTATCTTTTCATGCTTTAAAAAACCCTGCGTAATCCAATGAGGAAATTTATTTCACAGTTTTTTTTTGCTTCTTAAGGGAAACTCAAAGTTTCTTCTCTTTTACTCCTTCAAGAAACACTGCGTAATCCAATGAGGAAATTTATTTTCCGCAGGTATTCTTTGCTTCTTATAGGAAACATAAAGTCTCTTCTCTTTTCCTCCTTTAAGAAACACTGCGTAATCCAATGAGGAAATTCATTACCGCAGGTATTCTTTGCTTCTTATGGGAAACTCAAAGTTTCTTCTCTTTTGCTCTTTTAATAAACCCTGCGTAATCCAATGAGGAAATTTATGACCGCAAGTATTCTTTGCTTCTTATAGGAAATATAAAGTTTATTCTCTTTTCCTCCTTTAATAAACCCTGTGTAATCCTAAGATGAAATTAATTACCGCAGGTATTCGTTGCATCTTATGGGAAATCAAAGTTTCTTCTCTTTTCCTCCATTAATAAACCCTGCGTAATCCAATGAGAAAATATATTACCGCAGGTATTCTTTGCTTTTTATGGGAAACTAAAAGTTTCTTCTCTTTTCCTCCTTTAATAATCACGGCGTAATCCACTGAGGATTTTTTTTACAGGGGGTATTCTTTGCTTCTAATGGGAAACTCAATGTTTCATCTCTTTTCCTCCTGTAAGAAACACTGCAAAATCCAATAAGGAAATTTATTACCGCAGGTATTCGTTGTTTCTTATGGGAAACTAAAAGTTTCTTCTCTTTTCCTCGTTTAATAATCCCGCGTAATCCAATAAAGAAAATTTATTACCGCAGGTATTCGTTGCTTCTTATGGGAAACCCAAAGTTTCTTCCCTTTTCCTCTGATAATCCCTGCGTAATCCAATGAGGAAATTTATTACGGCAGGTATTCTTTCCTTCTTATGGGAAACTTAAAGTTTTTTCTCTTTTCCTCCTTTAATAATCCCTGCGTAATACATTGAGGAAATTTATAACCGCAGAAATTCTTTGCTTCTTATGGGAAACTCAAAGTTTCTTCCGTTTTCCTCCTTTAATAAACCCTGCGTAATCCAATGAGAAAATTTCTATTCGCAGGTATTCGTTGCTTCTTATGCGAAACCCAAGGTTTCTTCTCTTTTCCTCCTTTAATAAACCCTAAGTAATCCAATGAGGAAAATATTAGCAAAGGTATTCTTTGCTTCTTATGGGAAACTCAAAGATTCTTCTCTTTTCCTCCTTCAATAAACACTGCGTAATCAAATGAGGAAATTTATTACCGCAGGTATTCTTTGCTTCTAATCGGAAACTCAAAGTTTCTTCTCTTTTTCTCCTTTAAGAAACATTGCGTAATCCAATGAGGAAATTTAATAACGCAGGTATTCTTTGCTTCTAATGGGAAACTCAAAGTTTCTTCTCTTCTTCTCCTTTGAGAAACACAGCGTAATCCAATGAGGAAATATATTAACGCAGGTATTTTTTGCTTCTTACGGGAAACTCAAAGTTTCTTCTCTTTTCCTTCTTCAATAAACCCTGCGTAATCCGCTGAGGAAACTTATTACCGCAGGTATTCTTTGCTTCTTATGCGAAACCCAAAGTTTCTTCTCTTTTCCTCCTTTAATAAACCCTAAGTAATCTAATGAGAAAAATATTACCAAAGGTATTCTTTGCTTCTTATGGGAAACTCAAAGATTCTTCTCTTTTCCTCCTTTAATAAACACTGCGTAATCCACTGAGGAAATTTATTACCGCAGGTATTCTTTGCTTCTAATCGGAAACTCAAAGTTTCTTCTCTTTTACTCCTTTAATAAACACGGCGTAATCCAATGAGGAAATTTATTAACGCAGGTATTTTTTGCTTCTTACGGGAAACTCAAAGTTTCTTCTCTTTTCCTTCTTCAATAAACCCTGCGTAATCCAATGAGGAAATTTATTACAGCAGGTATTCTTTGCTTCTTATAGGAAACATAATGTTTCTTCCCTTTTACTCCTTTAAGAAACACTGCGTAATCCAATGAGAAAATTTATTACCGCAGGTATTCTTTGCTTCTTATGGGAAACTTAAAGTTTCTTCTCTTTTCATGCTTTAAAAAACCCTGCGTAATCCAATGAGGAAATTTATTACCACAGGTTTTTTTTGCTTCTTAAGGGAAACTCAAAGTTTCCTCTCTTTTCCTCCTTCAAGAAACACTGCGTAATCCAATGAGGAAATTTATTACCGCAGGTATTCTTTGCTTCTTATGGGAAATCAAAGTTTCTTCTCTTTTCCTCCATTAATAAACCCTGCGTAATCCAATGAGAAAATATATTACCGCAGGTATTCTTTGCTTTTTATGGGAAACTTAAAGGTCCTTCTCTTTTCCTCCTTTAATAATCACGGCGTAATCCAATGAGGATTTTTTTTACAGGGGGTATTCTTTGCTTCTAATGGGAAACTCAATGTTTCTTCTCTTTTCCTCCTGTAAGAAACACTGCGAAATCCAATAAGGAAATTTATTACCGCAGGTATTCGTTGTTTCTTATGGGAAACTAAAAGTTTCTTCTCTTTTCCTCGTTTAATAATCCCGCGTAATCCAATAAAGAAAATTTATTACCGCAGGTATTCGTTGCTTCTTATGGGAAACCCAAAGTTTCTTCCCTTTTCCTCCTTTAATAATCCCTGCGTAATCCAATGAGGAAATTTATTACGGCAGGTATTCTTTCCTTCTTATGGGAAACTCAAAGTTTTTTCTCTTTTCCTCCTTTAATAATCCCTGCGTAATACATTGAGGAAATTTATAACCGCGGAAATTCTTTGCTTCTTATGGGAAACTCAAAGTTTCTTCCCTTTTCCTCCTTTAATAAACCCTGCGTAATCCAATGAGAAAATTTCTAACCGCAGGTATTCGTTGCTTCTTATGCGAAACCCAAAGTTTCTTCTCTTTTCCTCCTTCAATAAACACTGCGTAATCAAATGAGGAAATTTATTACCGCAGGTATTCTTTGCTTCTAATCGGAAACTCAAAGTTTCTTCTCTTTTCCTCCTTTAAGAAACATTGCGTAATCCAATGAGGAAATTTAATAACGCAGTTATTCTTTGCTTCTAATGGGAAACTCAAAGTTTCTTCTCTTTTCCTCCTTTGAGAAACACAGCGTAATGCAATGAGGAAATATATTAACGCAGGTATTTTTTGCTTCTTACGGGAAACTCAAAGTTTCTTCTCTTTTCCTTCTTTAATAAACCCTGCGTAATCCGCTGAGGAAATTTATTACCGCAGGTATTCTTCGCTTCTTATGCGAAACCCAAAGTTTCTTCTCTTTTCCTCCTTTAATAAACCCTAAGTAATCTAATGAGGAAAATATTACCAAAGGTATTTTTTTGCTTCTTATGGGAAACTCAAAGATTCTTCTCTTTTCCTCCTTTAATAAACACTGCGTAATCCACTGAGGAAATTTATTCCCGCAGGTCTTCTTTGCTTCTAATCGGAAACTCAAAGTTTCTTCTCTTTTACTCCTTTAATAAACACGGCGTAATCCAATGAGGAAATTTATTAACGCAGGTATTTTTTGCTTCTTACGGGAAACTCAAAGTTTCTTCTCTTTTCCTTTTTCAATAAACCCTGCGTAATCCAATGAGGAAATTTATTACCGCAGGTATTCTTTGCTTCTATTGTGAAACTCAAAGTTTCTTCTCTTTTCCTCCTTTAATAAACACGGCGTAATCGAATGAGGAAATTTAATAACGCAGGTATTCTGTGCTTCTTATGGGAAACTCAAAGTTTCTTCTCTTATCCTCCTTTAATAATCCCTGCGTAATCCA
Source organism: Ceratothoa steindachneri (assembly GCA_963969495.1). Lineage (NCBI taxonomy): Eukaryota > Metazoa > Arthropoda > Malacostraca > Isopoda > Cymothoidae > Ceratothoa > Ceratothoa steindachneri. The sequence goes on from OZ018321.1 coordinate 128,309,789, forward strand.
ATGAGGAAATTTATTCCCGCAGGTTTTTTTTGCTTCTAATGGGAAACTCAAAGTTTCTTCTCTTTTCCTCCTTTAATAAACCCCTCGTAATCCAATGAGGAAATTTATATCCGCAGGTATTTTTTGCTTCCTATGCGAAACTCAAAGTTTTTTCTCTTTTCCTCCTTAAATAAACCCTGCGTAATCCAATGAAGAAATTTATTAACGCAGGTATTCTGTGCTTCTTATGGAAAACTCAAAGTTTCTTTTCTTTCACTCCTTAAATAAACCCTGCGTAATCCAATGAGGAAATTTATTACCTCAGGTATTCTTTGCTTCTTATAGGAAATATAAAGTCTCTTCTCTTTTCCTCCTTTAAAAAATACTGAGTAATCCAATGAGGAAATTTATTACCGCAGGTATTCCTTGCTTATTATGGGAAACTCAAAGTTTCTTCTCTTTTGCTCCTTTAAAATACACTGCGTAATCCAATGAGGAACAATATTACCACAGGTATTCTTTGCTTTGAATAGGAAACGTAAAGTTTCTTCTCTTTTCCTCCTTTAAGAAACACTGCGTAATCTAATGAGAAAATTCATTACCGCAGGTATTCTTTGCTTCTAATGCGAAACTCAATGTTTCTTCTCTTTTCCTCCTTTAAGAAACATTGCGTAATCCAATGAGGAAATTTAATAACGCATGTATTCTTTGCTTCTTGTGGGAAACTCAAGGTTTCTTCTCTTTTCCTCCTTTAAGAAACACTGCGTAATCCAATGAGAAAATTTATTACCGCAGGTATTCTTTGCTTCTAATAGGAAACTCAAAGTTTCTTCTCTTTTCCACCTTTAAGAATCACTGCGTAATCCAATGAGGAAATTTAGTACCGCAGGTATTCTTGGCTTCTTATAGGAAACATAAAGTCTCTTCTCTTTTCCTCCTCAAGAAACACTGCGTAATCGAATGAGGAAAATTATTACCGCAGGTATTCTGTGCTTCTAATGCGAAACTCAAAGTTTCTTCTCTTTTCCTACTTAAATAAACCCTGCGTAATCCAATAGAGAAATTTAATACCTGCAGGTATTCTTTGCTTCTAATGCGAAACTCAAAGTTTCTTCTCTTTTCCTCCTTAAATAAACCCTGCGTAATCCAATAAAGAAATTTATTACCGCAGGTATTCTGTGCTTCCTATGGAAAACTCAAAGTTTCTTCTATTTTCCTCCTTTAAGAAACACTTGGTAATCCAATGAGGAAATTTATTACCGCAGGTATTCTTTGCTTCTTATAGGAATTATAAAATCTCTTCTCTTTTCCTCCTTTAAGAAACACCGCGTAATCGAATGAGGAAATTTGTTACCCCAGGTATTCTTTGCTTATTATGGGAAACTCAAAGTTTCTTCTCTTTTCCTCGTGTAATAAACCCTGCGTAATCCAAAGAGGAAATTTATTACTGCAGGTATTCTTTGATTATTATGGGAAACTCAAAGTTTTTTCTCTTTTCATCCTTTAAGAAACACTGCGTAGTACAATGAGGAAATTTATTACCACAGGTATTCTTTGCTTTTAATAGGAAACTTAATGTTTCTTCTTTTTTCCTCCTTTAATAAACCCCTCGTAATCCAATGAGGAAATTTATATCCGCAGGTATTCTTTGCTTCTAATGGGAAACTCAAAGTTTCTTCTCTTTTCCTCCTTTAAGAAACACTGCGTAATCCAATAAGGAAATTTCTTTTCGCAGGTATTTTTTGCTTCTTACGGGAAACTTAAAGTTTCTTCTCTTTTCCTTCTTTAATAAACCCTGCGTAATCCGCTGAAGAAATTTATTACCGCAGGTATTCTTTGCTTCTTATGCGAAACCCAAAGTTTCTTCTCTTTTCCTCCTTTAATAAACCCTAAGTAATCTAATGAGGAAAATATTACCAAAGGTATTCTTTCTTCTAATGGGAAACTCTAAGTTTCTTCTCTTTTCCTTTTCTAAGAAACACTGCGTAATCCAATGAGAAAATTTATTCCCGCAGGTATTATTTGCTTTTTAAGGGAAACATAATGTCTCTTCTATTTTCCTCCTTTAAGAAACACTGAATAATCCAATTAGGAAATATATTATCGCAGGTATTCTTTGCTTCTTATGGGAAACTCAAAGTTTCTTCTCTTTTCCACCTTTAATAAACCCTGCGGAATCCAATGAGGAAATTTATTACCGCAGATATTCTTTTCTTCTAATGGAAAACTCAAAGTTTCTTCTTTTTTCTTCCTTTAAGAAAGACTGCGTATTCCAATGAGGAAATTTATTACCTCAGGTATTCTTTGCTTCTTATACGAAATATAGAGTCTCTTCACTTTTCCTCCTTTAAAAAACCCTGAGTAATCCAATGAGGAAATTTATTACCGCAGGTATTCTTTGCTTATTATGGGAAACTCAATGTTTCTTCTCTTTTGCTCCTTTAAGAAACACTGCGTAATCCAATGAGGAAATTTATTACCACAGGTATTTTTTGCTTTTAATAGAAAACTTAAAGTTTCTTCTCTTTTCCTACTTTAAAAAAGACTACGTAATTCAATATGGAAATTGATTTACGCAGGTATTCTTTGCTTCTCATGGCAAACTCAAAGTTTCTTCTCTTTTCTACCTTTAAGAAACACTGCTTAATCCAATGAGGAAATTTATTACCGCAGGTTTTCTTTGCTTCTAATAGGAAACTCAAAGTTTCTTCTCTTTTCCTCCTTTAATAAACCCTGCGTAATCCAATGAAGAAGTTTATTACCACATGTATTTTTTGCTTCTTATGGGAAACCCAAAGTTTCTTCTCTTTTCCTCATTTAAGAAACACTGCGTTATCCAAAAAGAAAATTCATTACCGCAGGTATTCTTTGCGTCCAATGCGAACTCAATGTTTCTTTTCTTTTCCTCCTTTAAGAAACACTGCGTAATCCAATGAGGAAATTTAATACCGCAGGTCTTCTTTGCTTCTTGTGGGAAACTCAAAGTTTCTTCTCTTTTCCTCCTTTAAGAAACACTGCGTAATCCAATAAGGAAATTTATTACCGCAGGTATTCTTTGCTTCTAATGGGAAACTAAAAGTTTCTTCTCTTTTCCTCCTTTAAAAATTACTGCGTAATTCAATGAGGAAATTTATTACCGCAGGTATCCTTGGCTTCTTATAGGAAACATAAAATCTCTTCTGTTTTTCTTCTTAAGAAACACTGCGCAATCCAATAAGGAAAAATATTACCGCAGGTATTCTTTGCTTCCTATGCGAAACTCAAAGTTTCCTCTCTTTTCCTCTTTAAATAAACCCTGCTTAATCCAATAAAGAAATTTATTACCTCAGGTATTCTGCACTTCTTATGGAAAACTCAAAAAGTTTCTTCTCTTTTTCTCCTCAAATAAACCCTGCGTAATCCAATGAGGAAATTTCTAACCGCAGGTATTCTTTGTTTCTTATGGGAAACCCAAAGTTTCTACTCTTTTCCTCCTTTAATAAACCCCTCGTAATCCAATAAGGAAATTTATTACCGCAGGTATTCTTTGCTTCTAATCGGCAACTCAAAGTTTCTTCTCTTTTCCTCCTTTAACAAACCCTGCGTAATCGAATGAGGAAATTTGTTACCGTAGGTATTCTTTGCTTCTTATGGGAAACATAAGGGCCCTTCTCTGTTCCTCCTTTAATAAACACGGCGTACTCCAATGAGGAAACTTATTAACGCAGGTATTCTTTGCTTTTTACGGGAAACTCTAAGTTTCCTTTTTTTTCCTCGTTTAATAAACCCTGCGTAATCCAATGAGAAAATTTATTACCCCAGGTATTCTTTGCTCTTTATGGGAAACTTAAAGTTTCTTCTCTTTTCTTCCTTTAATAAACTTTGCGTAATCCAATGAATAAATTTATTACCGCCGGTCTTCTCTGCTTCTTATTAGAAACTCGAAGTTTCTTCTCTTTTCCTCCTTTAATAAACCCTGCGAAATCTAATGAGGAAATTTATTTCCGCAGGTATTCTTTGCTTCTAATGTGAAACTCAAAGCTTCTTCTCTTTTCCTCCTTTAAGAAACACTGCGTACTCCAATAAGGAAATTTCTTACCGCAGGTATTCTTTGCTTCTTATAGGGAACATAAAGTCTCTTCTCTTTTCCTCCTTTAAGAAACACTGCGTAATCCAATGAAGAAATTTATTACCGCAAAAATTCTTTGCTTCTTATGGGAAACGCAATGTTTCTTCTTTTTTCCTCCTTTAATAAACCCTGCGTAATTCAATGAGGAAATTTATTCCCGCAGGTATTCTTTGCTTCTAATGGGAAACTCAAAGTTTCTTCTCTTTACCTCCTTAAAGAAACACTGTGTAATCAAACAAGGAAATTTATTACCGCAGGTCTTCTTTGCTTCTTATAGGAAACATAAAGTCTCTTCTTTTTTCCTCCTCAAGAAACACTGCGTAATCCAATGAGGAAATTTATTACCGCAGGTATTCTTTGCTTCTAATGGGAAACTCAAAGTTTCTTCTCTTTTCCTCCTTTGAGAAACACTGCGTAATCTAATGAGGAAATTTATTACAGCAGGTATTCTTTGCTTCTTATAGGAAACATAATGTTTCTTCTCTTTTACTCCTTTAAGAAACACTGCGTAATCCAATGAGAAAATTTATTACCGCAGGTATTCTTTGCTTCTTATGGGAAACTCAAAGCTTCTTCTCTTTTCATGCTTTAAAAAACCCCGCGTAATCCAATGAGGAAATTTATTACCACAGGTTTTCTTTGCTTCTTAAGGGAAACTCAAAGTTTCTTCTCATTTCCTCATTTAATAAACCCTGCGTAATCCAATGAGGAAATTTATTACCGCAGGTATTCTTTGCTTCTAATGGGAAACTCAAAGTTTCTTCTCTTTTGCTCCCTTTGAGAAACACTGCGTAATCTAATGAGGAAATTTATTACAGCAGGTATTCTTTGCTTCTTATGGGAAACTCAAAGTTTCTTCTCTTTTCATGCTTTAAAAAACCCTGCGTAATCCAATGAGGAAATTTATTACCACAGGTTTTCTTTGCTTCTTAAGGGAAACTCAAAGTTTCTTCTCTTTTCCTCTTTCAAGAAACACTGCGTAATCCAATGAGGAAATTTTTTTCCTGCAGGTATTCTTTGCTTCTTATAGGAAACATAAAGTCTCTTCTCTTTTCCTCCTTTAAGAAACACTGCGTAATCCAATGAGGAAATTCATTACCGCAGGTATTCTTTGCTTCTTATGGGAAACTCAAAGTTTCTTCTCTTTTGCTCTTTTAATAAACCCTGCGTAATCCAATGAGGAAATTTATGACCGCAGGTATTCTTGACTTCTTATAGGAAATATAAAGTTTATTCTCTTTTCCTCCTTTAATAAACCCTGTGTAATTCTAAGATGAAATTAATTACCGCAGGTATTCGTTGCATCTTATGGGAAACCCAAAGTTTCTTCTCTTTTCCTCCATTAATAAACCCTGCGTATTCCAATGAGAAAATATATTACCGCAGGTATTCTTTGCTTTTTATGGGAAACTCAAAGTTTCTTCTCTTTTCCTCCTTTAATAAACACGGCGTAATCCAATGAGGAAATTTTTTACAGGGGGTATTCTTTGCTTCTAATGGGAAACTCAATGTTTCTTCTCTTTTCCTCCTGTAAGAAACACTGCGAAATCCAATAAGGAAATTTATTACCGCAGGTATTCGTTGCTTATTATGGGAAACTAAAAGTTTCTTCTCTTTTCCTCGTTTAATAATCCCGCGTAATCCAATGAGGAAATTTATTACCGCAGGTATTCGTTGCTTCTTATGGGAAACCCAAAGTTTCTTCCCTTTTCCTCCTTTAATAGTCCCTGCGTAATCCAATGAGGAAATTTATTACGGCAGGTATTCTTTCCTTCTTATGGGAAACTCAAAGTTTTTTCTCTTTTCCTCCTTTAATAATATCTGCGTAATCCATTGAGGAAATTTATAACCGCGGAAATTCTTTGCTTCTTATGGGAAACTCAAAGTTTCTTCACTTTTCCTTCTTTAATAAACCCTGCGTAATCCAATGAGAAAATTTCTAACCGCAGGTATTCGTTGCTTTTAATGGGAAACCCAAAGTTTCTTCACTTTTCCTTCTTTAATAAACCCTGAGTAATCCAATGAGGAATTTTATTACCAAAGGTATTCTTTGCTTCTTATGGGAAACTCAAAGATTCTTCTCTTTTCCTCCTTTAATAAACCCTGCGTAATCCAATGAGGAAATTTATTACCGCAGGTATTCTTTGTTCTAATCGGAAACGCCGAGTTTCTTCTCTTTTCCTCCTTTAAAAAACACAGCGTAATCTAATGAGGAAATTTATTACCGCAGATATTCTTTGCTTCTTATGGGAAACATAAAGTCTCTTCTCTTTTCCTCCTTTAATAAACACGGCGAAATCCAATGAGAAAATTTATTAACGCAGGTATTCTTTGCTTCTTACGGGAAACTCAAAGTTTCTTCTCTTTTCCTCCTTTAATAAACCCTGCGTAATCCAATGAGCAAATTTAATACCGCAGGTATTCTTTGCTTCTTGTGGGAAACCCAAAGTTTCTTCTCTTTTCCTCATTTAATTAACCCTGCGTAATCCAATGAGGAAATTTATTACCGCAGGTATTCTTTGCTTCTAATGGGAAACTCAAAGTTTCTTCTCTTTTCCTCCTTTGAGAAACACTGCGTAATCTAATGAGGAAATTTATTACAGCAGGTATTCTTTGCTTCTTATAGGAAACATAATGTTTCTTCTCTTTTACTCCTTTAAGAAACACTGCGTAATCCAATGAGGAAATTTATTACCGCAGGTATTCTTTGCTTCTTATGGGAAACTCAAAGCTTCTTCTCTTTTCATGCTTTAAAAAACCCTGCGTAATCCAATGAGGAAATTTATTACCACAGGTTTTCTTTGCTTCTTAAGGGAAACTCAAAGTTTCTTCTCTTTTCCTCATTTAATAAACCCTGCGTAATCCAATGAGGAAATTTATTACCGCAGGTATTCTTTGCTTCTAATGGGAAACTCAAAGTTTCTTCTCTTTTCCTCTTTTGAGAAACACTGCGTAATCTAATGAGGAAATTTATTACAGCAGGTATTCTTTGCTTCTTATAGGAAACATAATGTTTCTTCTCTTTTACTCCTTTAAGAAACACTGCGTAATCCAATGAGAAAATTTATTACCGCAGGTATTCTTTGCTTCTTATGGGAAACTTAAAGTTTCTTCTCTTTTCATGCTTTAAAAAACCCTGCGTAATCCAATGAGGAAATTTATTACCGCAGGTATTCTTTGCTTCTTATGGGAAACTCAAAGTTTCTTCTCTTTTGCTCTTTTAATAAACCCTGCGTAATCCAATGAGGAAATTTATGACCGCAGGTATTCTTTGCTTCTTATAGGAAATATAAAGTTTATTCTCTTTTCCTACTTTAATAAACCCTGTGTAATCCTAAGATGAAATTTATTACCGCAGGTATTCGTTGCATCTTATGGGAAATCAAAGTTTCTTCTCTTTTCCTCCATTAATAAACCCTGCGTAATCCAATGAGAAAATATATTACCGCAGGTATTCTTTGCTTTTTATGGGAAACTTAAAGGTCCTTCTCTTTTCCTCCTTTAATAATCACGGCGTAATCCAATGAGGATTTTTTTACAGGGGGTATTCTTTGATTCTAATGGGAAACTCAATGTTTCTTCTCTTTTCCTCCTGTAAGAAACACTGCGAAATCCAATAAGGAAATTTATTACCGCAGGTATTCGTTGTTTCTTATAGGAAACTAAAAGTTTCTTCTCTTTTCCTCGTTTAATAATCCCGCGTAATCCAATAAAGAAAATTTATTACCGCAGGTATTCGTTGCTTCTTATGGGAAACCCAAAGTTTCTTCCCTTTTCCTCCTTTAATAATCCCTGCGTAATCCAATGAGGAAATTTATTACGGCAGGTATTCTTTCCTTCTTATGGGAAACTCAAAGTTTTTTCTCTTTTCCTCCTTTAATAATCCCTGCGTAATACATTGAGGAAATTTATAACCGCGGAAATTCTTTGCTTCTTATGGGAAACTCAAAGTTTCTTCCCTTTTCCTCCTTTAATAAACCCTGCGTAATCCAATGAGAAAATTTCTAACCGCAGGTATTCGTTGCTTCTTATGCGAAACCCAAAGTTTCTTCTCTTTTCCTCCTTCAATAAACACTGCGTAATCAAATGAGGAAATTTATTACCGCAGGTATTCTTTGCTTCTAATCGGAAACTCAAAGTTTCTTCTCTTTTCCTCCTTTAAGAAACATTGCGTAATCCAATGAGGAAATTTAATAACGCAGTTATTCTTTGCTTCTAATGGGAAACTCAAAGTTTCTTCTCTTTTCCTCCTTTGAGAAACACAGCGTAATCCAATGAGGAAATATATTAACGCAGGTATTTTTTGCTTCTTACGGGAAACTCAAAGTTTCTTCTCTTTTCCTTCTTCAATAAACCCTGCGTAATCCGCTGAGGAAATTTATTACCGCAGGTATTCTTTGCTTCTTATGCGAAACCCAAAGTTTCTTCTCTTTTCCTCCTTTAATAAACCCTAAGTAATCTAATGAGGAAAATTTTACCAAAGGTATTTTTTTGCTTCTTATGGGAAACTCAAAGATTCTTCTCTTTTCCTCCTTTAATAAACACTGCGTAATCCACTGAGGAAATTTATTACCGCAGGTCTTCTTTGCTTCTAATCGGAAACTCAAAGTTTCTTCTCTTTTACTCCTTTAATAAACACGGCGTAATCCAATGAGGAAATTTATTAACGCAGGTATTTTTTGCTTCTTACGGGAAACTCAAAGTTTCTTCGCTTTTCCTTTTTCAATAAACCCTGCGTAATCCAATGAGGAAATTTATTACCGCAGGTATTCTTTGCTTCTATTGTGAAACTCAAAGTTTCTTCTCTTTTCCTCCTTTAATAAACACGGCGTAATCGAATGAGGAAATTTATTACCGCAGGTATTCTGTGCTTCTTATGGGAAACTCAAAGTTTCTTCTCTTATCCTCCTTTAATAATCCCTAGGTAATCCAATGAGGAAATTTATTACCGCAGGGATTTTTTGCTTCTAATGGGAAACTCAAAGTTTCTTCTCTTTTCCTCCTTTAATAAACCCCCCCTTATCCAATGAGGAAATTTATATCCGCAGGTATTTTTTGCTTCCTATGCGAAACTCAAAGTTTTTTCTCTTTTCCTCCTTAAATAAACCCTGCGTAACCCAATGAAGAAATTTATTACCGCAGGTATTCTGTGCTTCTTATGGAAAACTCAAAGTTTCTTTTCTTTCACTCCTTAAATAAACCCTGCGTAATCCAATGAGGAAATTTATTACCTCAGGTATTCTTTGCTTCTTATAGGAAATATAAAGTCTCTTCTCTTTTCCTCCTTTAAAAAATACTGAGTAATCCAATGAGGAAATTTATTACCGCAGGTATTCCTTGCTTATTATGGGAAACTCAAAGTTTCTTCTCTTTTGCTCCTTTAAAATACACTGCGTAATCCAATGAGGAACAATATTACCACAGGTATTCTTTGCTTTTAATAGGAAACGTAAAGTTTCTTCTCTTTTCCTCCTTTAAGAAACACTGCGTAATCTAATGAGAAAATTCATTACCGCAGGTATTCTTTGCTTCTAATGCGAAACTCAATGTTTCTTCTCTTTTCCTCCTTTAAGAAACATTGCGTAATCCAATGAGGAAATTTAATAACGCATGTATTCTTTGCTTCTTGTGGGAAACTCAAGGTTTCTTCTCTTTTTCTCCTTTAAGAAACACTGCGTAATCCAATGAGAAAATTTATTACCGCAGGTATTCTTTGCTTCTAATAGGAAACTCAAAGTTTCTTCTCTTTTCCACCTTTAAGAATCACTGGGTAATCCAATGAGGAAATTTAGTACCGCAGGTATTCTTGGCTTCTTATAGGAAACATAAAGTCTCTTCTCTTTTCCTCCTCAAGAAACACTGCGTAATCGAATGAGGAAAATTATTACCGCAGGTATTCTGTGCTTCTAATGCGAAACTCAAAGTTTCTTCTCTTTTCCTACTTAAATAAACCCTGCGTAATCCAATTAAGAAATTTAATACCTGCAGGTATTCTTTGCTTCTAATGCGAAACTCAAAGTTTCTTCTCTTTTCCTCCTTAAATAAACCCTGCGTAATCCAATAAAGAAATTTATTACCGCAGGTATTCTGTGCTTCCTATGGAAAACTCAAAGTTTCTTCTATTTTCCTCCTTTAAGAAACACTTGGTAATCCAATGAGGAAATTTATTACCGCAGGTATTCTTTGCTTCTTATAGGAATTATAAAATCTCTTCTCTTTTCCTCCTTTAAGAAACACCGCGTAATCGAATGAGGAAATTTGTTACCCGAGGTATTCTTTGCTTATTATGGGAAACTCAAAGTTTCTTTTCTTTTCCTCGTGTAATAAACCCTGCGTAATCCAAAGAGGAAATTTATTACTGCAGGTATTCTTTGATTATTATGGGAAACTCAAAGTTTCTTCTCTTTTCATCCTTTAAGAAACACTGCGTAGTACAATGAGGAAATTTATTACCACAGGTATTCTTTGCTTTTAATAGGAAACTTAATGTTTCTTCTTTTTTCCTCCTTTAATAAACCCCTCGTAATCCAATGAGGAAATTTATATCCGCAGGTATTCTTTGCTTCTAATGGGAAACTCAAAGTTTCTTCTCTTTTCCTCCTTTAAGAAACACTGCGTAATCCAATAAGGAAATTTCTTATCGCAGGTATTTTTTGCTTCTTACGGGAAACTTAAAGTTTCTTCTCTTTTCCTTCTTTAATAAACCCTGCGTAATCCGCTGAAGAAATTTATTACCGCAGGTATTCTTTGCTTCTTATGCGAAACCCAAAGTTTCTTCTCTTTTCCTCCTTTAATAAACCCTAAGTAATCTAATGAGGAAAATATTACCAAAGGTATTCTTTCTTCTAATGGGAAACTCTAAGTTTCTTCTCTTTTCCTTTTCTAAGAAACACTGCGTAATCCAATGAGAAAATTTATTCCCGCAGGTATTATTTGCTTTTTAAGGGAAACATAATGTCTCTTCTATTTTCCTCCTTTAAGAAACACTGAATAATCCAATTAGGAAATATATTATCGCAGGTATTCTTTGCTTCTTATGGGAAACTCAAAGTTTCTTCTCTTTTCCACCTTTAATAAACCCTGCGGAATCCAATGAGGAAATTTATTACCGCAGATATTCTTTTCTTCTGATGGAAAACTCAAAGTTTCTTCTTTTTTCTTCCTTTAAGAAAGACTGCGTATTCCAATGAGGAAATTTATTACCTCAGGTATTCTTTGCTTCTTATACGAAATATAAAGTCTCTTCACTTTTCCTCCTTTAAAAAACCCTGAGTAATCCAATGAGGAAATTTATTACCGCAGGTATTCTTTGCTTATTATGGGAAACTCAATGTTTCTTCTCTTTTGCTCCTTTAAGAAACACTGCGTAATCCAATGAGGAAATTTATTACCACAGGTATTTTTTGCTTTTAATAGAAAACTTAAAGTTTCTTCTCTTTTGCTACTTTAAAAAAGACTACGTAATTCAATATGGAAATTGATTACCGCAGGTATTCTTTGCTTCTCATGGCAAACTCAAAGTTTCTTCTCTTTTCTACCTTTAAGAAACACTGCTTAATCCAATGAGGAAATTTATAACCGCAGGTTTTCTTTGCTTCTAATAGGAAACTCAAAGTTTCTTCTCTTTTCCTCCTTTAATAAACCCTGCGTAATCCAATGAAGAAGTTTATTACCACATGTATTTTTTGCTTCTTATGGGAAACCCAAAGTTTCTTCTCTTTTCCTCATTTAAGAAACACTGCGTTATCCAAAAAGAAAATTCATTACCGCAGGTATTCTTTGCGTCCAATGCGAACTCAATGTTTCTTTTCTTTTCCTCCTTTAAGAAACACTGCGTAATCCAATGAGGAAATTTAATACCGCAGGTCTTCTTTGCTTCTTGTGGGAAACTCAAAGTTTCTTCTCTTTTCCTCCTTTAAGAAACACTGCGTAATCCAATAAGGAAATTTATTACCGCAGGTATTCTTTGCTTCTAATGGGAAACTAAAAGTTTCTTCTCTTTTCCTCCTTTAAAAATTACTGCGTAATTCAATGAGGAAATTTATTACCGCAGGTATTCTTGGCTTCTTATAGGAAACATAAAGTCTCTTCTGTTTTTCTTCTTAAGAAACACTGCGCAATCCAATAAGGAAAAATATTACCGCAGGTATTCTTTGCTTCCTATGCGAAACTCAAAGTTTCCTCTCTTTTCCTCTTTAAATAAACCCTGCTTAATCCAATAAAGAAATTTATTACCTCAGGTATTCTGCACTTCTTATGGAAAACTCAAAAAGTTTCTTCTCTTTTTCTCCTCAAATAAACCCTGCGTAATCCAATGAGGAAATTTCTAACCGCAGGTATTCTTTGTTTCTTATGGGAAACCCAAAGTTTCTACTCTTTTCCTCCTTTAATAAACCCCTCGTAATCCAATAAGGAAATTTATTACCGCAGGTATTCTTTGCTTCTAATCGGCAACTCAAAGTTTCTTCTCTTTTCCTCCTTTAACAAACCCTGCGTAATCGAATGAGGAAATTTGTTACCGTAAATATTCTTTGCTTCTTATGGGAAACATAAGGGCCCTTCTCTGTTCCTCCTTTAATAAACACGGCGTACTCCAATGAGGAAACTTATTAACGCAGGTATTCTTTGCTTTTTACGGGAAACTCTAAGTTTCCTTTTTTTTCCTCGTTTAATAAACCCTGCGTAATCCAATGAGAAAATTTATTACCCCAGGTATTCTTTGCTCTTTATGGGAAACTTAAAGTTTCTTCTCTTTTCTTCCTTTAATAAACTTTGCGTAATCCAATGAATAAATTTATTACCGCCGGTCTTCTCTGCTTCTTATTAGAAACTCGAAGTTTCTTCTCTTTTCCTCCTTTAATAAACCCTGCGAAATCTAATGAGGAAATTTATTTCCGCAGGTATTCTTTGCTTCTAATGTGAAACTCAAAGCTTCTTCTCTTTTCCTCCTTTAAGAAACACTGCGTACTCCAATAAGGAAATTTCTTACCGCAGGTATTCTTTGCTTCTTATAGGGAACATAAAGTCTCTTCTCTTTTCCTCCTTTAAGAAACACTGCGTAATCCAATGAAGAAATTTATTACCGCAAAAATTCTTTGCTTCTTATGGGAAACGCAATGTTTCTTCTTTTTTCCTCCTTTAATAAACCCTGCGTAATTCAATGAGGAAATTTATTCCCGCAGGTATTCTTTGCTTCTAATGGGAAACTCAAAGTTTCTTCTCTTTACCTCCTTAAAGAAACACTGTGTAATCAAACAAGGAAATTTATTACCGCAGGTCTTCTTTGCTTCTTATAGGAAACATAAAGTCTCTTCTTTTTTCCTCCTCAAGAAACACTGCGTAATCCAATGAGGAAATTTATTACCGCAGGTATTCTTTGCTTCTTATGGGAAATTCAAAGTTTCTTCTCTTTTCCTCCTTAAATAAACCTTGCGTAATCCAATGAGGAAATTTATTACCGCAGGTATTCTTTGCTTCTAATGGGAAACTCGAAGTTTCTTCTGTTTTCCTTCTTTAAGAAACACTGCGTAATTTAATGTAAAATTTATTCCTGCAGGTATTCTTTGCTTCTTATAGGAAACATAAAGTCTCTTCTCTTTTCCTTCTTTAAGAAACACTAAGTAATCCAATGAGGAAATTTGTTACCAGAGGTATTCTTTGCTTCTTATGGGAAACTCAAAGTTTCTTCTATTTTGTTCCTTTTATAAACTCTGCGTAATCCAATGAAGAAATTTATTACCGCAGGTATTTTCTGCTTCTTATGGGAAACCCAAAGTTTCTTCCCTTTTCCTCCTTTAATAAACCCTGCGTATTCCAATGAGGAAATTTATTACCGCAGGTATTCTTTGCTTCTTATGGGAAACTTCAAGTTTCTTCTCTTTTCATTTTGAATAAACCCTGCGTAATCCAATAAGAAAATTTATTACCGCGGGTATTCTTTACAGTTTATGGGAAACTCAAAGTTTCTTCTCTTTTCCTCCTTAAATTAACTCTGCGTAATCCAATAAGGAAATTTATTACCGCAGGTATTTTTTGCTTCTAATGGGAAACTCAAAGTTTCTTCTCTTTTCCTCCTTTAAGAAACACTGCGTAATATAATGAGGAAATTTATTTCCGCAGGTATTCCCTGCTTCTTTTAGGAAACACAAAGTCTTTCCCTTTTTCCTCCATTAAGAAACAACGCGTAATCCAATAAGAAAATTCATTACCGCAGGTATTCTTTGCTTCTTATGGGAAACTCAAAGTTTCTTCATCTTTTCCTTCTTCAATAAACCCTGGGAAATCCAATGAGGAAATTTATTACCGCAGGTATTTTTTACTTCTAATGGGAACCTTAGAGTTTCTTTTCTTTTCCTCCCTTAATAAACCCTGTGTAATCCAATGGGGAAATTTTTTTCCCGCAGGTATTCTTTGCTTCTTATAGTAAACATAAAGTCTCTTCTCTTTTTCTCCTTCAAGAAACACTGCGTAGTCCAATGAGGAAATTTATTACCGCAGGTATTCTTTGCTTCTTATGGGAAACTTAAAGTTTCTTCTTTTTTCATCCTTCAATAATCCCTGCGTAATCCAATAAGGTAATTTAATACTGCAAGTATTCTTTGCTTCTTATTGAGAACATAAAGTCTCTTCTATTTTCCTCCTTTAATAAACACTGCGTAATCCACTGAGAAAATTCATTCCTTCAGGTATTTTTTGCTTCTTATGGGAAACTCAAAGTTTCTTCTCTGTTTCTCCTTTAATAAACCCAGCGTAGTCCAATGAGGAAATTTATTACCGCAGGTATTCTTTGCTTCTTATGGGAAACCCAAAGTTTCTTCTCTTTTCCTCCTTTAATAAACCCTAATTAATTTAATAAGGAAATTCATTACCGCAGGTATTCTTTGCTTCTTATAGGAAACTCAAAGTTTCTTCTCTTTTTCTCCTTTAATAAACCCTGCGTAATCCAATGAGGAAATTCATGCCCGCAGGTATTCTTTGCTTCTAATGGGAAACTCAAAGGTTCTTCTCTTTTCCTCCTTTGAGAAACACTGCGTAATTTAATGAGGAAATTTATTACTGCCGGTATTTCTTGCTTCTTATAGGAAACATTATGTCTCTTCTCTTTTTCTCCTCTAAGAAACACTGCGTCATCCAATGAGGAAATTTATTTCTTCAGGTATTTTTTGCTTCTTATAGGAAACTCAAAGTTTCTTCTCTGTTCCTCTTTCAATAAACCCAGCGTATTCCAATAAGGAAATTTATTACCGCAGGTATTCTTTGCTTCTTATGGGAAACCCAAAGTTTCTTCTCTTTTCCTCCTTTAATAAACCCTAACTAATTAAAATAAGGAAATTCATTACCGCAGGTATTCTTTGCTTCTTATAGGAAACTCAAAGTTTCTTCTCTTTTTCTCCTTTAATAAACCCTGCGTAATCCAATGAGGAAACTTATGCCCGCAGGTATTCTTTGCTTCTAATGGGAAACTCAAAGGTTCTTCTCTTTTCCTCCTTTGAGAAACACTGCGTAATTTAATGAGTAAATTTATTACTGCAGGTATTCCTTGTTTCTTATAGGAAACATTATGTCTCTTCTCTTTTTCTCCTCTAAGAAACACTGCGTTATCCAATTAGGAAATTTATTACCGCAGGTATTCTTTGCTTCTTATGGGAAACTCAAAGTTTCTTCTCTTTTCCTCTTTTAATAAACCCTGCGTAATCTAATGAGGAAAATTATTACCGAAGGTATTCTGTGCTTCTAATGGGAAACTCAAAGTTTCTCCTCTTTTCCTCCTTTAAGAAACACTGCGTAATCCAATGAGGAAATTTATTACGCAGGTTTTCTTTGCTTCTTATACGAAACTCAATGTTTCTTCTCTTTTCCACCATTAATAAAACCTGCGTAATCCAATGAGAAAATATATAACCACAGGTATTCTTGGCTTCTTATAGGAAAGATAAAGTCTCTTCTCTTTACCTCCGTAAGAAACACTGCGTAATCCAATGAGGAAAATTATTACCGCAGGTATTCTTTGCTTCTAATGGGAAACTCAAAGTTTCTTCTCTTTTCCTCCTTTAAGAAACCCTGCGTAATCCAATGAGGAAATTTATTACCGCAGGTATTCTTTGATTCTTATAGGAAACTCAAAGTTTCCTCTCTTTTCCTCCTTTAATAAACCTTGCGTAATCCAATGAAGAAATTTATTACCGCAGGTATTCTTTGCTTCTAATGGGAAACTCAAATTTTCTTCTCTTTTCCTTCTTTAAACAACCCTGCGTAATCCAATGAGGAAATTTATTCCCGCCGGTATGGTTTGCTTCTTATGGGAAACTCAAAGTTTCTTCTCCTTTCCTCCTTTAAACAACCCTGCGTAATCCAATGAGGAAATTTATTACCAGGGGTATTCCTTGCGTCTAATGGGAAACTCGAAGTTTTTTCTCTTTTCCTCCTTTAAGAAACACTGCGTAATCCAATAAGGAAATTTATTACCAGAGTTATTCTTTGCCTTTTATACGAAACCCAAATTTTCTTCTCTTTTCCACTTTTAATAAACCCTGGGTAATCCAATAAGAAAATTTATTACCGCAGGTATTCTTTGCTTCTTATAGGAAACATAAAGTTTCTTCTCTTTACCTCCTTTAAGAAACACTGCGTAATCCAATGAGGAAATTTATTACCGCAGTTATTCTTTGCTTTTTATGGCAAATTCAAAGTTTCATATTTTTTCCTCCTTTAATAAACCCTGCACAATCCAATGAGGAAATTTATTACCGCAGGTATTCTTTGCTTCTTATGGGAAACTTAAAGTTTCTTCTCTTTTTCTCCTTTAATAAACCCTGCGTAATCCAATTAAGGAAATCTATTACCGCAGATATTCTTTGCTTCTTATACGAAACTCTAAGTTTCTTCTCTTTTCCACTTTTAATTAACCCTGCGTAATCCAATGAGGAAATTTATTACCGGAGGTATTCTTTGCTTCTTATAGGAAACATAAAGTCTCTTCTCTTAACCTCCTTTAAGAAACAGTGCGTAATCCAATGAGGAAATTTATTACCGCAGGTATTCTTTGCTTCTTATGGGAAACCCAATTTTTTTCTTTTCCTCCATTACTAAACCCTGCGAATCCAATGAGGAAATTTATTACCGCAGGTATTCTTTACTTCTTATGGGAAACTCAAGGTTTCTTTTCTTATCCTCCTTTATAAACCCTGCGTAATCCAATGAAGAAATTCTTACCGCAGGTACTCTCTGCTTCTTATGGGAAACTCAAAGTTTCTTCTCTTTTTTTCCTCTCATTAACCCTGCGTAATCCAATGAGAAAATTTATTACCGCAGGTATTTTTTGCTTCTAATGAGAAACTCAAAGTTTCTTCTCTTTTCCTCCTTTAATAAACCCTGCGCAATCCAATGAGGAAAATTATTACCGCACGTATTCTTTGCTGCTTATAGGAAACATAAAGTCTCTTCTCTTTTCGTCCTTTAAGAAACACTGCGTAATCCAATGAGGAATTTTATTACCGCAGGTATTCTTTGCTTCTTTCGTGAAACTTAAAGTTTCTTCTCTTTTCCTCCTTTAATAATCTCTGCGTAATCCAATGATGAAATTTATTACTGCAGGTATTATTTGCTTCTTATGGGAAACATAAAGTCTCTTCTCTATTCTTCCTTTAATAAACACGGCGTAATCCAATAAGGAAATTTATTAACGAAGGTATTCTTTGCTTCTTACAGGAAACTCAAAGTTTCTTCTCTTTTCCTCCTCTAAGAAACCCTGCGTAATCCAATGAGGAAATTTATTACCGCAGGTATTCTTTGCTTCTTATGGGAAACCCCATGTTTTTTCTCTTTTCCTCCTTGAATAAACTTTGCGTAATCCAATGAAGAAATTTATTACCGCAGGGATTCTCTGCTTGTTATGGGAAAGTCAAAGTGTCTTCTCTTTTCCTCGTTTAAGAAACACTGCTTAATCCAATGAGGAAATTTATTACCAAAGTTATTCTTTGCTTCTTATGGGAAATTCAAAGTTTCTTCTCTTTTCTTCCATTAATAAACCCTGCGTAATCCAATGAGGAAATTTATTACCGCAGGTATTCTTTGCTTCTTATAGGAAACATAAAGTTTCTTCTCTTTTCCTCCTGGTAATAAACCCTGCGTAATCCAATGAGGAAAATTATTACCGCAGGTATTCTTTTCTTCTAATGGGAAACTCAAAGGTTCTTCTCTTTTCCTTCTTTAAGAAACGTTGCGTAATCCAATAAGGAAATTTATTACTGCAGGTATTCTTTGCTTCTTATGGGAACCTTAAAGTTTCTTCACTTTTCCTTCTTTAATAAACCCTGCGTAATCCAATGAAAAAATTTATTACCGCAGGTATTCTCTGCTTCTTATGGGAACCTCAAATTTTCTTCTCATTTTTTACTTTAAAAAACCCTGCGTAATCCAATAAGGAAAGTTATTACCGCAAATATTCTTTGCTTCTAATGGAAAACTCAAAGTTTCTTCTCTTTTCCTCCTTTAAGAAACACTTCGGAATCCAATGAGGAAATTGATTACCGCAGGTATTCTTTGCTTCTTATACAAAACTCAAAGTTTCTTCTCTTTTCCACCATTAATAGACCTGGCGTAATCCAATAAGGAAATTTATTACTACAGGTATTTTTTGCTTCTTATAGGAAACATAAAGTCTCTTCTTTTTACCTCCTTTAAGAAACACTGCGTAATCCAATGAGTAAAATTATTACCACAGGTATTATTTGCTTCTAATGGGAAACTCAAAGTTTCTTTACTTTTCCTCGTTTAAGAAACACTGCTTAATTCAATTAGGAAATTTATTAGCGCAGTTATTCTTTGCTTCTTATAGGAAACTCAAAGTTTCTTCACTTTTCCTCCTTTAATAAACCCTGCGTAATCCAATGAAGAAATTTATTACCGCAGGTATTCTCTGCTTGTTATGGGAAACTCAAACTTTCTTCTCTTTTTCTTTTTTAATAAACCCTGCGTAATCCAATGAGGAAATTTATTACCGCAGGTATTCTTTGCTTCTAATGGGAAAGTCAAAGTTTCTTCTCTTTTCCTCGTTTAAGAAACACTGCTTAATCCAATGAAGAAATTTATTACCGCAGGTATTCTCTGCTTGTTATGGGAAACTCAAACTTTCTTCTCTTTTTCTCTTTTAATAAACCCTGCGTAATCCAATGAGGAAATTTATTACCGCAGGTATTCTTTGCTTCTTTCGTGAAACTTAAAGTTTCTTCTCTTTTCCTCCTTTAATAATCTCTGCGTAATCCAATGATGAAATTTATTACTCCAGGTATTCTTTGCTTCTTATGGGAAACATAGAGTCTCTTCTCTATTCTTCCTTTAATAAACACGGCGTAATCCAATGAGGAAATTTATTACCGCAGGTATTCTTTGCTTTTTACGGGAAACTCAAAGTTTCTTCTCTTTTTCTGCTCTAATAAACCCTGCGTAATCCAATGAGGAAATTTATTACCGCAGGTGTTCTTTGCTTCTTATGGGAAACCCAAAGTTTCTTTTCTTTTCCTCCTTTAATAAACACGGCGTAATCTAATGAGGAAATTTATTAACGCAGGTATTCTTTGCTTCTTATAGGAAACCCAAAGTTTCTTTTCTTTTACTCCTTTAATAAACCCTGCGTAATCCAATGAGGAAATTTATTACCGCAGGTATTCTTTTCTTTTTATAGGAAACATAATGTTTCTTCACTTTTCCCCTTTTAAAAAACCCTGCGTAATCAAATGAAGAAATTTTTTACCGAAGGTATTCTTTGCTTCTTATGGGAAACCCAAAGTTTTTCTCTTTTCCTCCTTTAATAAACCCTGATTAATCCAATGAGGAAATATATTACCGCAGGTATTCTTTGCTTTTTAACGGAAACACTTTGTTTCTTCTCTTTTCCACCTTTAATGAACCCTGCGTAATCCAATGAGGAAATTTATGACCGCAGGTAGTCTTTGCTTTTTATAGGAAACATAATATTTCTTCTCTTTTCCTCCTTTAATAAACCCTGCGTAATCCAATGATAAAATTTATTACCGCAGGTATTCGTTTTATCTTATTGGAAACCCAGAGTTTCTTCTCTTTTCCTACATTACTAAACCCTGCGTAATCCAATGAGGAAATTTATTACCGCAGTTATTCTTTGCTTCTTATGGGTAACCCAATTTTTTTCTTTTCCTCCATTACTAAACCCTGCGTAATCCAATGAGGAAATATATTATCGTAGGTATTCTTTGCTTCTCATACGAAACTTAAAGTTTGTTCTCTTTTCCACCATTAATAAACCCTGCGTAATTCAATGAGGAAATTTATTAACGCAGGTATTCTTTGCTTCTTATAGGAAACATAAAGTCTCTTCTCTTTACCTTGTTTTAAAAGCACTGCGTAATATAATGAGGAAAATTATTACCTCAGGTATTTTTTGCTTCTAATGAAAAACTCAAAGGTTCTTCTCTTTTCATCCTTTAAGAAACGTTGCGTAATCCAATGAGGAAATTTATTACTGCAGGTATTCTTTGCTTCTTATGGGAACCTTAAAGTTTCTTCTCTTTTCCTGCGTAATCCAATAAAAAAATTAATTACCGCAGGTATTCTCTGCTTCTTTTGGGAACCTCAAAGTTTTTTTCTCATTTTCTCCTTAAAAAAACCCTGCGTAATCCAATTTTAAAATTTATTACGCCAGGTATTCTTTGCTTCTTATGGAAAACTCAAAGTTTCTTCTCTTTTCCTCCTTTAATAAACCCTGCGCAATCCAATGAGGAAATTTATTACCGCAGGTATTCTTTGCTTCTTATAAGAAACAGAGAGTCTCTTCTCTTTTTCCCCTTTAATAAACCCTGCGCAATCCAATGAGGAAATTTATTAGCGCTGGTAATTTTTGCTTCTAATGGAAAACTTAAAGTTTCTTCTGTTTTCCTGCTTTAAATTACCCTGCGTAATCCAATGAGGAAATTTATTACGACAGGTATTATTTGCTCCTTATAGGAAACTTAAAGTCTCTTCTCTTTTCCTTCTTTAAAAAACACTGCGTAATCCAATGAGGAAATTTATGACCGCAAGTATTCTTTGCTTCTTATAGGGAACTCAAAGTTTCTTCTCTTTTACTCCTTCAATAAACCCTGCTTAATCCAATGAGAAAATTTATTCCTGCAGGTATTCTTTGCTTCTTATGGGAAACTCAAAGTTTTTTCATCTTTTCCTCCTTTAATAAACCCTGCGTAATCCAATGAGGAAATTTATTACGGCAGGTATTTTGTGCTTCTAATGGGAAACTCAAAGTTTCTTTTCTTTTCCTTCTTAATTTACCCTGCGTAATCCAATGAGGAAATTTATTACCGCAGGTATTCTTTGCTTCTTATGGGAAACCCAGAATTTTTCTTCTTATCCTCCTCTAATAAACACTGCGTAATCCAATGAGGAAATTTATTACCGCAGGTATTTTTTGCTTCTAATGGGAAACTCAAAATTTCTTCTTTTTTCCTCCTTTAATAAACCCTGCGCAATCCAATGAGGAAATTTATTACCGCAAGTATTCTTTGCTTCTTATAGGAAACATAAAGTCTCTTCTCTTTTTCTCCTTTAAGAAATACTGCGTAATCCAATGAGGAAATTTATTACCGCAGGTATTCTTTGTTTCTTATGGAAAACTGGAAGTTTCTTCACTTTTCCTCCTTTAGTAATTTCCTGCGTAATCCAATGAGGAAATTTATTACCGCAGGTATTCTTTGCTTCTTATGGGAAACATTAAGTCTCTTTTCTTTTCCTCCCTTAATAAACACGGCGTAATCTAATGAGGAAATTTATTAACGCAGGTATTCTTTGCTTCTTACGGCAAACTCGAAGTTTCTTCGCTTTTCCCTTTTTAATAAACCCTGCGTAATCCAATGAGGAAATTTATTACCGCAGGTATTCTTTGCTTCTTATGGGAACCTCAAACTTTCTTCTCTTTTTCTCTTTTAATAAACCCTGCATAATCCTATGAGAAAATTTATGACCGCAGGTATTCTTTGCTTTTATGGGAAAATCAAAGTTTCTTCTCCTATTTTCCTTCAATAAACCCTGCATAATCCAATGAGGAAATTTATCACCGCATGTATTTTTTGCTTCTAATGGGAAACTCAATGTTTCTTCTCTTTTCCTCCTGAATAAACCCTGCGTAATCCAATCAGGAAATTTATGACCGCAGGTATTCGTTGCATCTTATGGGAAACCCAAAGCTTCTTCTCTTTTCCTCCATTGATAAACCCTGCGTAATCCAAGGAAAAAATTCATTAGCGCAGGTATTCTTTGCTTCTTATGGGAAACTCAAAGTTTCTTTTCATTTCCTCCTTCAAAAAACACTCTGTAATCCAATGAGAAAATTTATTACCGCAGGTATTCTTTGCTTTTTTATAGGATACATTAAGTCTCTTCTCTTTCCTTTGTTAAATAAACACGGCGTAATCCAATAAGGAAATTTATTGACGAAGGTATTCTTTGCTTTTTACGGGAAACTCAAAGTTTCTTCTCTTTTCCTCGTTTAATATAACCTGCGTAATCCAATGAAGAACTTTATTCCTGCAGGTATTCTTTGCTTCTAATGGGAAATTCAAAGTTTTTTCTCTTTTCCTCCTTCAAGAAACACTGCGTAATCCAATAAGGAAATTTATTACCGCAGCTATTCTTTGCTTCTTATGGGAAACTCAATGTTTCTTCTCTTTTCATCCTTTAATAAACCCTGCGTAATCCAATGAGGAAATTTATTACCACAGGTATTCTTTTCTTTTAATGGGAAACTCAAAGTTTCTTCTCTTTTCGTCCTTTAATAAACCCTGCGTAATCCAATGAGGAAATTTATTACTGCGGGTATTCTTTGCTTCTTATGGGAAACTCAAAGTTTCTTCTCTTTTCCTCCTTTAATAAACCCTTATTAATTCAATGAGGAAATTTATTACCCCAGGTATTCTTTGCTCCTTATAGGAAACTCAACGTTTTTTCCTTTTTTCCTCCTTTATAAACCCTGCGTAATCCAATCTAGAAATTTATGACCGCAGGTATTCGTTGCATCTTTTGGGAAACCCAAAGCTTCTTCTCTTTTCCTCCATTGATGAACCCTGCGTAATCCAAGGAAAATATTTATTAGCGCAGGTATTCTTTGCTTCTTATGGGAAACTCAAAGTTTCTTTTCTTTTCCTCCTTCAATCAACCTTGCGTATTATAATGAGGAAATTTATTACCGGGGCTATCCTTTGCTTCTAATGGGAAACTCAAAGTTTCTTCTATTTTCCTCCTTTAAGAAACACTGCGTTATCCAATGAGAAAATTTATTACCGCAGGTATTCTTTGCTTCTTATAGGAAACATAAAGTCTCTTCTTTTTACCTCCTTTAAGAAACACTGCGTAATCCAATGAGGAAATTTGTTACAGCAGGTATTCTTTGCTTCTTATGGGAAACTCAAAGTTTCTTCTCTTTTCCTCTTTTAAGAAACACTGCGTAATCCAATGAAGAAATTTATTACCGCAGATATTCTCTGTTTCTTATGGGAAACTCGAAGTTTCTTCTCTTTTCCAACTTTAATAAACCCTGCGTAATTCAATGAGGAAATTTATTACCGCAGGTTTTTTTTGCTTCTTATAGGAAACATAAAGTCTCTTCTCTTAACCTCCTTTAAGAAACACTGCGTAATCCAATGAGGAAATTTATTACCGCAGGTATTCTTTACTTCTTATGGGAAAGTTAAAGTTTCTTCTCTTTTCCTCCTTTAATAAACCTTGCGTAATCCAATTAGGAAATATATTACCGCAGGTATTCTTTGCTTCTTATAGGAAACATAAAGTCTCTTCTCTTTACCTCCTTTAAGAAACACTGCGTAATCCAATGAGGAAATTTATTACCGCAGGTATTCTTTGCTTCTTATGGAAAACTCAAAGTTTCTTCTCTTTTCCTCCTTTAATAAACCCTGCGTAATCCAATGAAGAAATTTATTACCGCAGGTATTCTCTGCTTCTTGTGGGAAACTCAAAGTTTCTTTTCTTTTCCTCCTTTAATAAACCCTGCGTAATCTAATGAGGAAATTTATTACTACAGGTATTCTTTGCTTGTAATGGGAAACTCAAAGTTTCTTCTTTTTTCCGCTTTAAATAAACCCTGCGTAATCCAATGAGGAAATTTATTACCGCAGGTATTCTTTACTTCTTATAGGAAACATAAAGTCTTTTCTCTTTACCTCCTTTAAGAAACACTGCGTAATTCAATGAGGAAATTTATTACCGCAGGTATTCTTTGCTTCTTATTAGAAACATAAAGTCTCTTCTCTTTTCCTTCTTTAAGAAACACTGCGTAATCCAATGAGGAAATTTTTTAACGCAGGTATTCTTTGCTTCTTATGGGAAACTCAAAGGTTCTTCTTTTTTCCTACTTAAATAACCTCAGCGTAATCCAATGAAGAAAATTATTACCGCAGGTATTCTCTGCTTCTTATGGGACACTCAAAGTTTCTTCTATTTTCCTCTTTTAAGAAACACTGCGTAATCCAATGAGGAAATTTCTTACCGCAGGTATTCGTTTCTTCTTATGGGAAACTCAAAGTTTCTTCTATTTTCCTCCTTTAAGAAACACTGCGTAATCGAATGAGGAAATTTATTACCGCAGGTATTCTTTGCTTCTTATGGGAAACTCAAAGTTTCTTCTCTTATCCTCCTTTAATAAACCCAGCGTAATCCAATGAGGAAATATATTACCCCAGGTATTCTTTGCTTCTCATGGGAAACTCAAAGTTTCTTCTATTTTCTTCCTTTAATAAACCCTGCTTAATCCAATGAGGAAATTTATTACCGCAGGTATTCTTTGCTTCTCATGGGAAACTCAAATTTTATTCTCTTTTCCTCCTTTAATAAACCCTTCGTAATCCAATGAAGAAATTTATTACCGCAGGTATTCTCTGCTTCTTATGGGAAACTCAAAGTTTCTTCTCTTTTCCTCCTTTAATAAACCCTGCCTAATCTAATGAAGAAATTCATTACCGCAGGTATTCTTTGCTTGTAATGGGAAACTCAAAGTTTCTTCTCTTTTCCTCCCTTAATAAACCCTGCGTAATCCAATGAGGAAATTTCTTACCGCAAGTATTATTTGCTCCTTATAGGAAACATAAAGTCTCTTCTCTTTTCCGCTTTTAATAAACCCTGCGTAATCCAAAGAGGAAATTTATTACCGCAGGTATTCGTTGTATCTTATGGGAAACCCAAAGTTTCTTCTCTTTTCCTTCTCTAAGAAACACTGCGTAATCCAATGAGGAAATTTATTACCGCACGTATTCTTTGCTTCTTATGGGAAACTCAAAGTTTCTTCCCTTTGCTCCTTTAATAAACCCTGCCTAATCCAATGGTGGAAATTTATTACCGCATCTATTCTTTGCTTCTTATGGGAAACTTAAAATTTCTTCTCTTTTCCTCCTTCAATAAACCCTGCGTAATATAATGAGGAAATTATGATTCAGGAAGGAAAGAATGAAGAGTGGCGTGTAGATTCAAGGCGGAGTTCGCCTCAAACAACGGCAGAACTTCAAGTTGCGAACTTGAGTCAAGATGACCCAATTAAAGTTTGTTAATTTAATTGCACATCCTTCCTACGCCCCTTTTTTGAAGTCAGGAGTAACAAGGAAATTCACACAAAGATCAGAGTGACAATGGCTGGTGAACCCGATGGCACCCGTGGCAGGTTCGATTGAGGAAGGGGGAGTGTACGAAGAGGTATAGTACTCTTTTGTGCCAGATAAAGGGAGTGTGGAACTAAAGTTGTCTAAGGGAGAGCCACTAGTTCCGATGAATGGAAGGTAGAGGTGAAAACCTTCTTCGATAGGTTTCGGGACGGAAGAGTGATGTGGTATGTGTGCATGTAAGAGATAACAACATTGTCTTTGGTTATGTGTGGTTGATCTCACTACGAGCACGCGCTAGCCGCGACGCACCGCCTGATTGTCGAGGGCCCCGAATTGTCTCGGTTTGCCCACGTTGGGAATCGAACCCGACGCTTAAGCGTCAAAATCTGAAGCCTTATTTCCTAGGCCAACAATCGTATTTTAAGAGGTTCTCAGCGTACCCCGACTTAATCTCTCTTATTTAATCTTCTTTATATTTTATTCTATGCATTTTTTACCCATTTTTCTTTCATCTGATACAAAAAAAAATCTTTCCTTTTCTAAAAATTATCTTTCTTTCCTATAAACAAAACATTTTTTTCCTCTCTTTCAAAACATTCTTTATTCTCTTACAAAATATTTTTCTTTCTTTACCTAGAAAACCTTTTTCATCTTCTACTAAACATATTTCGTTCCTCTCCTAGAAAACATATTTTCTTTCCTCTCCTTTAAACTACAAATTATCTTTCTTTCTTCTCCTACAAAACATTTTCTTTCCTTTCTTGCAAAATATTTTCTTTCTTGTCCTACAAAACATCTTTTCTTTCCTTTCCTACAAAAGATTTTCTTTCCTCTATTAAAAAACATCCTTTTATTTTTCTTTAAAGTCTCCATTTGCCGATAAAATTTAAAAAATAGAAATCCCAACTTTTTAAAAAGTAAAATAATTCTCTTAATTTCTAAATGAAATTGGCGCAAAAAGAAGCTAAAATCATTTTTTTTTTCATTCATTCGTTGCTTAAGATGCATTCAAACTTACTTAACCCTCAAATATTTTTGAAAATGCCATCAAACTGATTTAATCAAGCTATAATCCTCCTCGTTCAGCACTTTATAAGCTTTCAATTGTGCATTTATATACAAGCAATGTCGGTACTTCGAAGGAGGAAAATAAACTTATGTGCATTGCGGGAGTCTTCTAATTATCACTGAGAGCTCCACTAAATGGCAATAAAAGTTTTAAAGCAGAAATGGCTCAACAAACTATGCAATTACCCTGAAACGCGCACGAAGGAATTACCAATAATTAGCCCCAAACGACGTAACCCCCAAATTCTTCGGAGAGTTGGGTATCATTTCAGGAAAAGTGGAGGACGCAATTAAAGGCGAACTATAATCTGGGAATTCGTTGGAGATAAGTAAAGTTACTTAGAAGTAAATAGAAAAATAGGCATCAATTTGTAATTTGGTTAGGGACGGACAAGGGGTAAATTGGAAGAAATAGAGAAAATAGGATCGATTTAAACTACAGTTAGGGAGTAACAAGGGTGAAAAATGAAGAAAATATACCATTAGGAAATGAAGTATACTTTGGTGAGTGAGTGATGGGGAGAAAGTTGGAAGAAAATAGATAGATAGGGATCGATTTATATTTTTTCGGGACTGACGAGATGCAAATTTAAAAATAATAGACCATTTAGGATCGATATATACTTTAGTTAGGAATTAAAGAGCGGGAAATTGGACGATAAAAGACAATTCGGGACCAATTAATACTTTTGTTTGGTAGTAGAAGGGAAAATGACAGTGATCGTATTATACATATATTATGAATTAACGATAGGTAAATTGGAAGAAAAACAAATACGGATCGATATATACTTTGGTTAAGGAGTAATAAGGTGCTAAACAAAAAGAAAATAAACCTCTAGTGATCGAATTATACATTTGTTAGAAGGTATTGAGGAGTAAATTGGAATAAAATATCCAAATGGGGAGTGGACTTTTACTTTTATTATGGAGCAAGGAGATGAAAATTAGGGTAAATAGACAAATAGGGATCGATTAATACCTAATATCTGGATTAACGAGAGGGGAATTTGTAATAAAATGAACAAATAGAGATTGATTTCTACTTTTTGAATGACGAGGGTTACATTGAAAGAAAATAAGCTAGTGGAGTTAAGATGAATAAATTTGAAGAAAATAGATTAAAAGTACTAAAAATGGCAGTGACAGTAAGCCAATAGAATAATTATGAAGCCAGCAACGATTTAATAAGCAGGATCTTTATAATTAAAGAAATCTCGTTAAATTTAAATAAGTTTATCTCATTTACCAAACATTCACGAGTATATACATAATTACAGGAAATAATGCCTAATTTCTATGTTATCACATTTACCTCAGCATATATACAGAACTGTCCAAAAAGATTAGAACACCTGTATTTTTTATTATAACATCTGCCATATCTTTTGCCAGAGAAAATGCGAGGTCTCCGAAATTGGTGATCGATGACCTACATGTATACCCTGCGTATGGGTAAAGGGTATTTATGTTTGGATTACCAAAACGAAATTTATCAGCAGTTGAGCAAATTGATAGAAAGAATTAATGTTCAAAATGTTGCAAACGCTTAGGTTTCTTATGTAGAGAACTGACATTGTGAGCATAACAACTAACTTCAGTTGAATTTGTGTAGGTTTGGTCCTTCTTTTGTAGTGTCACATTGCAAGGAGAAATAGGATTGACAATGAAGCCTCACAGATGAGTGTCATATAAATCCTATGAAGGCTTGAAATAGGCATGCACATCATTAGTAGGCCTGACTCAAATACACAACACAAGTTCAAAATAAATTTTTTCCGCCTAAGCCTACTGAGTCACCCGACCAATAAAGAGTCCTTTGAATCCGCCTTCCGAGATTCCCTTTCCCTAGAGTAATCCAACCGGTCCTCTTACCTAGCCTACTTCACTAAAACAAAGCAAGAGGATAATATTCCCAACAATTGTAGCTAGCTCAAGGTCAGCACCCGTTAACCGAAAACTCCAATAGCGCTACATCGAAGTTAAACAACATTGGGAAAGGTTAGCACTTGGATGTGAAACAGCCAAGTCGACCTCCGCCGGTAAGTTGATAACCAATAACTTATAGGCCAATTGACAGCCTAAAACCATCGACCTTCAACGTGTCATAACTTAGTACGCCTTTAGATCTGCCATAACTGCTGACGGCGGGACCTTGTGCTATACTTTTGCCAGCTGTCGTACTGGTAACATGCCTTAGATACGTGTCACGCTTGTCTCTGGCGTGAGCTGATCGTAAAATTAATTACGCGCTAAGATTGTCCTCGAATTGGAGCAATGGCAGACATGGTCAAACGCTCCAAAAGTGTATGTAGTTTAAATATTCTGTAGACTATGACAATACAGGTTTATAGAAGGCTGGTAGGTCAAGCGGTAGGCCAAATGACAGCTTAAAAAGGCAAGAGAACCAGCCATTACCCAAATTGTGAAGAAGGACTGTTTCCTGTTTCAAAACGGCTACAGTAGTTTTACGAGAGATCAGTGAGATTTTGGCCATCGATGTGTCCAGACAGATTACATCACGTGGGCTGGAGGAGAAAAATCTTCGAACTCGCGCACCTGCGGTCAAGCGTTTGATCACTTCGAAGAACAAGAAGGTTTGTCTTGCATTCCACACTGATCACGCTAAATGGATCGTGCTACAAGGGAGCCAAGTCCACTTTGGTGTGAATCTAAGTTCAATTTGTTTTGATAAGATGTCAGGATATTCGTTCGTCGAAGACCAGGCAAAAGATTTTCTGTCAATAGCATTAAAAAGAGGGAAAATGTTGGCGGATGAAGTGTCATGGTTTAGTGCGGGATTTTGGTACAAGGCATTGCACCACTTCTGCACTCATGGGGCACAGTGAATGCAGATATGTACATGGAATTGCTGCGACAGTATGCTTTGCCTTAATCTGCAAGCCTCAGGATGACGCCCACTGCGCAAAGGCCAAGTCGGTAAAGAACTTCCTGGGCGACGAGCACATTACTGTTATTAAGTGGCCTGCGTAGCGGCGAAGAATCAGAAAACATTTGAAGAACTGTGCAAGAGTGGTAACAGGTAGTTGTTTCTATGGCAGGAGAGGTTAAAGCATTATCGAGAATAATGGCCTCCACGTTAAATACTAATTACTTATAACTTGTACAAATGTTTTCCACTGATATTTTAATCGTTATATTCCAATATAAATTTGTTTCCGTTGTCGTTAGGATCATTTTTTGAAACTATAATTTTTTTTAGGAAATTGCTTAGCTGATGATAACTTTCGTGTTTTGTTTTTTACCCAAATTCGTATAACTTTTATCCCTACTTATTTAAACCTATAGGTTATGGTCGACCAAGTTTGTAAGCCTTGTAATTTATATGGCAAAGGTTAATGAAGATGTTATAATAGAAAAACAGGAGTTTTGATATTTTTGTACGGAACCGTTTGGACAGTATTATTCGCTTTAAATTTAATATATTTGGAATTTCTATTCAAAGTTTGAGTCTGAGTATTTGTCCTGAACTCACGATATTCTTCTGGAAGTTTGAATCTAATAATTTGCTCTGAACTTACGATATTCCTCTTTCAGTTTGAATCTAAGTATTTGTTCTGAACTTACGATATTCATCTGCAAGTACGAATCTCAGTATTTGTTCTAAACTTACGATATTTCTCTGGAAGTACGAATTTTAGTATTTGTTCTGAACTTACCATATCCAACTTGTTCTGGAGTATTTGCTCTGAACTTACCCTATTATTCTGAAAAATCATCTGTGTATTTGTTCTAAACTTACGATATGCCTTTGGAGTTCTAGTCTCTGTATTTGTTCGTAACTTATGATATTCCTCTGAAAGTTCGAGTGAATTTGCTCTGAACTTACAATATTCATCTGAAAGTTTTAATCAGAGTATTTGTTCTGAACTTACAATATTCCTCGGGAATATAGAGTCTGTGTATTTTTTTCTGAGCTTACGATATTCTTCCGGTTGTTCGAGGCTAATATTTGTTCTGAACTTAAGATATTCTTTTGGAAGTTGGAGTCTGATATTTATTCTGAACTTACGATACTCCTGAGAAGATTGAGTATTTGTGTATTTGTTCTGAACTTACGATATTCCTTTGGAAGTTACGAGTATGAATATTTCTTCTGCTCTAAGGATATTCCTCTGGAAGTTCGAGTTTGAATATTTGTTTTAAACTTACGGTATTCCTGTGTAAGTTCGAGTCTGATATTTTATGTAAATATACGATATTTCTTAGGAAGTTCGAATCTGTTTTTGTTTGTAAATTATGAAATTCCAGTGAAAGTTCGAGTGAACATATTTGGTATGAATTCATAATATTTCTCTAGGTGTTTCAATCTGAGTATTTGTTCTAAACTTATGGTATTCCTATGTAAGTTCGAATCTGACTATTTGCTCTGAACTTAAGATATTCCTCTGGAAGTTTAAGTTTATGCAAAATTATGATATTCTTATGGAAGTTCAAGTCAAGGGTATTTATATTTAATCGCAACTTACGATATTCCTCTGGAAGTTCTAGTATGTGTATTTGTTCTGAAATTACGATATTACCTTTGAAGTTCAAGATATACTTGTTCTGAACTTACGATATTCCTCTGGAAGTTCGATTCTATGTACTGGTTCTGAAATTATGATATTCTTCTGGAAGTTCGCGTCTGAGTATTTATTCTGAGACTCCGATATTCCTTTGCAAGTTCAGCCTTTGTATTTGTTCTTAACTTACGATATTCCCTTGTAAGTTCGAGTCTGTTTATTTGTTACAAGGAGTTACAAGGAAAGAAAGTACCCTAGGAAACCTTACGGTCCATTCAAAGAGGGTACCTTTGGACTAGCAATCGAGTGGGCACATGGCTGCTCAATTGTTTTGCGTCCCTAAACGGCCACTTTTCAAGACTTTGTCTAGTCTTGACTTGAACTGGTCAACAGATTCACTGTTGACAACTTCCACTGAAAGTTCGTTCCACTTACCGCAGATATTGTAGGTGAAATATTTTTCACACAGATTGCGGTTGTAACGCTTCAGTTCAAGTTTGAAGACGTGATTGCGCGTTCTGTTCTCACTTAGTGTGAAAATATCCCGGTAGTCAACACTGTCGAACCCTCGAAGTATTTTGAAAACTTCGATGAGCTGACCACGCAGTCTACGAGTTTCCAGTGAGAACAGATCTAATTTCCTTATTCTATCCTCATAACTTTTATGTCGGATAGAGGGAATTAGTTTGCTTGCCCTAGCTTGTACGCGTTCCAACCTTGCGATGTCCTTTTGAAACGAAGGACTCCAAAATTGTACGGCATACTCCAGGTGCGGCCGAACGAGGGAGTTGTACAGACAAAGTACCATCTCCTTGTTACGGTATTCAAACTGGCGCTTTATATAGCCTAACATCCGTTGGGCTTTCTTCTCTTCCTCGATGCACTGTTTCGAGAACTTGAGGTCGCTAGTGATAGTTACACCCAAGTCATTCCCAGTGTCACTCGATTCAAGAGCAGTGCTCTTAAGGATATACTGAGATTGGGGGTTTCTGTGGCCGATATGCATTACTTTGCATTTCCCCACGTTAAAAGACATTTGCCACGTGTCCGACCACTCCTCAATCTTTCCAAGATCTTCCTGTAATCGGGCAGTATTTCCATCCTTTGCAACCTTCATACCAAGCTTGTTATCGTCGGCAAATTTGGAAATCTTGGCAACCATATCACCGTCCATGTCGTTGACGTGATGATGAATAGAAGTGGTCTCAGGACAGAACCTTGAGGCACCCCGCTAGTAACGGGCACCCACTCAGAAGCCTGTCCATTCACGACCACCTGTTGCCGTCTGCCACTTAGCCAGTTCTCAATCCAGCCGGCTACTTTTCCATCTATGCCCAGCGCTTGAACTTTCCAGAGAAGGCGTCGGTGTGGTCCCTTTTTAAAGGAATTCTGAAAGTTCAAGTACACCATATCCACCGCCTTGTCCCGATCGTGCTCACTGAAGACGAAGTGGAAGAATTCCACAAGGTTCGTTAGGCATGACCGTTGCCTTCGGAAGCCGTACTGGGAACTCCTCAGTAGCAGGTTCGACTCTAAATACGACGTCATTTTGTCCACCATCATGCTCTCCATGAGTTTACCGACTATTGAAGTCAGACTGATAGGTCGGTAGTTTGACGGTTGGCTACGGTCTCCTTTCTTGAAGATAGAAGTCACCTCCGCTTCAGGCCAGTCTCTAGGAACGCATTCAGTCCGGATTGACATGTTGAAGATTGCGCTCAGGTGTCGTGAGACTTGATCTCACACTTCTTTTAACACCTTAAGTAGAAACCCATCCGGGCCAGGTGACTTATTCGTCATTAGCTCAGTGATCTTCCTTTTTATTTCCCCTTCGGTGAAGTCCATATCCTCCAGCTTTTCCCCCGAGTAGGAATCCATTGGCTGAGAGATGGGAACACACTCTTCAGTAAACACTGAAGAGAAGTAGTCGTTGAAGAGGTTAGCATTTTCTGCATCTAAGCGCTTTAATGCCCCCTCCTCATTTCTCAAAGGGCTAATCGTTCAACGGATTGGTTTACGGCTGTTCACATATCCAAAAAACTCCTTGGGATTCTCTTTACAGAGTCTCGCCACTCGGAGTTCCTCAGACCGCTTAGCCGCCCTTATCCTGGACTTCACTCTCCTGGCTAGCCTCAGGTATTCGTCAAAGCCACCTGAGATCTTCGATTGCCGGTACACAGTTTTCTTCTTTCTAAGCAGTTGGCCGATTTCTTGATTAAACCACTTTGGTTGAACAGAAGACCGACGGGGACATTTCAGAGGGATGAAACGCGATTGAAGACTCATAAATGTGGTTTTGAAACTGTTCCACGAGTCTTCAACAACATCGCACACTTCTAGCCTCACGTCAGTCAGTCCAGCACGAAGACCTGCAAAGTCTGCTCTTTTCAAATCGAGTTTCCTTGATTTACTAGTTGCAGGCCCTGCCTTCGGGACTTTGACTACAAATCTAATTAGTCGTTGGTCACTGCCACCGAGCTCTTCGCCAACAGAGAGGTCCTCAACGATGTCATCCTCAGAGGTGAAAACCAAGTCGAGGATATTGTTTCCTCTCGTTGGCTCTCTCACCCATTGAGTGAGGAACTCGTTGTTCGCAAACTCCAGGAGTAGTGCGTTCTCGCAACAGGGTTCTCTGGTTTCCCACTCAACTTGTGTGTTGAAATCACCCATGACGATACACACTTTGTCTTCGACAAGTTCTCCTAGTAGCTGGTACAGATCTCTGTCCTTTTCAACAAGTTGGGCAGGAGGTCTATAAAGCACCAGGGTCCTGTATTTGGCAGGACCTATCTCTAGGTCAACACGAAGTAGTTCATGGTCGGATACGATGTTGCAATCAGTCGAGTTGAGAGTATCCTTGACATACAACATCACACCGCCACCCTCTCTGTCTGGCCTATCTTTCAGGAAGAGCTGGTAACCGGGAATCGTGAATTCACCTTCAAAATCTCGGCTTGAGGTTTTTATCCACGACTCCGTTATGGCCACCATCTCAGGTTCCTCTGTTGCTACGAGGCCACGGAGCTCAAGAAACTTATTCCTGATTGACCTCGCATTGAATAGAAGAACTTTGAGGGAGTCCCCTAGTGTAGGACTCCCTACGTTCTTCCGTTTCCCGGTTTCTCTGTTTTCGTGGTCACACCCTTTTTGACGACTTCCGAGAAGGTCGTTCCAGGAGTGACATGGGCGTGCTGGCGCACGTCCGCTCTCGCTCTGTTTCGAACGCTCCTTTAGGTGCGTTCCCCGACATCTTGAATTAGGTGGGCGAGAAAGGCCTTCCCTTTAAAGGAGAGATGTACCCCGTGCCTTTGGTAGAGGTTGTCTCTACCGATAAAGGTACGATAGGGGTTTACGAAGAAGACTCCTTCTGCCGTGCAGAGATCTATCAACCTTCTGTTAACTGCGACGTTTCTCTCGTGAGCGGTTCGGGATTGACCTCTTCTCGGAAGCATCCCAACCACCACACGTTTGCGGGTTTTAAGCCCTATGCCACCCACGGCTCATATCAACGTTTGGATGGTCTTACCACTGAGGCCAAGCTTACCCCCTCTGAGGTAGAGGTCGTTGCCGCTCACCATCAGAGCAACAACAGAATTCTCAGAAATTCGAGCTTTCTCTGCCTCCACTCTGATGTTGTGGTTACCCCGTCCTGACAGGAAGCTTACCTTCACGCTTGTGCGAAGGCGGGCCGCTAGCAGCGGCTGCAGATCCCGTGTTTTCGAGTCACCAATGAGGGTGACCTTCGGACACTTGGTCTCTGAAGACGGGGTCTTTCCTTGTGAAAAAGGCCTCCCCTTTTCCTGGTTACTCTCCACATTCTTATCTTTCTTTTTCTTCTTGTTTATCTGTTTTCTTTTATTTTTGGTTCTACTTTTGTTTTAACTTTATTCTTTTTCTTTTTTCTTCGTTTTTCCTTTCTTCTTTTTCTCTTTTTCTCTGGCATCAGCTAGCTTAGCCTCAGATGATGCCAGAATCTCCGCTTGGGTACCAGGGGATTACGAAACATCAGTGGGCGGCGCCTCTTCTAGGCATCGAATCTGAGCTGCGTTAAGGGCTTCGAGTTTCCCCAACTTTCTTTCAAGGACTTAAGCTCTCTCCTCTGAGGCTTTTTAGAGGTCTTTTAATTTCTCCACCTCTCGCGTCAATATGCAAGTAGTGCAGATACTTTCAGGGCTGCATTTTGAGTAGCAGCCCTCCGGAAAGTCGACGCACCACTTTTCTAACTGGCATATTGCACAGTTGTGTTTTAGACGAACAGGTCCTTTTTTGTCTGTTATTTTGAGCGCTTTCTCTCTCTCTGAAAACTCGTAACCAATCAATAAAAAAAGGGGGGTTGGTGAGTTCTCCCCGCGTGAGTCGCTCCCGCCTATCCATCGGAGCGGTTTCAGATCTTTCAGAAGGCACGCTCCATGTGCTGCTGTTCGTCCGATCGAGTCGTCAAACCTCGGCGTGCCGTGGCTCACAACCAAGCAGCACTGACGGTCCCCGAAGGAGCCATCGATTTCTCACCAGGTAAACAACGGAGCACGCCCCGTACTAAACTCCTACTAGTTACCTTCACGATGGCCAGGATCTCGGAGTAGCTTTCAATAGATATACCGCCACACCAAGAGACTCGACCCAAGGCTTTTTATTGGCCTGGCAACCAACCTAGGAACAAAGGGCCGTCACCTAGGACCGATGCTACCAGAGGCACCCGTCAACGGACACTGGGAACGGTAAATAATTACGCGCCAGGGAAGGGGTTAACGGAGCACTACCCTCATCCCATTCATCGTGCCCCAACGCCTAGGACACTTCTAGGCCTAGTCTCTCGCAACCAGTGAGCGTCGATTGGCGTTATTTATAGAGATTTCAAAGCCTCTCTTATGACGCATGAGGTAGCTGCCAGGTCCTTATATGTAGATAGAGGGAAAAAAGGAAAAAAGTGACATGATATGAGTAGGCTTCTTTTTTGTTGTTTTTTCTTTTTGTATAAGTATGAATGATAGTATAAAAGTAGAAAGAAGAAGGATAGAGTAGAAAAAAAGGAATGACGCACCTAGTCTGTATCCTCGTTTCCGACCAAATCGACAGGGAAAGCCCTACCATAGCTCAAAAAGTCAAAGGTACACACAAGCTCTCTTCCCGCGACAAGGGGGCGTCACCTCTCCCTCTACTTTCTTTGAGAGAGAGAGAGAGAAAGAGAGAGAGAGAGAGAGAGAGAGAGAGAGAGAGAGAGAGAGAGAATTACGATATTTCTTTCGAAGTTAGAGTATGGAGGTTATCAGTATCAATTCTTAATACTAAAGTTTTGAATTGACATCGTGTGTTATATCCATAGGTTAATTCCCGAGCTGATATCCTTATTTCGAAAACCGTAAGGAGTGCTTTGTGTAGACTATTTTACTAGACACCTAGGGGGGCGGTTCAGTATTTATATTATTCTCAAGTGCGATTATGACTACTCGGGCTTTAATTCGTATATACATCTCTATTTCTGTAGATGCCATTTCTCACCTACTCTCCTTGGCTGCCGCTAATTTAAACAAGTCTTCGACAATCTGCAGAGGCAGTCCTTAGTGTCCAGCCTCTCCAAATCGGACTCCCACCAGAGGGAGCCTTTGCCACACGATTTAAAAATGTCAGATGATAGAACAGATAATCGATGTTGAAACCCAAACCTATCTAGTGCGGAGATGCCCCCCACACCCCTCTATGCTTTCTCACGTGGCCTCACTATAGTAACATGTAGAGTGGTGGGAAGTTCTAATGCTCACGAAGGGAGTCTAGAATCATAATGGAACTTTTGAGACGGACACTCGGTGGCAGGTCTATCTAGGTCCTAACTCGGTTGTTAGGCATTTATGACTATCACCTGACCTCTTTCAAAAGATATTTTTCCCTTTGTACTTGGTAGTCCTTTTAAAATTCTTCTTATAATTAATATTGCTAGCATAAAAAAGAAAAAGGCACCTCCCCATCTTAATCACATTAAACACAAAAACCAACTTCAGGCTACAACAAAACTTAAAAACATACACAAATTATCACAAGCAAACTGGACAGAATACACAAAAGAAATTAAACAAGCACTCTCCACTTTCCAACTCAGGAAAGATGCACACATGGCGAACAAAATACTAACCAACACCATCCTACAAGCAGACGAGCACAACATCTCACGTGAAAAAATACACAACACACAAAAACTACTCCCAAAACCAATCAGAAGCCTCATAGCACTACGGAACAACACTGAAAACAAAACCTACCAGACCCTAAC
The DNA here is from genome assembly GCA_963969495.1 of Ceratothoa steindachneri. Taxonomy (NCBI): domain Eukaryota; kingdom Metazoa; phylum Arthropoda; class Malacostraca; order Isopoda; family Cymothoidae; genus Ceratothoa; species Ceratothoa steindachneri. Next base: position 128,347,367 of record OZ018321.1, read on the forward strand.
ATTATAGAAAAAAACAAACAAATAAATCGCGCCATCCAAGAAACAAACAAGAATTATGGAAACATCACCTAGACCAGCAATGGGATCACAAAACAAACACACACAATCTCAAGAAAAGCATTGCTGGCCTCACAAACAAAAAAACAACACAGCCACAAAACAACACCATCACCTTCGGAAACAAAGAAGCCACAACATCCATACAAAAAGCAGAACACTTCAACAAACAATTCAAAAACACAACCATACAACAAACAAAAAATAAAAAACAGCAAAAGAGACAGAATTACCAAAAAAAACCCAAACCACAATTCCCAACCACAACAGAACAGACCATCAGAACCATAAAACAAGCAAGAGACAACAACTCCAGCGGCCCTGATGACATAAACATCAAACACCAAACACCTAGGTCAAAACGCCATAAACCTCTTCACGCACCCTTACAACTTCACTACTTGATATAAAGACAAACAACATAACTAAACGATGGAAAGTAGCAAAAATAACCTCAATACCCAAACCAAACAAAGACATAAACAAAGGAGACTTCTATAGACCAATGGCGCTGCTTTCTCCCATAGCCAAAACACTAGAAAAAAATCATCCTACTCTACCTTACAGCCAACATCCAAAACACATCACAACAACATAGGTTCAAACCCATGTACTCAACCACCACACCATTACATACAATAAACAACATAATCACTAATGGATTCAACAAGAAAATTCCACCACATAGAACCATAGCAGTCGCCCTTGACATGTCCAAAGCATTCGACACAGTACACCTACAAAACTAATCAACAAAATCCAGAAACTCACCATACCCACTACCATCATCAAGTAGATAGCAAACTACATCAAGGGATGACTCCAATACACCCAAATACAAAACACAAAATCCAAACACAGACACACAAAATCCGGAGTTCCCCAAGGAGGAGTACTGTACTCTCCCCAATACTTTTCAACATCTACACCTCAGATATACTAACTCCCCTACAAACAGTAAAAATCGTCACCTACGCAGACGACATCACAATACTCTCCTCAAAAAATAAATCAGAAACCGCTGCATAACAGATACAACCTTACCACAACAAAATACACACATGGAAATTAGAAAACTCACTAAAGCTAAACGCCACCAAAACAATGCCCACTCGCTTCACACCAGACCCTGCAGAATACAACTCAACCCTAAATCTAAACATACAAAAACATAACACTACCCATCACAAAGAACCAAAGATCCTTGGCCTCACTTTCGACCACAAACTCACATACTCAAAACACATACAAAACACAATAGTTATTGCTACGAAACACTCAAAGTCATCAAGGCACTCACAACTATAGACTGGAGGAAAACCAATGAAACGCTCATTAACACATACAAGACAATCACAAGACTAGTATTAGAATACGCCAGCACAATTTCGTGCCTAATCATTTCAGAAACCAACACCAAAAAACTAAAGACAATACAAAACTCAGCCCTCCGCACTAACACAGGATGCACTCTTGACACAAACACTCAACATCGACACGACGAGACGAACATCTTACCAATCAAAATTATCTAAACCTAGATGCATCACAACTCAGGCAGAATCCAAGTCATCCCATCCACCACATAACCAGACAACCTCCCAATCACCGACACAAAAAACAGACCATTTTCGATAACAACTACAAATACACCATCAACTTAGGCACAGGCTCTAACACAACAACAAAAGACATAATCAAGCAAAACACGAAAACAATCACACAACAATACTTGACACACAAAACCCGCAATAAAATATTAAGTGCATCACGTCCAGCCATACACAACCAGGAACAAACACTCACAAAGCAGATCAGAAGAACAATAGTGTAGATACGAACAAACAAATCACCACTCCTGACATCATACATGCACAAAATATCTCCTACCACCCATACAACACCAAACTGTCGCAAATGCCTAATACAGATACACGAACCATACATCTACTTAACTACCCACAGATAGCCACAGACCTGCAATGGTTCCGGGAGCTGGGGTGGGGCCTGGAATGGGTGTGAGGGTCCCCGATCCACTGTCGAAACGGGGACGGGGTCGCCACTACCACCACCACGGCAATTACAAAGATTTTAAATTTACTAACGCGAAAAGCGATTTGCATTTGTTTTTCTGTCCTAGGCAACAATTTTTATCATTAGTGACTTTCCATTTCTTTTGTCTCGAAAAGGCCAATTTGGTCAATAAAACATCTTTGAAATCCCAAAGAGCCACGTTTATTCAGCATCACAAAAGATTGACTTTACTTTGAGACGGAACATTTGCTTTTTTCAGAGTACTGTTAAATGACCATATTTTCGATTGATTATATCATTAAAAGTTCTCCGAATCAACGATTTAAATAGAATTTTTCTTCCAAGTAAATGGAACCTGCCTTTGTTAGATCCTAGCCTTGAGACTTCATTTTGTATATTTATTTTGAAAGGTCAGCTCACAATATACAGGTCGGATTAAACTTGTAGTTTTTATTTAGTTTTAATCGTTGTTGCCACATTAAGGTGCGTTATGCTATTAAAGAATTATCTCGGAGATTAAATTGTAAAGGTAAACTTAATTATCTGAGTTGATCGAATACTTAGAAAATGAGCTTCTTAATTAAAATTTAAATATTATGCCTATGTTCACTTTTTGTAGCAAACTGTTTTAGAGACTAGACCATCTACTAAAGGAAGTTAAAAAGTCAATAAAATCATGGAAATTAGTTTTAATTTATTCTTTCTTACTGCTTCTAATTGTAATTTTAAATGTAATGAAGAACCAGCTACTATTTTGTAATTGAAAAAAGAATAAAATCTTATGTATATAGTGCTAGCATTTTTATTTCGAGGAGAAAAGTGCGCTTCTAAACACCTAGATTAGAACAACAATATAGCGATTTGACTCCAATATTTCAAAAAAGTATTTCACAGAATAAAAATTCAAAAAAGATGGCCCTGTTTGGTACCAGATGGCCTTACTGGAATTTGTTCTGCTTGAGCCTTCTTTGTCAGAATATATACCAGGGATTGAAGTTAACCGAACAGATACATAGAAGGAGTCTTTGCATCAAGAGCAAAAAATTACATTCAGGTCTTGGTCCTAACGCCTTCGCCAGTCTCTCTCGATCGCAGTCGCTATACCTGGCTTCTCAGTGCTTCATTAACGGCGAAATACGAGTGCAACATCCGTTCTCTCCCGACGAATTTTCAAAAGAAAATTTCAAGCTCCTTACTCGTAACCTTTTGCTGTCTGGCTATTGTCATCGTAAAACTTATTAAGTTTGATTTCGATTCATTCCAGGTTCCTCTCGTATTGAACATCTGGAATTAGCACCGACTTTATCACTTTCCGTAATACTAGTGTCCTATTCATCTTTCTCCATTACATTCAATTATGATCCATTTCTGTTTTCTTCTATTCGTTTACTATGTTCTCCGCAATGGGCGAGTTTTAATTCCGGCAATATCAACATTTGTTTTTCTTATGCTGTTTAGATACGCGATGGAGTCTGCAGAGAGGAAACCTGTAAAGAGGTGAAAAATTTTGTGTCGCGTTAAAGAGCGAATTCTTTTTTAAATGGCGAATGGAAAGAACAATAAAAAAACACAAAGATAGTAAGATTGCATTTGTAAAACGGGCATTAAGGCTAAATGTCCTCGTAGAGTGCTTTATTCTCAACTGGAAAGGGGAAGGGATGGCTAGTGGGCTAGAAATTCAGAAGCCTATTAGGGAAAGGCAATTTGAAGTAGAGCCTTTAAAGCAGACACAAAGCGCTGTTTCTGACACAAAAAAGTGGTAAAAGCAGAAAGATAAAATTAGTGAACAAATACAGAGCTTTGTTAGGGGGAGAAAATTATTTAAGATAACAAAAAAGGGAGAGAATTCTTTTTAAATAGCGTGAGGAAAAAATATAACGAACTTACTGATATAGGTTAGAATTGTCTGTTAATAGCACCAAATAAAATATAAGGGAAACGATTTAAGACTTTGCAACGTTAGCAAACAACAATAGAGAAAAATCCACCACGAAAAACAGAAGTGAGGCTTCTAAAAGACGTTAAAGTATCAGAAAGAGTTGAATTTTCTAGACTCACCAGATGTTAGTTCGATAGCTAGGGTTTAGGGACCGTAATGGAACAAGATGGAACAAACGGAAATAAATTCTTTATTATATTATATTATATTATCTAGATGTTTGATAATGATAATCGCGTATTCTCGAAAATAACTAACTCTTTAAATGGGAAAGTTTGACTGAGTTTAAATATTTTGTTTGGATCCAACAAGATTCTCAAATTGCCGAAAAGGAGGATGTGAAAGGAGCTTTTCCATCGTAGCAAAAAGGGAAAAGAGAAAGAGATATGAAGGTTCCTTGGAAGTAATCAGAACAAAGATACTTTATTTTTCCTTGAGGGAAGAAGGATAGGCGCCTTTGGAAAGGGTAGAGTTAGGAGAAATGATTTTTTCAGATACCGCAAGGGTGGTTTATTTTAGATTTGAATTTGAAATCAGAGTGAATTTGAGAGAACATTTCCACTTCGAGCAAAGTATCATTCGTTTCATCTATACCGAAGAAAAGATAGGTTTAAATAATTTGTTCGTTTTCTTTTTTCAGAGAAGAGAAAGGATTTTTTTATTTATTAAGCTTTACAAATTCGCTATAGAAATGGATTCTGACTAGACCTCTGTGTGAGGGGATGCCCTCGAAGGACCCCTTGAGAGAGGAAGCCCCTTTGAAATACCCCTCTATTCTTTCAAGACCACGTGAGCCAGCGTCAGAATTTTAGAAAGTCGAGGAAGAATCCGTCACTCGCTTAATCACTCGTCCCAGCTGTGTTTGCTTTTAGACGCCAATCGTCCCCCCTCCACTGCGATAACCCGTGCGCAGCCACATTAACTCTACCCCATATAGCGAGGCAGGTTTCATCGTCTGGAACGACGCGCTATCATGAAAATGTGTTGGCTCAGACTGGCACCAAGAATCTCCTAGGGACCACAAGGCAATGAGGCGTCTATCGGATCAGCCACCCGTTGATTCAACCTGAAGCTCACCATATCTCGAGGAGATTGAAAGCCCGACATTCACTCTGTCCAGAATGCCGTCTGTTTCCCGTGAACCCCTATAACCCGTCGTCGTACTTCGTCGAAGATCTCGTCAGCAGATCTAGCTTCGTTAGGCTTTGGCCAGTGTTCCGAGGAAAGCTATCAAGACACCTTCTTTCTGGAGAGTAGTGTGGCCCTCTGATCTTCACCACCCCTTCTAGATTCCCGTTCTTTAGAGACTGAGACTTCCCGCCGATCTGCAAGAATCGTCTCGAGTTGAGATTACGTCTCTGTGGAGCAGAGAAAATCTCATTTATCATCACGAGGTAATCCAACCCAATCTTCAAATCCTCCTCGCCAGGACTCCCTGAAGTATCTTCTTGAAGACCTGTGCCGTTGTCTTCCACCCCCCAATCCAATTCGCTCGCGCTTGAAGGTAAAGCGATCTTGTATGGTCATTTCCAGATTACTTCGTTAATCTTCACTTAATTTATTTAACTACCATAAGTAATTTTTTCCCCTTTTTGTATATATATATATATATATATATATATATATATATATATATATATAAATTGCCCCCTTCCCTGTATTATATATATATAAATTATATTTTGCGGTATTATATTTATATATCCTTTGAACTGCAACTTGGCAAGCCATTAATCTAAACCCGGTCAACCGTAATTTGCACTCTTTATTAATCGCCCCGAACTATCTCAGGGGGCCTGTGGTCAGCTGTTCGCCCGTGCTTGTGTATGAATCTGAGCGCCGAGCTAGTCTTCACAGGTATACTTTGACAATCTGTACTGGTTTTTATTTAGGATAAGGGTAATCTTTCTTTTAATTATCCCTAAAATGCTACTGAATGCTTGCATTTGGCAGGGAAGGACACGAAATTCTTGCAGGTCATTTGATTGTTAAATTATAACAGAAACGAGGAGCCTTATGATAATCAATATTCTACGAAACCTTAATATTTGAAGAGAAAGTGTAGGAAAAAGATACGAAGGAACTTCGCATGAAGCGTTGTATTTTCTTGAACAGAATTCGATTCTCCTATCCTTACAAAACAATCTTTTTAATTTTTTTTAACATGATCTTCCCGGTTTAAGGAACTTAAGTAAAGTACTTATTTGGTGTTGATGTTGACAATTGAAAAGTATGGAACGATCCAAAATAAATTACTTTCGGTTGGAAAAGGTATGGTGTCTTTTCCAGAGGTGATCAAAAATAGTTTTCATTCCTAGATTTCCTCGTTAGTTGAAATGAAAGAAAATTTAGGAACGCTTTTGTTTGAAGTTCAACAAGGAAGATAAAATTAAACAATGATAATAATAATAATAATACCTCTGTATTAAAGGGTAAAGGTATACGTACTGTGAACTTATACACACTAGGAAAAATGTTTAACTGGTTAAAACAAATAAAAAATGAAGCTTCAAAATGTAATTAAACATGTGGGAATGTTCGAATTGAAAACAACGAGGTTTTATGCTGAGATAAATTTGACAGGTTTATGTGATGGGAAGAAAATTTTAGTAAATATATTTTTATGTATCTTCTTTAAAGACTCACAACGCGAGTTCCACACAAACCTCCACTTCCCCCCCACCCCCACCCCAGGTTAGAAAAGTCGAAGATCAACTCCGCCGAAGTGGGAGAAGGTCCGAGCTCGGTTGAGTATGTATGGCAAGTTTGTAGGTTTTTAGTTATGGTCTTTTAGCTGGTTACCAGGTTATGGGATACGAACTAAGGCGGTTAAGATGGACTCTTTGTTTGATGAGGAATTCACCAGTTCTTCGCCTTAGATAGCCAAGGAGCAGCTTTTTCTTCTCTTGGCGAATCAAATTTCTTCTTTTCCATCTTTCGAGGGGTCACCGGTCATCGATGTGTCTACCTCCTTGGGAGAGGTGTACCCTATAACCAGTCACAAAGCCTTATTTTTCCGGCCTACTGATGTTTAGGGAGAATGTCTTTGTGACTACCTGGGCTATCTAACTGTCTTTGACTCTTGGCTCGTTTGACCCCCTCTCCTGACTGTCCCTAGGCTCTACCCAGCGCTGTATATACTGTCTAAAAAACCAGTGGGCGTGGCCCGCTGTTGATCAATGAAACGGTTTGGGAGAAGCTTATTCTACAGGATATAGAGAAAATATTTATCTCAAATTTAGAGAATACAGTCTTGCGTTTCGCAGCCCCCTTACAGTAAATGACCGCACCTGTTTTGATGTTTGTTCGTACAGCTGTGAAATTTAATAGAATCTTGGTTTTTGCGAGAGGTGTGTAAGTGTATATGCGGGTGAGTGTTTTAAATGTGTGAGATCATATGCATGTGAAAATTCGTTCTGCCTGTAGCCCTTTATAAGAATTGTACATATTATTGTTTACATAATCAGATACTGTATATTATTATTTCTTTGACAGAGATGATATATATATATATATATATATATATATATTTATATATATATATATATATATATATTACTTTTTAAATAACAAAATGTTATATATTTTACATGCACATAATTAGGTGCGTGTCCATTTCAAGCCTTCATAGGATTTATATGACACCCATCTGTGAGGCTTCATTGTCAATCATATTTCACCTTTGAATGTGGCACTACATATTAACCTTTGCTCCAAACTCAAGGATTTTTGCCCTACCACAAAAAAGAGCCCCTCCCCCTACAACCACAATTTTTTGAAATCTGTCAATGACCGTTTGAGATATTATGTATACAAATACATATCATGACATAACATTCGCCTAACTTTGTTTAGCGGAAGTAATATATGGCGGTATATAAGTACAAATATAGAATAAGATACAAAATAATCAAGGACTTTTATAATCAAGATCTTTATGATTAATGGGAGTAAAAATATCCAATATCAAACTCGAACAAATGAAGAAGACGTAGGTACTATAATACCATCATTTTCATTTTTTAGAGTAAAGAGCATGATAAGTGGAAAATCACCTAGATAAAAAATGAGGAAGAGGAAGATTTATAGGAACTATGGAAGAGAAGAATTATAAAATGCACATATAAAAGAAAATATATTGTTGATATGGCCTAGTTCCTCATTTTTCTTGGAGAAACGATTTTTGACTGTGCCACTTTAGTAAGTAAACAAGCGGATGGACTAAAATATGTACTACCGACTCCGATATAACTATATGGTTCTTGCTAAAAGTCTCACAGTATTATAAGACCTCAAATGTTCTTCTATAGGTTATTAAATCAGCTACCAGCATGATTAAAGATGATCACAATAGTCATAATAAACAGCATAACACGAAATGCTTAACTGTAATCAGTCTTCAGAAAGAGTAGGTTTTAGATATAACTCAAGTACAAGGTGTTGTGATAGATTTTCGTTCTTACCAACTCTTAATTCCGCGTATGCGTTTTATCTTTCGTCGGTTTTTTCTTCTTCCTCTGATAGAAGATTCTATTCGGCATCGTCGTTGAAACAAGAAATAGCATGGGCTAATTTGGAAAACGAAAACTGTGATGCTTGTTATTCACGCTTTAGGTTATAATGAGAAGATCTGCGAGTGATTGAATGTCAATCTGACAGCAGTGCAGAGGATCAGGTAAGTGATGGATGAGTGAGGATGTGATTACGAGGGAACAGCGGCTAATTTTAAGCTTTCTGATAAAAAGGACCCCCTAATTAGTCACGTAGATCCAGACCATCATTGACACCGATCCCAACGAGTCAATGAGGTCCATAGCCAGGGATAATGAAGTGTCAGCGTCCTCATCAGACAGTTGGTGCATGAGGACATCCTCTACCACTCGTACGAAATAAGAAAATGGCAGCAGTGTTGCAGAAGATGAAGGACAAGCGGAAGACACTTTCCATGAAGCTTTCGAACCAACTGAATTTTTTGTTTGAGAGAGAGAGAGAGCCCATCGGTCGACTGCCTACTAGACCAAAAGTCGCCGCACTCATACCCCAGCCCACTACTAGGCTAGTTTAAAAAACAAATAACGATATCCAAATAACAAAGACAAAAAAGGACAAGGGTCAACCAAAAGGCAAAAAGAGGGAAGCGCGCTCCGCCATCGGGGGTAGGCCCTCTCATCATTGGCACAGGGAGAAAGAAGTAGGCCTACCCACGGTCAAATAAAGTGGAGAAGAGGCGGAACAAACTGAAACATCCCCTAAATCCAGGTATACTTTGGTTCTTCTTAGATAAGAAGAATTTTTCCCAGGACCAGGTGGTGAACTCGCTAAACAACCGCTGGGTTTGCTGTCCTTCTCCCCCTCCCCCATTAGATGTACCAAGAGTCATGAAAACAAGTTACCGGTCTACATAATAGTGCTTGGGGTAGTCTGTAGCGAGGGCCACGTTATGCGCCCGTTAAATCATTAAATGCATGGAATATTTGATGTTGCTCTCGATCTTGGGAGAGGGAGGGCGTTGGAAGGCCCTACGTGTGGTAGCATGATTCTGCACCATGCGACTCAAGCAGGAAGACCCATAGCTATCAGACAGTTTCTTTGACCATATCTCTCCAAACATCTGTCCTACTAACTCCCTAGATTGCTACCCCCTGGAGCGTCATTGAGACGCCATTGCACAATCTTGGTGGAGGTTAGGTTCAGGATCCCCACAGTTTTCTCCCAGGTAGACAGAAGGACCGTCGATAAAGCCTGCAGCAGGTTCTGACGCCGCCGAGATGCTTAGGTTGAGGGCGACGGCGATTTTGTTGTATAAAGTGAATACTATAATCCTTAGTATTTAACATGGAATTTTGGTAAATATATGATACCAAAACTAGCCTCGTAAATAAATTCTAGGCTCCTATACAGTGGTTTCACTATTCATATACCATAACTCGCTATTGAGTTCTTTCACATTGGGAATATCATCATCATCATCACTAACTCTATAATTTAAGAAGGGGATTTTTTTGAGTATTTGAATAATAATTTCATTTTAGTTTGGTTATGAATTATGTTTTTTTTATCAAAGTTATTTCTAATAATTCTTTTATAATATCAACCAGGCAATGGCCTCGACACTCCCCCCTACGGGGAGAGCTTGCGCTTCGCTACTAATATTGAAATCTAAAATCTAAAAAAAAGCAGCGATGGTTACATTTTGATAGATTTTCTTAACTTTGCCAATTATAATAATTTTAAAAATGAAATCTAAACTATTTCTTCCCTTTCAAACAATCACGTTGCTAAAATATAGTTATAGATAAAATAAAAAAGCAGCCTTACTTAAATTTTAATAAATTTTCTGAACTTCATCATTTGTAATTCTTTGGATAATCATATTTATTTTTTTTTAACCAAACTATTCTGTTTTTTCAAACTCAAAAGAAATTCTTAGAAATTATATTAATAAAAATTTATAATATACGTAAGTCATAACCAAACTAAGAGGAAATTATGGTAAATATGTAGATTATCGGCCGGGCCGATAGGACGTACTATTTCGTCCGTGTTCCAAAATGTTTATAGAATAATGTTCTGACGTTTACAGAGGTGAATGCTTTAACTACATCATATCAGCGCCTTTAATCGTTTTGCGAATTATAATAGGGGTGGGCGTGGGGTCTGACGTCAGAAATGACTGATTTGAATTTTTATTTTTTTTATCACTTAATAGCTTTTTATTATCCTCATTTGGAGTCATTTTTATTTGTCAATATATTTTTCGCCATTTTACTATTTTTATTACCTTTTTTATACATTTAAATCTAATTAGCTGGATCATTTAAAGGAACTACTTTTTTATCCGTTTGGGTGTAATACAGACGCCTTTTATGCAGTATGAAAATGGTAATACAGACGCCTTTTACGCAGTGTAAAAATGGTATCGGTTTGTGAAGTCTGTCCGTCCCCTATTTCCGAATTATTAACTCTAGTTTGTGATAAAGATAAATTGTTCACCTTTTTGGACGTTCATAATTTAGTTAAAATTAAAATCAAATGCGACATTTGTGGCCGGGCATTAGATGTGACCCCTCAGTTTGAATTTAGATGCTTTAAAATAAAACGTGATTCAAGTGAGCGCCATTATTTTAAAAAAGCAGCCTTGAAGGGCACGTTTTTCTCAAACACCCGGATCTCTGTAGAAACTATTCTTTCCTCATCGCTATTTTTAAAGTATACCCACCGAAAAAGAGTAAGTTAACAGCGTTTTTCGTTCTTTAGTTTTGTATAACAAAGATGGCGTCAGCTATATTTCGAATAGGAATCAAACGCGAGAAAAAAATAGGCTTTCCTAATCGCTATTTTAGAAGTATAACCATTGCAATAAAGTACGTAAACAGCGTTTTTCGTTTGGTTATTTTCGGGCATTTTTGTAAAAAAAATGGCCTAGGTAAACAGCGTTTTCCGTTTGTTTACTTTCGGGTATTTTTTTAATAAAAAAATGGCGCCAGCTATATTTCGAAAAGGACTCAAACGCGCATGAATATTCCGACACGGATGAACGATAATATTTACACAATAAAATTTTTTCGTCCGGGCCGCTAATCTACAAATTACCGAAATTATTATTCAAATACTCCAAAAAATCCTGTTCTTAAATTATAGAGATAGTGATAATGATGATGATTAAGCGATAAATTACCTACCACACCCTGTATATATATATATGACCATTTAAAAAGCACCGATAACTTATCGTAAGGACAAATAAAGACCCCCAAATTCAGTCAACGATTTAACAGTAAATGCGCTATGAACTGAAGAAGTTACTAAGATCTGCATTAATATTTGGTCCTACATATCCAGTCGCTGAACAACACCTTTAGACGTCAGATCGCTACTGACGTCTGTAAATTTAAATATAAAAAATATTTTGATAAGTACATAAGTATGCTATAAATTTGCTAAAACCAATAAACAGTTTAAAAGGTTGTTCAAAATTTCCCCTAAGATGAGACAAGCTAAAGTATATGAAATTTATTAAACACCTTTTAAGATAAAGAAATAAATAGGATATTTAATCTCTAGAAGAAGTTTTCATTCATTGCATTACGTTGAAAAGATATAAAAGGTTAAATGATACTCTTAGAAAGGATTTGAAGGAATACCAGCACGTATGTTTGTATGTAATTTTATACAGTATGTCCAATGAAGTTTTCGTATGTGTTTATTGGACACTTCAATAAAGAGGAAAGCAATCACATAAATCAAAGTCTGCCGTCCTTTCCAAATCCACACCGAAAGCCCTCTTCTACGATAATATTTTTATCTCGTTAGCGTCACCTGTTTGGCTACGTTTGATGCGTGGTGGTGCAAAAAGAGTACCACTTTAAAAAGAGCATTTTCGAATTGAGCAGCAGCTCAGAATCTGTACCACCTTCATAAATGCACTCTCTGAAGCTTCTGGAGTCATTTGGTTACAAATTCGGATGCCAAAATTATTTACCCTCATCGTGGTGAACCGACGAAGGAGAATGCTGCGTCATCGTCACTCTCTAATTGAAATTAGCAGAAATTTTAGTTTTTTTGTAAGGTAAATATAATTATTTTGATATATTTTTGTTGCCTAGATAGGATTTAAGTATTTATGCTGATATTATCAAATAAATCATATACACGCTCAAGTAATTAGAAAAAAAGAAGGTGGTATGTTATCTGTACCACTGCACAAGTGTATTATATATGTTCATATTGGCCTACGCATTTCCAACCTATTTTCGCCGGATGTATAGATATATATTGCCTCACATAAATAGACTTTCGCATATGCGCTTTATATATTTATTGTTGAGATAATTAGGGCTTATATATATATATATATATATATATATATATATATATATATATATCATTTTCATTCTCCAGGATGGCTAGCCAAAAGCGAAAATTATCAGAAAAAGGAGTTACTACAAGATGTGGCCTGGGACAATATTCCTTCGGAAACATTAGTTGAAACTTCAGATGTTGATGAAGAGCTTGAAGATAGTGAAGAGAATAGAGTATCCCCTATTGAAGAATATTCGCAATCGTCGTCATCAGACAGTGATTTAGACGATGTACCATTATCTACAATTTGCTCTTCTGCTCAAGCGACTGGACCGAAATAGAGAAAAAATTATTCAGTGGAATGAGCGAACAAATTTTCAGTCATTTGGGGTAAGTGATGCTCTAAGACAACTAGATGAAGCTACCCCTTGCAAAATATTTCTTGAACTTTTTTCAAATCAAATTATTGACTATATTGTTTTTCATACAAATTTATATGCTCATCAGTCAAGAAAGAAGTTTATCTCAGTTAGCAATGATGAAATGAAATGTTTTCTTGTGCTTAATTTGCTTATGGGAATTAAAAAATTCCCCAGTTACAGGGATCACTGGAGTAGTGATCTAAAATTGAATGATTCCTTCATTTCCAATTTGATGTCTGTAAAAAGATTTGGTTGAATCTTAGGCAATTCACATTTGAATAATAATGCGTTCATGCCTCAAAGAGATTCCACAGACTTCGACGAGCTTTATAAAGTGAGGCCTTTACTTCAAATGCTTAATGGAAATTTCCAAAAAGGTTTCTGCCCAGAAAAATAGTTGCTGTTGATGAGTCAATGGTCAGATTCAAAGGTCGCGGTACCCTAAAGCAATTTAATCCGATGAAAATTGTCAAAACGGAATTAAATTTATAGAAGTTAAAAGGAGATTAAAAAGAATTTTTTCTGTATTTTTGTTTGATTTGTAGGGGAATAATTTTACTATGAAAATTTGGGCGGTGGTAGACTATGAGTATCACCTTAATAATTAGTTAATTAGTTATAATTTTTCAAAAATAATAGTAAAATATCATTTTAGGGAAGATTTATTGTCAATATCAAACAAAATATTTTATTTTATTTCAACAAATAAACCTTTGCGCTTCTAGGGCTTTTTTTATCCTAATAATTTTGCCCCTCAAAGGGTTAAATGAGAGGAGGATTTTCTCTCGTCAAATCGATAAGGTTTCTGAAATCGATAAAGTTTCTTGGTAATATTTGAAAACTGCCTCTAATAAGATTTGATGAACTCTCAATGAGCCGGAGATTATAAAAGCGATGTAAAAGATGAAGGATGAACCTCAGTAGAATTTCTTTGGACTTTGAACCAATTATTCTGTAATATATAGAGGGTGTGGCAAAATTCACAATACATATGACAGAGAAATGGTACTTATGGTCTCTACATGATGCTTACAGGCCAAAATCAAATAGTCTATGACAATAAATATAGAATTACAAATAGTCTTACTTTGACAAGATATAGACAATTTCGCCAACCAGAAAATATTCTCCTTGTTGAAACTATTACCTATTTATCGCGAATTTTGGGACACCCTTTACATCTCGAGGCCAGGGAGACTGGAGTTCACGGTGAATGTGTCATAGGAAAGGTATTTAACGGCTTTAAAGATATATTTTTAAGAAACTATCTAAGTACTTGAGGTAAAGGGCAAATTTTATTTTAGTCTGCAGTACATTTTTTTTAAGGGAAAAGGAAGTCTCTTCTCTTAGGCGGAAGAAAGTGCCGAGAAATCCTAACCTTGACTTAGAATGAAAGATTCACTAGATACAGTTTTAAGACGAAGTTTAAATTCACATCACTACTCAATTAGTATTTGAGTACTTTCAGTGATATAGTGAATGATAAATATCATTAATTCTTAGGCTCAAAAAAATCCAATGTATACTGCTACACTAGCTTAATATTTTTATTACAGCAACATAACAAAATTGAACACAACACAAAATTTCGTCGCAACTCATTTGCTAGTCTGATCATTACAGCTTCCAAACTTCTGTCGTACGTTTTCTATTATTTGCAGTAGTAATCAATAGAAATTTTGCTCCATTTCTCCTAACAGTACATAAATCCATAAACAACCCTTAGTGTTTTAGTTTCCATTGGTGACAGTCCTTTAAAATTTGATCTACATATTCTAAAAAGGTCTAGTTAGTCCCTTTGTAACTAAAACTAACTACAAAACTTGTTAAAATAGAAAGTTTTCTTTCTAAATAGCAAAATAATATTTTTCCTTACTATTCCATTTATTTTAACATTTGTTCTTCTAACATTAGAATCAAAGAATTCTCATACCATTAATTTTTCTCCACTGAACTTTATTAGTGGTATTGAATTTCGGAGGAAGCGCGTCGGCAGGTCTCCGGAAAACATTTCTTGCTCAATATAAAGTTTTACTTTTCTTTCGTCGCTTCATAATAATATGTTCTAAAGTGTTTTAGCCCACTGGACCTAATCTTTTGGCAAACATGATCCTGGGGGGCACATGAGATTTACGAACATATGTTTTTTTTTCTAACCCGGTAAAGATCGAGGTTCATTTGATGTACTTCTGAGGAAGAAATGCATACTAAGAATCGTATAACAAAATTTGGCTAAAGTTTCGATTTGTTACCATAATGTTATTAAAGAACCCAGCAAGTATGACTTGGATATAAATTTAATTTCAAAAACAATGCGTTGACGAATAAATATATATATAAATTGCTTAAACGATCCAGCCCAGACCTTTTTCATCGTTTTAAACATACCAACCCATCACTTCCCCGTATGTATGGTCTGCCAAAAATCCACAAAAGAGAAACTCCACTTTGACCTATTATATCGTGTATCGACTCTCATGCATACAAACTCTTGAAGTGGTTAGCCTTCCTTTTTGCTGACGCTGTTGAATTGACCTCTCCTTCACACATAATCCATTCTTCTGATTTCATTGAAAAATTTAGGAAAATCAACATAAAAGGAAGCCGCATTTAAATACCCTTTTCTATCCTTAAATCTTTTCCTTCGACCAAGCCTGTGGATCAGCCAAATTAAGCAGGTGTATATTTAATCGCATGTGGCTCTACAAACTGTCTCTCATTTTACATAGGAGAGACCGGAAGAACCTTAACAAAACGAATTTATGAACATAAGGGTGATGTTGTAGGGGTGCGAAGATGTATAAGAGAAAAACTTCCTTTCAAAAAGGGAGAATATAAATAGCCCATTAAATTACCAAGTCAGGACGGACTTCGCCGTAGCGTAATGGTAGAGTGCTAGCCTTGGGATTCAAAAGACCCAAGATCGAAACCCCAAGTCCACAATTTTTACAAAGAAATTTAATTCTCGAAGAAAACGGAGACCACGAAAAACACTTTAAGGACAACTCAAGAAATCAACTCAAGAGAAAACCGCTGTCAAGGAAAACGGAAAAAAACAACTTCAAGGGACAACTCGTCTCAACTCATCTCATCCCATCATAATCGTCAAGAAGCGTCTCAAGAAATCATCACGTCATCATGAAGCAGAAGAAGTCATCACGTCATCAGAATTGGAAGGAATCATCACATCGTCGTTAAAAGGAAGATACCTCAAGAAAAAGAAGATCAAGAATTAACTCAGCCAACAAGAATATGGAGTCAGATTACTGCAAGAAATATTTCACGAGGCATCTTCAGTCAAGAAATAATAAATAGATTTAAATATAAAAAAGTCACAACGCCAAGATGAATGATAAACGATAAATAAGAAAAGTTATAATATAAATATGGCCCCCATCCCATAATTGGTAACCCTCAAAAGGCCGAACAATCTTCTGATCTTCGTTACAACTGCACCTCGTCTCCTACTAGAGTTTAAGAAAAAGTGCTGCTGGGAACCGGAGACCCGGGAAAGGATATTATTGATTAGCGTCGAAAACTTAGTTCGCTCTCCTCAATCCCACTTAATTAGCTCCACTCATCCCACAGACTCGGAGGCCGGGGAGGGAGAGCTATTAGTAATTCTCGATTAAGAAATCCAATACTAGTCTCTCCTTAATCCTCAAATTCGCTCCGCGTTCTAGAAAGGGACCTGTGTAGGGGTGCGAAGATGTATAAGAGAAAAACTTCCTTTCAAAAAGGGAGAATATAAATAGCCCATTAAATTACCAAGTCAGGACGGACTTCGCCGTAGCGTAATGGTAGAGTGCTAGCCTTGGGATTCAAAAGACCCAAGATCGAACCCCAAAGTCCACAATTTTTACAAAGAAAATTCTCGTAGAAAACGGAGACCACGAAAAACGCTTTAAGGACAACTCAAGAAATCAACTCAAGAGAAAACTGCTGTCAAGTAAAACGGAAAGAAAACGTCTTCAAGGGCCAACTCGTCTCAGGTCATCTTATCCCATCAAAATCGTCAAGAAGCATCAAGAAGTCATCACGTCATCAGAATTTGGAAGGAATCATCACATCGTCGTTAAAAGGAAGATACATCAAGAAATAGAAGATCAAGAATTAACCCAGCCAACTAGAATATGGAGTCAGATAATTAAATGAATTCAAGACAATGTTTCGAGGGGCATCTTCAGTCAAGAAGTAATAAATAGATTTGATAAATAAGAAAAGTTATAATATAAATATGGTCCCTTCCCATAATGTCCGACGAGGCAGTACCACATCCAGTATTTTTAATAATATTAGCAATTTCAACCACCAAATTGCCTATTCAAAGACACAAATCATATAAAATTATAAAGATTTACGTAAAAGAAAAATAGTAGAATCTATATTAATAGGAGAAATTCCCAATTTTAATTTGTCAGATGAGCAATTGAAATGCAACCCCCATTCTTAGAACCTCATCGTAAACAGCTTAGTCAACGATCATAGACTTACTTTCCTGATTAATGACCTTTTCCCCCCGTTTTGTGTTTCTTTGTGGTTTTTCTTTTTTTTCCTGATCTGTACGCTATTTATATACTTTTGTAACAATTGCATTCTCAGTATACGACTGAAGAGGGTATGATAAACTACATACTGAAACTAGTCTTGTAAATTAAACTTTTAGCTCCTATACAGTGGTTTCACTATCATATACCATAACTCGCCATTGAGTTCTTTTACTTATATATATATATATATATATATATATATATATATATATATATATATATATATATATATATATATATATATATACATACAGTAGAATGCAAATTAGTTTGGACAGTGGTGAAATAATACAATTCTTTGATAATTGTTGTTTATATTTGAAAAGAATACGTCAATGATAAGATAAATGGTACATTTAATATGAAATATGACCGCCCTTTGCTTTTAGAACCTGCTTCACTCGCTATGACATAGATTCAATCAAATTTGAACACATTTCTGCCAGTTTTTCGTTTTGGTACCAGGCATTTATAACAGCACAAATCATCATCTGCATCGTCGAACAGTCAGTTTTATCGAATCTACGTTTAATTATAGACCACAGATTCTCGGTGAGGTTTAGGTCAGGAGAATTCCCAGGCCAATCTATAACGGTAAGTCCACTTTTTTCGAAGAATGTGCGCCTTATTTGGGAAGTATGGCACTGAGACAGATCCTGCTAGAAAATGCCGCCTCCATCAGGAAAGTTTTTCTGCATCGCGGGAAGAAAGTAAGTCTGCAGGATTGCCTTGTATTTAACGCTGTTCATCATTCCCTCAATAGTAACAAGTTACCCGAGGCCTTTAGCGCTAAAAAAAACCCAAAACATCTTCTTAGATGGGTATTTCGGCGCCTGTTGAATATGTCTTGGCTAAAGTGATTCATCTTTGCTTTGTCTTACTACCACTGACCTATGCCCATGTACTTCAAAATGCTGCCTTCCATCCAGCATACTTGCGTGCCCAGAGAAGACGTTTTGTCTTCATAGCAGAAGTCAATAACTGTCTACGTACCGTTTTTCTAGCAAATCTGCCAACTTCAATGAGCCTTCGGCGGACGGTTGAAGAAAAAACATTTACACCAGCTAAAGACAAATCTCTCTGGAGGTCTTTAATGGTTTTCTTGGGATCCTTCACACTATTTCTGATAAGAGCCTTGTCATCGTGCTGTTGTCAGTCGTTTTTTACACACTTTCGTGGTCGCAGTGTTGAATGTTCACTAGTGTCTTGAGCCCTTTTCACAATGTCACCAACAGTTGACTTTGCTACCTGCATTTACTCATGTTTTCTAAGAGCTATAATACTTGTACGCTTCTTGGGTGTGATATCCATAATAAATTTATAGTCTAATAATGATTGGAAGGTGAATATTCTAGGAGAACCAAGTACACGACGAAACACGCTCCCAGTAATAATAATCCCCGCGACAAGCTCTGGTGTAGCAATGTAGGGCTTATTGTAGCTAGGGGCAAAATGAAAGAGTTGACAGATGTTACCAGTACACTATTTTGCACGTAAAACCAAAAAAGAAACTTCATTATTGTTGCCAAAAATTTGGTACTGTCCGAACTAATTAGCACACTACTATATATATATATATATATATATATATATATATATATATATATATATATATATATATATATATATATATATATTGTTGGGGAATGCCCTCGAGGCACCAGCGTGAGAAGAAGCCAATCAAATACCACATTCAGCCCATTCGCTCTAAACTACGTGCTCCTTAGCGTGGGAGGTTTAGAATCTTTGAGAAGGCGACAGTCCCGCGCTGAGTCACCTGACCCAGCTATATTTACTTTCAGACGGTCCTCGCTCTCCCCCTCCCCCGCAATAACGCCGAGCGCAGCTGTACTATCCCTACCCCATGCTTCCCAGCCATGTCTATTCCCCAGCGAGAGCAACCATACTAACGCCATCCCCATATCATTAGGTAAGCTTCGCTGTCCGATCCGACTCGTTATCTCGAAGTAAGTTTACATATACTGACGTCGAGAATCCTCTAAGGATGGCCAGGCTTAGGGGCTATCTACCGGAACAGCCACCCGTTATTTAACCCAGAGTCCACCATTCCTCGACGAGATTGATAGTCTGCTAGTCCATCCGTTCAGACCGTTTGTCTGTTCCTCAGCGAAGTCCAACAACCCCTGTTCGAGTCGTACCTCATCGTAAGATCTCACCAGCAGATCTCCCTTCGTGAAGCTTTGGCCTCTGTTGAGAAGAAAGCTATTGAGCCCTCTACTTCGCGGATAATTGTGCGGCCCCCTCATCTCAGACCCTCTTCAAGATTCCCATTCCTTCGAGTCTGAGCCTCTCTGCCGATCCGCAGAATCGTCTCGAGTTGAGGTTGCATCTCTCTGGAGCAGAGAAAATCTCATTCTTCAACAAGAAGTAATCAAGAAACCGTTGTTCTTCCTGCCTTCCCCCTGCAATTCACCCCACGCTTTAAGGTAAAGCGATTTTGTGTCGTAATCCCCTGATTACCTCGTTAATCGTCACTCGCATCCACTTTTTATTTGACTTCCCGCTCACTCGTAATTAATATCTCTTGTTCGAGTTAACGTTAATTTTGCTCATAAATTGTCACAATCCATTTAACTACCTTTATCAAGTAATTTGTTCCCCCTTTTTGTATATATATATATATATATATATATATATATTCACCTAGATTTCTTTTACAAAGCTTGAGTCTTATATTCAGTAAGAAGAACAAAACGAAGAAGGCGGGTCCCATCTTTAATTCCAACGTTTCGGGTTATTACAAAACCCATCTTCAGGAGCTAGAAACAAATTCCAAATGAGTAATCTAAGCCGAAAAACATAAATAACAGCACAAGTTCAAAGTTAAAAACCACAGATCAGAGAAATTCACAAAAACGACGTTAAAAATATAAAATGAACGTGACGTTAAGGAACAAACAAAATAGTTAGGGAAAGAACAGCAAAATATTTGTAAAGAGAAATTATCAATTAAGGACAAACAAAGTAAACGTAATATTACAAAATTAAACAATTGAAATGGAAAAATAGAGAATTGGATACAAACAAAAGGTAAAACTAAAATATAGACACTGAAACATTATCTTACATGGTCGGATCACAATGACGGGTGAAAACAGAAAGGAATTCAAAGAATGAATACAGCTTGGTTAAGTTATAAACAGAGGAAAGAATGACGTGTCCTCATTTAAATTCAGGTGGTTGTATTTAATACAGAGTGATTCTTTAATGCGGAGAGATGAAATAGATTTAGCAAATTTTAAGACAGAAAAATCATTTTTAAGGACACGTCTGTTTTACAATCAATAGCATGTTTCCTGATGGAAGAAAACTCTTTGTTACTTAATGTTTTACCGGTTCTATGGCTAATTCCCATGTGAGAACAAAAATGCGACTAAAGAGTACGTATTGTGCTTCCTATATAGGTCTCCAACTTACAGCTAGGGCAAATGAATTTATATAGAATGCACGAACTAAACGGCGTGGGAATACTGTTCTTCACTTTAAAGAAATCACCAATATTTTTGTTATTAATGAATATAAGTTTAAAATTAATTTGACAATAAAATTTCCTAAAAATGGAAATTAAACGTTTTCGGAGAAGGTCATTACAAGGGCTGATGTCTGGTAACAGGACATACCTGATTTCCTTTGGGACATTAAAAGAAGTGGAGGGGTTATAAAGCCTGAAGAGGAACTTCCTAATACAGCTTTTAACTAAAGATAAGGGTTAATCATTTTTTACAAAGTATTTTTTTAAAAAATTAAATTTAAAATGCATACTAAAATAAGTGGAAGACAAATTAAAACCTCTGAAGAGCAGTGTTTTAATGGCGCCAATTTTGTATGTTAAATCACAGAAACTAAAGAAGTTTAAACCCTGCCCTGTCAAAGTTGGTTTTCTAAAAACACAGGTTTGAATGCCGGAAGGAGTACGAGAGACATTAACATCTAGAAATGGCAACATATTATTAGTCTCATGTTCTTGAGTGAAAGTAATATTAGGGCGTAAATTGTTTATAAAATCGAAAAACCTTTTTGAACAAGATTTCAAAATCGTGCTATGATGAACTTTGGAGAACTTATACATGGACTTAATCCAGACATAAAGGCAAATATAAGACAAGTTGAAAGATGTGAAAAAAGAATCACAAACGCAAAATTAGCAGTCGCTTTTAATAAAACTTGTTACGATGAATATATATATATATATATATATATATATATATATATATATATATATATATATATATATATATATTGCATAAATCCCAGGCAACCATAAATTGCACTCTATTAATTGCCCCAAAGTACGAGGGGCGGTCAATAAGTTTTGCGAATCGGTAGAGCAAAACAGAGGAAGGGGGATGGCTGTTGTGGGGGTGTTAGGACAAGTTATGACAAGTCAGAACCTGCAGCCGCACGCTCCTGCCTCGTCTATTTAAGAAGCAGTAGCTGATCGTAGATCGTCAGTCACAAATCTTTCAACAATGAAGAAGGTTGAGCACCGCGCAGTGATCAGATTTTTGACCAAGGAAGGCAAAAATGCAAAAGAGATCCATGAACGCATGGTTGCAGTTTACACTGACACCGCCCCTTCCTATGCAACCCTTGCTAGCTGGAATAGGGAGTTTCGTCATGGTCGCGAGTCCCAGGAAGATGATTCCCGTCCAGGACGCCCGTCAAACGTGACTAACAAGGACAATGTGGCCCGTGTGGAGAGGATCATCCTCGAAAATCGACGGGTGAAGGTCGAAGAAATCGAGCGAGAACTTGGAATATCACATGGAAGTGTTATCAACATCATCCACGATAATTTGGTCATGATCAAGGTTTCTGCCCGTAGGGGCCTAGAAACCTCACGCCCCATGATCCACTTCAACGTCGTCAAAGTTCACAAGGCCAGAGTTGCACAAGCTGCCCTGCGTGAGTGTGGACTCGAGGAGCTCAACCATCCCCTCTGCAGTCCAGATCTAGCCCCTAGCGACTACTTTTTATTCCCCCAGCTCAAGTCTGCACTGCGTGGACGCCGGTTTGGGGATAATGAAGATGTTCAGCTCGCCGTCCAGGAGTGGAGTGAACAGCAGTCGGGAGATTTCTGGTTGTCGTTAATTCGAAGCCTCAGGGACAAGTGGCGCAAGTGCATTAAAGTCGAGGGTAGTTATATTGAAAAGTAATAAAACACTTTTCCTCATATCTCGTTTCCTTATATTCGGATAGAATTGCAAAACTTATTAACCGCCCCTCGTATATCACAGGCGGCCTAGGGTTGGCTATCTGCCCGTGCTTGTGTATGCGCCCTTGCGCCGAGCGAATCTTCACAGGTATACCTCGACACTCTCTCTCTCTCTCTCTCTCACACACACACACATACACACACACAAATATATATATATATATATATATATATATATATATATATATATATATATATATATTATAAAGCGGAGTACGTACTGTGCTTCCTATATAGGTCCGCAACTTACAGCTAGGGCAAATGAATTTATATACAATGCACGAACTGAATGGCGTGGGAATACTGTCCTTCACTTTTAAGAAATTACCAATATTTTTGTTAATAATAAATATAAGTTTAAAATTAATTTTAATATAAAATTTGACAGCATTTTTTAGTTTCTTGATAATTTTCATAAATGATTATCCCTTGAAAGAGGGGGGACCATAAATATCATTTAAATCATTATTTATTATTCACCCGAGGCGCCTTTCAACCACATTGGTTATCTTCAGGGGCTATACTGATAAATTTAAAGAATTTCTGCTTTATAAATACAAAATATATGTAAATATTTTACAAGATTTGAGATCAAAATGAAAATTTTGTAATTTAAAATGAAACTATTTAGAACAAACATGTGTTAGAAAAAATAACAGGACTTGAAGGTAATATTAAAATGAATAAATATAACAGTGAAATAATGAAAGTAGTAGGAATAAATAGCAATAAGTTATATATTTCCCTAATAACTAACAAGAATTAACAAAATATATGAGATAAAAAGTTTTTAAAAATATATATTTTTTAATTACGATTCTGGTTTCAGGAGTAATTGGCTTCCATCATCGATTTATGAATAATTACCGAAAGCAGAGGGCTTTTTAATAAACAATAGTAAAATTATATATTATTAATATACATACATATGTATAAGATATACTATGCCCAGTTCTGATGGTTACCAAGTTATAGGGGTTGAGCTTTTTCAATGGAATGTAGCACATTTTGGGTAAATTGGTTACTGAGCGCTAACATACGGCTCACTCCATTTGGGAATGACTACTTTCGTTTGGTTTTTTGGATGTAGGCTGGGTAAGAGGTCCGGTTGATTTCCTGTAGGAGAAGGAATTCCCGGAAGGCAGTTTTAAGGAATCTTTATCGGACGGAGCCTCGGTAGGCTTAGACGCAATGAATTCGTTTATGCATTTGTAGGGTATTTTGAGGCTGGCCTGCTAATGTTTGGGTCTGTTTTGGCCTACGCTTTATTAAAACTACTTACTGCCTTACTGTTCCTTCTATCTGTATGCTCACTATCTGTCCCTGAGGTCTACTTCAGATGGTATTTAATGTGTCGAAAAATTTAGGTGTGGCCCACTGTTAGCCAATGATGTGTTTTGGGCGGAGCTTACTCCACTCCAAGTTTATTCATATCTACAAAGATATAGAGGGAAAGTGAGCATGTAGTTCTGATTCAGGCCTCTGCTAGATAATTTTGATCTTGGGAACAGAGATAATTTTAGAGAATAAGATTTGGTATTTCACGGCTCTGTGAGAATACACAAAATCAGCGTCTTCTTTGTTTCTCGGAATGGGGTGTTTTGATAAGACTGTCTGCAGAGCTGTTTCGGCATCTCCCAGAATTTTGGGCGAGGCCCGAAATGGTCAGGAAAGATAGTATAAGAAGCGGCTTTTCTTCGTGTGACCCCTTGTATGCGTGTTAGTATGGACGCTTGTGAAAACATCTCGAATTAATTTATGTCTATAGCCCTTACAGGAATATAGTATATATTATTATTTACATAACAAAATGCTATACAATTTTAGTTTATTAATTGCATTTGTATAATAATGATTTGCGTGCCCATTTCAAGACTCTATAGGATTCACATGAAACTCACTTGTGAGGCTTCATTGTTGATCCTTATCCACTTTGAATTCACTTTTGCCTATCTGCCTTTACAAGAATATATTATTTACATGACAATATGTTATATACTTTTAGTAGATTAATTGCATGTGCATAATTATGTGCGTGTCCATTCTAAGACTTCATAGGTTTCCCATGACAATCAATTGTGAGGTTTCATTGTTGATCTTAATTCACCTTGCACTGGGGCACTAGAGTACATACATAAGTAACTAAACATAAGTGTTCGAGATAAATTTGGTGATATTTAATGTCTTTTTTCATAAAGAGATTCGTGTATCGGAAAAGTGTGAACGGCGTTTAACAGAATGGAGTACAAGTTCTAGTTGAGAAAAGGTTAGCTTATAGGGTCGCTTATTATGGGGTCGGCGTAAGTAGCCCTTGTTTTGATTGCAAGGCGATCGTATAGGGGTTTGATAAGGTGGCTTGCTTACAGGTTTCTTGACGTACGGTCCGAGGGGTATTAACCGATCAAGGTTTGTAAGTAAAAGTCTCCTTTGTGATGGAATTAAAGACTTGTATTTTTATACCACTTTGAAATGTTTACACTTACAGTAAAAATTTAATTTGCGCAACGGAATATGCTAAATTGAGTTATAATGGCAAGAGCAAGAATAATGGAGATTCGCAGAGCAGTGAATTAAGAGTCTAATAATTAATTAATAAATCAATCAATAATAATCATTTGAATGAAATATTCTCTTATTTATACCAGGCAGCATTTTAGAGGCGACGTGTAGCTCCGCCTTCGTTGGGTCGCTGAGGCGGTGCTTAGCTACCTATCAGTCGAGCGGAGCCTGTGATTGGTTGGAGTCTAGCCTGTGATTGGCTGAAATTCTCCACTTCGTATCTTAATTTGGGGGTCTCTCCACTGCGAGGGTATCACAGAGACTCTGTTTGCTTAAATCTACAAGATGGCCTTATCAAATTTTACATTAAAGTGAAACATCTTTTGTCGCCGATTCTTTTCCGCATTCCAGACAGCTTTAATTACTCTGTTTGCCCATCTGCTCTCACACTCGGGTGCGATAGCCTTAAATTGTAGTCATGTTTAATTCAGACGTTCTTTTCAGATTCCGCTGGTTCACAAACTGTCTCCAAAACGACCTTATTTTTTTGCTCCTACCATTCCATCTTTGATGCTTTGACCTGTCAAAATGTGTATTTGTCCTTCTCTCTCTTTCTTTAAGGGTGTCAGTGATTGTACACTACAAGCTTACATGGAAGAATGGAAGCCATCTGAAAATTCGAAAAGTTTCCTGTATTATAATGATTCATGCTTGGTAATAAAATGCTAACATCATGACTGGTACTCAATTGCCTGCCAACACTATAAAGTCAGTAAGAAATGATAAGGGCAACTGCAATGGAGACTACAAAGCCACAGCCAGCAGAAAGGAACATATGAAGCGTTCTGACTGCGTCCGCACGGCTAAATTCATTCACTAACTGCAGGAAAATGTATTGGAAGCCCCGAGCAATGGAATATGGGCTTTGATAGTCAACGACAAGTAGAACCGCTGCAGCATCCTCTTGAGCAGGGCATGATCGCATTCTTCTCAGATTAAAATTTCACGATCAGGACCAGTTCCAAAACACCCATAAAAACACGTAGCTAGCCTCTAATCAATGCGACATCCCACGTAGCAAGAAAACTAATTTCCTCGAAACTGTGAGTATGACTTAAGTGAGGGTGACGCCATGCTGCCCTACATGTTTGAGCAGGGTCTTAAGCTCAATTGAAATTGTTATGTGTAGCTATTGGAGAAAGAGGTATGTTGACGAAGAGAAGGGAGAAGGATGAAAGGGCAGATTTGTTTTCATCCAAGAATTCCTGACTGATGCAAACCCTTAATTTTGCCTTGTGGCCAAAATTAAGTATTGAGTTTTAGAGTGAGAAAAAAAGGTAGTTTTTAGGAAAGGGTAACGAATATTTTCTTACTTAGGATAGAGGTCTTGAAAGTGACTGGCTTCCATCATCAATCCATGGATAATAACCGAAATAGCGGAAGGGCTCTATGTACATACTTTCAACTCGCAAATTTCATAAGTCAGCTCGTAGTGAGCCTTCAGAAACAATTGTCTAGGCTAGACTTTCATTATTTTAAATTAATCACGTCAACAACTACGAAAAGTATTAGAAAATAAGAATTAACAGAAGAAAGCTTACGATAGTCCTAATCTCCAGGAATTAGATGGCAGGTATGGAAGTAGAAGAACAGAACTACAGATACCATTTGGACGCTAAGGTGTGGAGATTAAAAATTGCATTAATAGGCTATAAAAATAATATAGCAGAAAAGAAAAGTATCGCAATGAAAATGCTTAACATAAAGAACAAAAGGAAAATCCAGATTGCACTAGGAAGGGACTACTCGTATACCCCCATCCAAATAATTAGCTAAACAAAGAGCTAAAATGTAGAAATCCTGATTGTCGTAGAATGCCCCCATTTTTGTTCTAAGAGTGCTAAGAGTGCTAATATTGATATCACAAAGAAGAGAGCCGTTATAAACACGTAAGGATATAGAGAAACGCACAATAATTCCCCAAATAAACTAATATTTTCACTTTAACAATTAAATACACAAAATTTAACCATTAACCACAGCAATACTCCGAATATTATCATACACAAGAATTAATTCAATTAGTTTGACCCTCTAAAATTGGTTAATTTCGCTACACACATCAATATATAAGATTTAGGCTTACGGACTCTACTGGAGTTTAAATACCTCAGGAATGTTATTGTCTCACGACGCGTGCCGCCTGGCCAGATGTAGGTGGGCGGGATCGCGAGGTCCTTTTGGCGAGGGTAGCAGCTAGGGGGTCCACACGGTATTCCGGGTGGGGGGGGTTCTTCAAGGACGAGAGCAATTCGGTGCTTTAGGTGGCACCAAAGTAGTCGTGGTCTCTCTGGCGAGAGTGAGTCGAACTTGGTTCTTAAACCAAGTTAACTTGGAGTGCGGTGTGACCACCGAATAACGAGCTCGAGGGGGAGCTTTTCTCCTTCGTTACTTAATTCCTCATGGGCGAGGACTAAACTCGGGGAGGGTCTTCTTCAAGACGAGGATCGATGAGGGGGGGTTTCTCTGATGAGAATAAGTTAAACTTGAATAAGTTAACTTAAAGGTCGGTTTGGTAATCAGGAACTAGCTCGAGGATGAGCTTCTTCTTAGTTCTAGTCTTCCTCAAGGGCGAGTATAACGGAAAGGGGTTTCTCTGACGAGAACAAGTTGAACTTGGTTCCTCAACCAAGTTAACTTATGAGTTCGATGTGGCCACCGAGCAACGGGCTCGAGGGGGAGCCTTTTCCTTCTTCTTTCCTTAATTCCTCAAGGACGAGGAATACCCCTGGTGTTTAAGATGCACCAGGATATGAGGAGTCTCTCTGACGAGAGTAAGTTGAACTTAACAAAGTTAACTTAACGTTTGGTTGATAACCAGGGACTAGCTCGAGAATGAGCTGCTTCTTAGCCCCTTAAGGTATGTAGCCCTGCCTCTCTTGCAGGGTACTTCTTGGTCTGTTGAGTCAAGTAATTTACCTGTCTAGTCTCGGTAGCCCGATCTTAATCTGGGGACTTTGTCACTTGGAGACTGACGTATTCTACCAATCGAGTCTAGGTGGACCGCTCTCTAATCCGGATACTTCGTCACCTGGAGACTGACGTATTCTACCAATCCAGTCTAGGTAGCCCGGTCTTAATCCGGGGACTTCGTCACCTGAAGACTGACGTATTTTACCTCGATTTTCCTCAGTTTTCTCCTTATTTATACCATGTCTCCCACAGGGGAAGTGCTAAGAGAAAGGAAGGCTTGATGACGGGCCCAGGAGGGTTCTTATGCCAAGCGGTTTTTTTCACCAAGTCTTACATTAGCTCCTCGTTAGCTTTCGAGCTTGGGAGAAACACGTCTCCAATTTCTTACTTGACGTGAAATTGAATCTCACTCTCCTGGGGGAGATCTTGCATTTTAACCTTTAGGTCTTTCATTGCGACGAGTGGTGCGGCGCTGCGGTTACGCGCTTGACCCGACGGTGCCTTGGGCCGGATGTCTTTGCGATAATCGCCTCGTGACTCCGCCGCGAGTGAACGGAGGAGTGGCGATTCTTCTACACTGATGATAAAAACAAAGCGTTATATTTAATAACAAACACAAATAGAATATACCAAAGAAGCCTGAGAAGTCTACATCTTGATTCATGAATGGAATCAGTCAATATTAAGATAAAAAAGTGGGGAGAAAATATGGAGAAAAATAGACGACATTCCATCAATATTTGCAGAGCAAACTACCATTGGTGTAGAAACTCCGTTCGTCGCTCAATTCTCCAATGGAAAATATCAGCTGATTGTTGATAAAACATTATTGTTCACTTAAAAAGGAAGTTATAAAATATACAAATTAGCACTAATAAGTCAGTTACAAAGGTGAATGAAACCAACTAAGAATCAAACTCGATTAGGATATATAACAACAAATACCAAAATCACCGAAAATGATCTCCAAATAAGACAACCTATACGATACCAGAATAATTAAAAGAAATGATCTAAATTACTCCAAAGTAAACTAATCATTATGTGATGCGTTCAAAAAGTGTAATGTGATAAAAGCTAACCTCATTTGTAAAAAAGAAAAAGTGATGTTACGAGTGAAAAAGGCATAAAGTAATAGTGAATTAAAATGAATGTAGATGTAAAGTGCATAAACAAAATTGAAAAAAGTGAAATAAACCAGGAAAAATAGCATAAATTACATAATAAACTGATAAACGATATCGGCGATGAATCTTCCTCTCCAACAAAATATTCTTGTCATTCGGAAGAAGTTCAGTTCAGGAGGTTGAAAAACGTCAATTGAGATCCTCATACCAGCTCGCGTGGTTTCTAATATCCACCCACTCATTAGACTCTGTTGCTTCTTCCGACCCCATTTTTAGATAAATAGATAAAAGCAACCTTTCAGTAGATTTTCAGCGAGCTTCTGGAATTGTGAAAACAAAGCTCATTTATTTTAATGACGGCAGCGCCCATATGTATTAAATAAAAAAATAATATGAAAATATATTTTGCTTTAAATATCAGCATCATTTATTATTAGCCATTAAATACAATATGCACAGGGCTGGGAGCGAATTATGTTAATAGGAAAGTGAAAGAAGTGACAATTTATTTTTAAAAAGTTACAAAATAGTGACAATAATGGTGAAAGTTCTTACAAATTAAATATTTATTAGCTATATAATGAACTAAAATTTTAAGTAATAGATATTAAAGTAAATCTTCTACAGACCTTCACATTTAATTATGGAAACGTCATAAAGATTCAAGTTATTTTACTGCGTTACACAGAAAAACAAAAATTTATTATCTTTAATTTTTTAATTGCCGATTCCACTCATGTTCAGGACATAGTTCAACGGCCTTTATTAATAATACTTACATACTAAACAAGTCAATATCCCTGATTAAAAATGAAAATGATCAAAAGATATAAATAGGCTAACTGACATAGCATAACATCACTTCGTCATATTTTTTATGTTTCTCAAAGTAGTCACTAATAAGGCTGTTCTTCCGTTTTTCAAGTTTTGAAATTATTTTTTTTTCTTCAGCTGCAGAACTCTCTGCTTCCTCCTTTTAAGTCTTATATGACTCTAGCATTGCATTAGCTATCTTGATTTCCATCAATTCATTTTTATGAATACCTTTTTTCAGTCGTTCACTTGCTTCATTACAAATTGTGTCATTGAAGGCGTTTTGTCTTCATGAAAGCTTTATCTCCAAGTCTTTTATGCTCAGCTTTTTTTTCTTATAATTCTCTTTCAAGCTTTTCGGCAGCCTGTTTTTCTTCTTCTGTTTCTCTCTTTTTTCTTTCCTGTTCTATTTTTATCTTTTTTATTTCCTCTAAATGAGCCTTGTATCTGGCATGAGCTGAATGAGTCATATTCAAAAGCTCTCTAGTAATAGGGACCAGTTCAGGTTTATTACTATATGTTTTTAGTCCATATTGTATATTCAGTTTTGCATTCAGAATTTCAACTGACACTGAAGCAGTGGTTTCATCCAAAATATTGCCACTAACGGAGAAAACTCTTTCTACATCTGAATTCCCATGTGAAAGGAAGAGGATGCCTCCACAAATTTTGAAATAAGTGGGTATTTCATTTCATCACTGCTATTTTTTGAATTATAAATCTCATTCCAGAAAATGTGGACATCAATATCTTGGTCAATATTATTGATGTCACTACCCTGTAAAAGTTTCCACTCATCTTGAAGGCGAATTATCTCAAAATCCATAGGGTAAAGTTTGCTAATAATCTTTATATCAGTAAACAATGGTTATTTTTTATGTTAGCAGGATTGAGGCATCTGAACCGTTTTACAAAATTGCTATTTAATGGGGATTTATCCAGTAGGTACAATAAACTCTCTTTATAAAAACCACTGCAATTTTTTAAAAATTCTTCTCTTTTTTCTTCATGCAGGTTGTTATACTCACTTTCAATACCACTACCACAAATCACATGATGTTTTGAAAGTAAGGTACTGGTTTCCCATTCATTTATAAGTTTTTTTATATCTTCAGAACCATTTGCTGAGTTAAGGACAGACAGAGCTTTTGAATATCCTGCTTGATATTTTATTGGCAACATTCATTAACTCATCATGCAGTTGATGAATTAATGGGCTGCATGTTTGAAATTTTTACTAAACTCTTTAAAAATTGGACATGCACACATAATAAATTTTATCTTGCAATAATTGTTGGCTTTTTTTAAACATTTTGCAATTTCTTTATCACAAAAATTGCTCATCAAGTTTTTAGTTTTTTTTCTGGAATATACGTTAAAAAATATTTTGGTATGGCAGAAAACTGCTCCAAAAATCTGATACCTGCTGCTTCCAAAGATAGCCATCTACTGGACACATGTTTCAAGATCTTGTGATTGAGCAGTTGCAGTTTACTTTGAATTTGGTTAAAATCTTGCCATCGCACTAGCCAACCATCAAAAAGTTATGTAATGCTTCCAATAATAGCGGACAGCATGCACCATCAGTACCAAATGATTGAATAGCTTTTTTGAAGGCATTATTAACCAAATGCAAATTGCATGTTCCTACATCAAGTAAGCTCTTGCCACGTGTCTGTTCTATGATTTTATTCATATTTCCAAAAATATGTTTTCATATTTTAAATTTGCACAGTTAAGTGCATCATTTATTTTTTCAACAACAGTTTTTGCAAGAGCTGCCCTAAAAAAAGTTTTAAAATGGCTTGTGACTATTTGCCCCTTACAGCCGTATGCTAAGAAAAATGTGAAATGCACCTTTATCAGATTTATTGTAGCTTCACAATTATTTATAAATTTATTATATGCGAAAAGCTAAAATATAAAATTAATAAAAAAATAGGTTTTTTGCTTAAATGTGCATTTCACATTTGTTTTAGCAAACGGACTAACTTTCAGAATAATATCTTCTACAAATTTTAATTCTTTATAGTTTTCAGCATTTGTTGTCTCATAATATAAAATGCTAAAAGATGAATTGGAAATATCCTTAATTAATTTGCCTTCGAAATATGGCCCTAAAGCATATATAATTTAAGAAGATAATTTCTTTTTTGACAATGAAAATTCTTTTGGAACTCCATCATTATACATTGAGTGAAAAATGTTAGCCGTTTCATCCACTGACGAGCAGAATAGTCACTATTTTCATGGCCCAAATAAGCGCTGCCTTGTAGCTTGCATCTTTTTTTTAAGGAAGGTTAAATTTTTTAGGTCCAGACACTTCTTCAGAATTATTTGCAATTACAAGTTAGGCCTCATTTTGTTGAGCAGATTCAAAATTTGTAATATGCTTATTATATTTCGCATGTTAAGTGAGGCCTTGGAAACCTTTTTAGAGTAGTTTATTGTCAAATTGCAGCCATTGCAGACTATTTTCTTTTCCTTGTTGACTTTTGTCCAGTCGCTGATTAGGTTGCCATTATTGTCTTCTTTGGTTAACCAACAGGCTTTAAATTGTACATCTCATGTTTTAAAATATTAATTTTGCCCCCAAAATATTAAAATATATATTATAGGTAGATATGTAAGAAAAAATTCTGAAAAAAATCAAAGAATTAACAATTATAATTTACTTTTTTCATATTTATAACACACTAAACATATTTTTATATGTTAACACACTAAAACAATACAACAGTGGACATTTCTAAGGTGTTGTGCTATCTATAAGGCATAAACACCTGATGAGTGGTCAGTATTATAATCAGGATAAATACTACTACAAAAAAACGTGTTGATATTAATTATGATTTATTCTAAGGAATTAAGAAATATAAAAAAAATATCAAAATTCCTAGAAAATATGAGATAAAATCTTTATTGTGGTAGACATATTCTGATAGGATATCAGCCAAAAATACTATATTAATAATAATTTTTAAGGTGTTGTACTAAGGCATAAAAACCTGTATTTTAATCAGGGTAAATTCAACTATAACAAAAATAAATGATCAAAATTCATAGAAAATATGAATAAAAATTTGATTGTGGTTGACATATTCTGATAGGTTATCAGCCCAAAATATCACATCAATAACTATTTTTAGGGTGCTATGCTATTCCGAAGGCATAAATACCTGGTGAGTATTTTAATTGGGGTAAATTCAAAAACAATAAAAATGTTCTACTATTAATTATATTTTATTCAATGGAATTATAAAGATTAAAAAAGAAGTATCAAAATTCACAAAAAAATATGAATAAAAATATTAAATTTTAAATTAAACAAAAAAGTGAAAAAAGTGATATGTTTTTTTTAAGTGACAAAAAAGTGAAAAAATGAAATCAGTGAAAAAAGTGAAAAAGTGATACGGCACCCAGCCCTGTATGCATACAATAGTGGAATTAAAAAGCTTTAAAAATGGGAAAAAAGGACTTTTAGATAATGATTCCCTTTATTCTCCTGGCTGTACAAAACAGTATATATCTAATGATTCCAAACGTCTAATTGAATAACTAAGAAGCCTCATTTGATACCAATATTTTTTATTGATATTAAATGACTTTCATTCAGATCAAGTGAATTTCACTGCCAATAGCTGAATTTCATTGGACCTGACTCAATTTAATTGCTACTACTAAATTTCATTGGTAAAGGCTTAAATCTATTAGCACTCGCTGAATTTCAATGGCAACGGCTAAATTTAATTGGGGTTGACTGGATTTTGCCTTAATCTAAATTTCAATGACAATGGCGAAAATTCATTAATACAATGAATTTCAGCGGCAATTAAAAAATTTAATTGAAAGTGATTGCATTTTACTTGCACTGGCTAATTTCATTGGAACTAACGGAATTTCAGTATCACATGCTGAAATTTCTTGGAAACTGTATGATTTTCAGTAGTACTGAATGGCTGAATGACAGTGTTATTACTGCCTGAATTTCATTCACACCGACTGAATTTCAAAGCCACTTTTTATTCTACACTAGCTTAATTCACTAAATTTCAGTGTACCTAGCAAATTTAATTAACACTGACGGAATATCTCCGTCTATTGCTAAATTTCATTGGTACTCACTTAATTTTATTGACAAAGTCTTACATCCTTTAACACTCGCTCCATTTCATTAGCAACAACTAAATTGAATTGAGATTGACTAAATTTCGCTTGCACTTGTTAGATTCAATTGGCATTGACTGAATAACACTTACACTACATGAATTTCACTGCCATTACTGAATTTCAGTGGCTAAACATCAGTCATTAACATAATTTCACATACACTAGCTGAACTTTACTAATAATGAGTAAATTTAACTAGCAGGGTAGAATTTTCATAGTCATGACTGTACTTCACTGAAAATGAATGAAATTCATTAACACTGATTTAAATGACATTGAGTCAATTTTGCTGCCACTGGCTACATTTCCGCCTGATACAATTCTTAAACAGTTAATTTGGGCGAAGAATTTCAGAGCGGGACTGGGCACTGACCGCGTTGTCCAACTCTTCGATTTACTTCCCCAAGTCTACCCTGGCATTTTAGCACATCGTGTTGGGTTCTCCCAAAGTTCTAGTAGCACACCGAGTATTTGAAGGTTTCTCTCCGATGTACTTATGACGGGCATATTGTGAATGTGCTGACCTGTGTTTGGTTCTTGGTGACAACAGGAGAAAATATATTTATCGGAAGGTTAACTATTGAGATTAATTTCCAATGAAATAATATATACAATAGAATAATTCTGGAGAGATCTCACGGTTTCATTCGCTGGTGCCATTGGATACTTTAGCCAGCATTGTACCTTCTAAATATTTTCTTTCTTTTAACTTCCGTTTTGAACCCCTCATCAATGTCTGAAAGATAACCCTTTTCTGTTTTTTGTTTAATGTATTAAATAAAATTGGGATTTTGGAGAGCTTTAAGGAAGAGATAGGTTTTTCTAGAATTCAGGTCTGGTGAAAAAAAAGAAGGCCCACTCCGCGTCAACCATAATTACCTTACCTTTTGGTTCTTCAACCCAGTTATCGAGTTTCTATTAGTAGCTGTTTTAGGTAAAAGAATATAACCTCTTACAAGAAATTATTTATAATTCTTTTAATGTTTATTCACCACGTTCCATACATAGATTCCTTTTGATGTTTTCCAATTCAAATATTTTTCCCTTTAAATCTTATTGAAACTTTCAACATTTTTTCTTCCATTTTTTATTTCTTTGTCTACGAGGTAATTCTTTTTTACCTCAAATTTGAAGTGAAATACCAACGACGGAATTTCGGAGAGAAAGTATGTGGTAAAGCTATAAGAAGTGAAATTGTTTAGAAGGCATATAGCAGCAAATCCTCCAGCAAGAATTGGGGACGAGAAGGCGCACAATCCTTCCAATGTGAGGCGCAAGGAATATTGCTGAAATGGCGTGATCGATTGTTGCGGTTGACTATAGTTTTGTTGTTGGTAATTCGATACGAGATGGCCTCTAAATTTTCTGTAGCAATACCCCGTCAGTCTACACCCGTCCACTACTCTATGAAGATACATAAACAACGAGCTAATAAAACAAAATTATAAGAACAACTCTACTCTACCTGTTCCTATCACAACCTAAATGTATACTATAGTAACACTTTTATCGTGATACTTATTGCCACATCTGACACGTCACATCATCTATGGTGAGTGTTGTTTATTCTTGTTTACGCAATAGCTATAATTGATAATATATATATATATATATAATAGGTATATTACAGTTTCCCATGCTAAACAACATCGCCTTGCGGGATGACTACGAGGTGAGGTCGGACTGTATCAAAAGCAGCAAACAAATACCCTCCCATCCAGTCCCCTGATGTCCGTTAAGCTAAAGGCCACCCATCCTTTTTGCGTACCATTTCACACACTATCTACCCAATCAACGACTATAATCCTAATTCACTTAATTAGTTTTTACACAGCTCTCACCCTCGAACTCCCTCCCTACCCCTCCAAACAGTGATACTTTCCACACTGAAGCAGTTAACATTCACAGCTCAGGAAAGATCATAAGATGCATTCGAGTCCAATCCAAGACAGTACAAGATTGGAGGAGAGAAAATCAGGATAAAGTATTCCATGCCTGGGTAATTTTATACTCGACAAAGTTCTGCGCTTAGTCAAATATCTTTAGTCGCGTGTGAGTCTAGTCGCGAGCGACTCTACATCTCACTATTACGGTCGGTCCCCGTTTTACTTTTTTTTTGTAATAACATCATAACTATTCGGCTGATTATAACGAAATTTGAAAGCCTTATGTTGTTTTACATTTTCTTTCGATTGCTACTATTGCCAAAGTCCTCCCAAGGTTAGCCCGGGAATTATTTTGTTTTGGCAATAACATCATACATTCTCTTTCGAATGATATAATTGCCAAAGGCTTCCCAAGGTTAGCCCTGGAATTATTTTGTTTTGGCAATAACATCATAACTAATCGGCCGATTCTAGCGAATTTTGAAAGTTTCATGTTGTTTAACATTTTCTACGAATGATAACTAGCCAAATTCTTCCCAAGGTTAGCCCGGGAATCATTTTGTTTGGGTAATACTCTGCTAGACTAGACTAGGATATAATATGTTATAATCTGCTACGCAAGCCTAGAATAGGCTATATTATGGTAGGTTATTATAGGGTAGGCTATACTATGCCAAGCTATGCTAAGATATAATGTACAAAGGTAAGATATATATGCTAAGATAGCATATAGTGTTATGCTAGACAATACTAAGCTGTGCTTGACTAAGGTATAATAGGATAGTATAGGCTATACTTGTCTAAGATAGTTAATACTAGGCTAGGTTATACTATTTTATGCTATAGTAGGTTATGCAAAGCTATACTAGGCTATGTTAAACTATGCTATACTAGGAGGCTAAACTATAATAGGCTAGGGAGGGCTATGCTCTGTTATGCTAGGTAATACTATGTTAGGCTACGAGAGGCTAGCTAACCAAGGCTATAATAGGTTAAACTATGCAAGGTTATTCTAGTCTAGGGTATGGTATGCTATATTAGTCTAGGATATACTAGGCTAGGCTATAATATGATAGGCTTAACTATATTATGTTAGGTGTGGTCATAAATCAGAATAAGTGAAGGCACGCGACTTTTTGGTCAGTGTCGAGGGACGAAGACGTGTGACACGCGTATTGAGTTTCATGCTTCCATAGTCAGCATACCTTGTTTTAATAATATTAACACAAAATTTCTAGTGGCTATTCGGTTATCTAGCTCAAATAGCTAATCATACTTTATATCAGCGAGAGCGTATGAAATACTTCGCTAAACCACTGCGCATAGGACAATCTTCGACTAAAACTAAATTGAGATTACTTGGTCAATGTCATATGGATAATTTTTAAGTTTAAGGAATAATTTGGCATCTATATTGAATAAGTTCTAAAGTTGAGATGTCCCTTTGACGGGGAAGAGACCATAATTGAGTCACATATATCAATTAAGCTTTGAAGAGCTAATAAAGTAATGGAAGAATATTATCTTTCGATTTAACTAAAAAATACAGGCTAAAAATACACAGTAATTTGATACTGTTAGGTCATTCGAAATTAATACACCCGTACCATTTTCCGACGCAACTATATTTAGATTATGACCGCACTAGTTATATGTACACTAGGCTTTTCCATTTTGGGGCTATTGATTATTCAATTTAAATCGATTCGTAAAATTACTAGATCACAGTGACTATTACCAGTGATCCTTGAAAGGATCCTTGAGAGTACATCCCATCCTTAATGGAGTGAGGGACATCTACTATTAAAAATATCTTGGAGAACGTTTGGCTCTGATATATTTCCTGGAAGAAGTAGTTTCGATAATAGAATGGAATTAGGTTAACTTAATACATTAACTAGCGAGGAAGTGATCAGTTTGTGTCTCTTTACGTTGCTACGATGATGGTGACTGCTGAGTCATTGTTGACCAGTAGACGGAGTTCTGTACATTAGAGACGAACGAAAAGATGGGGGTTTAAAACCTGCATTACCTCCACGGTGAACGTGAAGGCGTGTTGATTGTGTCTCCCAAACATTGAGGGTTACAAGGAGTAATAGATTTTCGGGCTTGCTATTGAAAAGTGCCAAGATACCAGCCCCTTTTTCAAGGCGAAGAGGTCCCAGGGGTGGTGCTAGTGGTGCAGCCAGAAAAAAATCGAGGATCAGGAATAACAGTAAGATCAGGAAGTTTGATTGGGTGGAAGGTTTTCATCCTTCATTTCCCAATCAAGTTTCCCTACAGCTACCATGATTCTGCTGAGTTTGAGAGTATTTTTAGCGACTCATCAGTATTATAATTACGGAAACTCTGCTGAAAGTGTTTCTAGAGCTCAGAGTGAGGTCTGAGCTCATCTAAGCAGAAATGCAACTCACATGTCGGGTTTGGCTTTGCAGGGAAGGATTGCGTGCCCCGTAGATTGGAGCCGTTGCGAGTATACAATTTATCACGACTCAGCTGACTCATACCGTCTCCATTTACGTCCTTGGTTTAGAAATTGTATACTTCGCTGCAGTCCACCATGAAAGTGAGAGCTCGGAGTGTTGTTTTGAATAGGGAGAGCAGAAGTTACAGAAAACTGAACTCTCATTGTGGTTTCCATGGATCTGTTGTTTGAAGCCATTTTTTACTTTGTCTTTTTGTGTGCAGTGATAAACTATTGGACACCCTAGTGAATGTGGCTGGCTGCAAAAATATTGCTATTTATATTAACATTGGCACCTTCCATGACACATTTTTTTATACAGGTAACAAAAAGTCTAGATATGACCTTTGATAGTAATCGCTCAAAACTCGTTGCTAATGTATGTACATAAATCCTTTTCCTGCTCTCTTCGTAATCTCAGGCGCATACGTTCTGATTTTGATCGCTACAGCTTTGAGATTGTCCTTCATTTCTTCACCACCTCTTGCTTTACTACTATAACTCTATTCTAGCTGGATAATAGGTTTCAACTTTTTGACCTCTCCAACTTTTTCAAAACAAGTCATTCCTCGAAAGTTGTTTCCTTGTGCTCAATGAACGGCAGAGGCTGTCCATTTGATATAGACTCACCTTTTAGGTCAATTTACTGACACATAATGCCTTAAATGCTCCAGCTATTTCCTACCTGTCTTCCTCATTGACCCTATATGTTTGTGTACTCCTAGTGATTGTCCCTCGTAGTCGTCTGTGCTGTATCGGTGTTCATGTTTTCTCTATATTTGCAATGGTGACTTCAAGCGTGCTTGAAGTCACGACGATTTTCTTTAGTAGATAGGCGTTTTATTAAGGTTCATGGCCTTTAACAGCGACATACAAAAAAATCCTTTTTATGATTGTTTTATGTCGATTAAAGATGGTTTGAGTGGTTGATTGAAGAATGCCTTCTTGTGTGAGCATAATGTAAAGAAACTCGCAAGAAGAACACTTTTAGAACATTTATGTTGAATGAAGGTTTTGCTCAGAGTAGGGCACACTGAGGCATGCGAGCAAGTTAAGAGAGAAGGAAGGAGTGCTGAAAAAAAGCATTAGTCAGTTCGACCGTTGGCGACGTTCTTCTGCTCTTCATTCTCGACTGCCCAAGATGGCTCTCAGGTATGAGAAGTTTTCTGGAGTCGAAATGTCCTGAGTCATATGTAGAATATAAGCAACATGGATCAAAATATGATCCGATCCACGAGGTTACCGCTCGTAACCTATACCAAGCTTGAGTTACTCCAATTTACCAAGGCTCTTTGCTAGCGCTCAGATAACCAGTTTTCGAACCATTTAAGTAAATATCTTGTTTCAACTTTTATCAGGAGTCTCGTGCGAAACAATATCAGACGCCTTCGGAAAATCGTGATAGAATATATCAACAATTTTATGCTGGTCAAATTTGACATCATTTACTAAAAAGGTTCTAATCAGTTGCTTAAATATGACTGGTATGACTGAAAGCCAACCTGAATATCGTTTATTAAGTTTATAATCCAAATGCTCAATGATTTTGTGTGTAAAAATAATACAACCACTTTTGCTACCAACGAAAGTTAATGAAATCAAGATCAAATTTTCAGTGAAGTTATCCCATTATTCAAAACCTGTTATCGCAATCTATCTGCCTCATCTGTGCCACTATTATTCACGATACATCCTAAATACTTAATCATTGCACCCGCACAAAAAGCTCGCAACGGACTCGAATATGACGACACTCCCACACTCTATTACGTTCTACAAATACTTTCAAGCTTCCTCATCAATCATACCTCTTATGCACTCGTATAAACATCATGTATCCCTAGCCAGTGACATTTCATTCCCTCACTCATACTCGTAATCCTCTCACAATCCATCTATGAATATAATAAACAGCCATGACAACATCACACACCCTTTCTTTATCTTCATACCTATTTCACACCATTCACCATAGGCGTTTTTTACTTGAACACACGCCATACTTTCTAAAGGTAAACTAGTGCAATCGACAAACCATTTATCAATAACTCCATACATTCTGAGAAACTTCCATAAAGCTTCCTATCATAAGCTTTCTCCAGATTCATTAACACTTTTATGTTCTTTCAGACTTCAAACCCGCTCTAAATGGACCTTGTTTTCAGTTATCTTTTTTACATGCTAATTAGAATTTCTTTCCACACACCAACCCAATACTACTCAGTACCTTAATGCTTGTAGTTTTTAATTGTATATCTTCCTTTTTAACTCTTATGCAGTGGTACTATCACAACATTCTTTCCCTCTTCTTACACTTTTTCATTCTCAAATATTATATGATACAATCATCACTCCCATTCAGTAACACATCACTATTATTTTTAGTCACGTGCCAGTTTAATCGCGAGCAACTCTACATCTCACTACGTCGGTCGGTCCCCGTTTTGCTTTTCTTTTGTAATAACATCGTAACTATTCGTCCGATTCTAACAAAATTTGAAACGCTTGTGTTGTTTAGAATTTTCTTTCGAATGATATAACTTTCAAGGTTCTTCCAAGGTTAGTCTTTGAATTATTGAAAGTTTTGAAGGTCGTAAGGTCATAAATCAGAATAAGTGAGAGCACGTGACTTTTTGGTCAGCGCACCTTGTTTTTTTTATATTTCGGCTACTATATCACTTAATAAGGCTATTCAAACCTTTCACATTGCTAACAACCTTTTGCATGGCTATGGCTCAAATGCAGATATAACACCTTGTTACACCTTCGAAGCCAATCATATTTACATTCGCTTCCTCTTGAATATTCACAATATACAGCCCCTTAAAAGAAATCTTGTAATCTTCTTTAAATATTCTTCTTAATCACTAGTTGCCCACTATTCTTATCGATGTTCACAACCTATTTCTCTTTTAGTTTCTCATCTTTCTCACATCCTTCTACAATAACCTCTTGTTCCCAATTGGATCCTTTTCATTTTTCCTTTAATTGATTCGTTAGGAGCTTTGTTAATCTGATTATTCATTCGTTTTAATTTTTTACTCTTTTCCTGCGCAAGTTTCTGCTATGTTTGTGTACAATAAATTAATCATCTACAAATACACCCGCCCATAATTCAGCATTCAATTTTCCCTTTCCAATTTCGTCACATTTTTATTTCCAAAATTCAATTACAAACTTCGAATTAGTGTTTAAAAAAATATTGGATTGTAAACAAAGAGTAAAAAATTTCAAAACGCTCAAATAGTTCCTCACATAAAAATATAAAATTGCCGACATCCTTTCACTGAAATTTGATGATATCAAAAAGTTTATTCGTTCTCCTTTATGTATTTTTGTTTTTTCCTCAGAGCATGTAATAGGGTTTATCTCTCCCCCTTATATTTTTAAAAGGATATAACTTGTGAAAGAGTTTAGCATCATACAATCAAATAGATATATATGCATGTGTGACACTCGTGTTTGAGGAATATAGAATTACTTAAATATACGCAAATTTAGGATGAACTTTTCACGAGCCACTATCACTTCCTTAACGCTAGTTTCTCTCCAAGAACTCGTGGTACGCTTTTTCCAATATATTTTGACATTATCATCCACTTTGAAGGGACCTACTCTCTTGTCTTCAATAATTGAAGCCCAAATCATTATTCCTATTACACTTTTTTCTTTTGGTGAATGTTTTGCTTGACACGTCAATTCACAACCCAGCCTCATTGTGATTGAATTTCACAAAATCGAACAAAAAATATGTTTTAACTGAGATAAATAGTGTTGCGAGTATTTATCTCATAACTTGTTCTTATTTTTTCTAAATGTATCTAAAACAAAAACCGAACTTTTAATGGAAAATGATGATCCATATAAATAGGTATTACATATAATCTCAAGCCATAATTTAGCATACAGAAACTTGAAAAGGCCCAAACTCAAGCCATTAGGACAATCAAAACCATACAAACGCGATTTCCTTTCTTGATGGAGGCGTGCTTCCAGATGTAGTCATTTGGATAAGACGATAAAGGCTCTATGGCAGCAATAAGTCACTTGGAGTGAAACGATGGAGTCGTGCTTGCAGATGAAGTCACTTAGATAGGTCGATGGGCACCCACAGCAAATGTTTCTTGGAGTCAAAGATGTAGCGATGCTTGTATATTTAGTCACTTGGATAGGTCGATGAACACCCAATCACAGCGAAAATTAACTAGAGTCAAACGATGGATGCGTACTTGTAGATGTAGTCACTAGGATATGAGGTTGAAGGCGCTATCAAAGCACAATGTAACTTGAAGTCAAACGATGGAATCATGCTTGCATATGCAGTCACTTGGATAGGTTGATGAACGCCCGATTGCAACAAAAAGTCACTTAGAGTCAAACACTGAATGCATATTTGCAGATATAGGCACTTGGATAGAACAATTAACGCCCGATCGCAGCAAAAGTCTCTTGGTGTCAAACGATGGAGGAGTGTTTGCAGATGTAGTGACTTGGATAGATCTCTGGAGGCCGATCGCAGCAAAATGTTACTTGGATTAAAACGATGGAGGTGTGCTTGCCTATGTAGTCACTTGGTTAAGTCGAAGAAGTCCCGATCGCAAGCCACTTGGAGTCAAACGATGGAGCTTGCTTGCAGGTGAATATACGATTTTAAGCCCAATCGTAGCAATAAATCACTTGGAGGTAAAGAGTTGAGAAGAGAACTGGTGAAATTGGAGAAAGTCGTTTGAGTTTTGTTACCCAGAGGCAAGAAATATAGGCAAAGGATATCCGTGAGCAAATATACTATCTTGTCAGAATAGAAGGAAAATAATTCCTCAGAGATGATGGAGGGAAGAGAATAACGCGTCTTGGGAGTAGAGAGACTATCAAGAAGCCTGAACAGAGTGCTATATCTGTTTGTTATCGTAAAAGATACAGTTGGTGTAGGGGTAAGCGGCAAGGATTCTGCTGCAGAACCTGTTGCAATCACCAAACCAAGATCGCGACCAGCCAGAATTCGTGTCTCTAATGCTTGTCTCTGTTTCTTAGCATTCAAAATAGCGACCAAGAGAACCACGAAGGATGCTTTTAAAGAGTGGAAATAGGAAAAAGTAGGGGTTTGATGTCCAGGCAGGTGGAAAGAATAAGTCAGAATGAGCGAAGGGATAAGTTGAGTTTAGTAAAAGGTCTATTAGTCCTTTCAAGGGAAGGAGTAAGGTGAGATCTATTGCGATCAGCTCCTGATTAATTTAAGAAAGCCAACTATTTCAAGACTTTGTAGTATGGTTATCACGAGTGTTAGGTGAAGAAGTAATCGAGAATCAGAACTGGACGAGAAACTGGTGAGAAATTGCCATGGATGGGGTGTTTATAGATAGGCTATGTATTGAAAAGAAAAAAGTGGCAAGTCAGGTGTATTTCTATATCTGTGATTGGGGGATAAGATAGATTAAGAGA
Source organism: Ceratothoa steindachneri (assembly GCA_963969495.1). Lineage (NCBI taxonomy): Eukaryota > Metazoa > Arthropoda > Malacostraca > Isopoda > Cymothoidae > Ceratothoa > Ceratothoa steindachneri. Next base: position 128,391,778 of record OZ018321.1, read on the forward strand.
GACAGGGGCAAATTTAAAAAAAAATGTTGAGAAGTCTGAGATAAGAAGGGATGTTAAAATTGCTCAGAATACGTAAGGTTGTATAGGTGATAGAGAAGTCATGTTGAAAAATTCATTTAAGTCTTCGAAGAAGCTGTGGTAGAGATATCCTTGATGGCGGTAGATAATCGTACATTTGAGAGTGTGATTCAGAAGAAAGGATAGGAGTAGGCATTCGAAAGTGTGGTGGGGGTCGATTGTGATGGGAGGAAGAAAAGGGATGAGGGACGTAATTAGACCAATTTCACAAACACTTCCGACGGCTCTGATTACATATTTGAAAATATAACAATCGGAAACGTGGCAGGAGAGATAAAAGTTTCCCTTCTGCAAACCTTGGTCAAATTTCGTAGTTTTCCAAATGGGGTAAGATAAAATATGATATTTTTTTCTTTAAGTTCAAGCGATAACAATTTAGAAAACAAGGAGGTAGAGGGATAGGGCGTAGGAAAGAGAGGGAGATAATACTAGGAGGGGGAGGATTGTGTTTGTAGGAATGGGTTGGGATGTGTTAGGCTTCTCTCATAAAACATACGTAAAGATATAGCAAGAAAACAGCCTCTATGTTTCTTTAGAAATAATTTTAATAAACCGATTTATTTTAATCTATTGTAAGTTGATGCTTTGATTAAAGATTGGCGAAGTTTCTTTAGTATCACAAGTAGATAGGTAATAAGATAACTTGGAAATGAGGACATATGGAGATGTTTTAGTTCGGAAATTGAGGGAGTAGGGATAAGATTCGACTTTAAAGATAGAAGTAAAATTGGGCAGAAATTAAACTATTTACATATAAAACAAGAATTATTTAAACTAAGAATCTTTGGAATTATATAATAAATACAAGATGACGGAGAAAACGGAGAAGTACAATCAATTCTGGATCGTACAGCCAGCGACTGATGACAGCTCCATGATGCCTACACCTGGAAACTTCATGCCATCTGTGGCCTATTAATTATCACAGTAGCAAGAAAAATTCGAACCATTAACCTTGTAAATAGAGATAAATATTCAGCATGTTTACTTAACGAACCGCTTCATTTGGTGACCCTGTGAACAATTTAAACTCTCTCAAGCTTGCATAAAAAACTCCATCGCTCAACAGAATTTTCCACACACTCGTCATGGGTCCCTCTCCCACGGTCTTACCCAATTGTTTTGGCCATACAAATACCTCATTATTTGGCAGGAAGGTCGGAATACTGACTCTGTCTCTGAGAAGTGGCATCTGAACAAAAAAAGTGACTGAGGTGCCTCTCCTGATACGATAATCGTATAACTGATCTGTGCTGAGGCCTTTGATGACTCCATGAGGACCAACTTCAATTTTGGAAAGGTTGTATTTATTTCTAGTTGTATTGCATCATGTTACCAAGCGTTTACTGTACCTTCGCCCAAATGCATTTTCGTTCAACGTCTTTTCGTGTACCTCTTTTCGTCCAACGTTTTTTCGTCCAACGGCATTTTAGCCCAACATCTTTTCGTCTAATAAAACTGTGGACAAACAAGTTGTTTCCTACGTAAAAATATGTATTTATTTAAATACTTAAATAGTTTGATAAGAAAAATGTTGTATATCGTTTGACGTCATGAAATGAAATTGATTACCTGCCAAATTATCTGCGAAAAGGTACTTCGTCTGTATGTAAATCACATGCAATCCAAACAATCTTCTTCCAAGTTTTTTCTCTAGGTACGTCATTACATCACCCAGCTACCACTTTTCGCTGAAGTTGAATCTCCACCCAATCCGGCAAATAACTGCGAAGTCCCCAAGGGGACCTGAATTTTTTGAAAATAAGTATGTTTCATATCTATGTGGTACATTATTGACACAAAAAATTACATGGAGATTGAACAAAAAATGTAGCCAAGTAATAACTGCAATCAACAATCAGCTATAGTTACAATAATTAAAATGTAGAATTTGTGTGATATAGTAAGTGCAATTGCAATGGCAGAAAACTAATATCTATGAAAGCTATATGAAACTGAAAGAGGTGGGACATTCACTGCTAAAGTGTATATTTTCCAGCAGATATAAAACCCTCCTACTGGTTCTTGGAATTAAAAGATGCAATTGATATAGGTTAAAGTTATTTAAATTATTTTATGTTTGCTAAGATCAAGTTTGAGCATAAAAACGCACAATATTTTTGCTTCCAATTATGATTTGATTATGTAGAAATGGTTGACATACTACAAAAGAAGTGCTCATTGTACTACAAAACTGCTACTCATACTACAATAGAAATGTTATTCGTATTACATCATTAGTATTATTCGTGTTACAGAAGTGCCACTAGTACTATATTAGTAGTGCTATTAGCAATAAAGCTATTCTTTTCGTACTAAAAGAGAAGTTCTGTTCGTATTTAAGGAGAAGTGTTACCTCGTACTGCAATAGAAGTGTTACATGTACTACAAGAGAAGTGTTATTCACACTACATCGTCAGTGCTATTCGTGCTACATGAGAAGTGCCACTTCTACTACATTAAAAGCACTATTCCTACCACGGGCTAGTTTTTCTTAGTAAAGGAGAAGTGCTGCTTGTATTAAAGGCAGTTCTACTAGAAAAGTGCTGCTTGTACTGCAGTAGAAGTGGCAGTTTTACTAGAAAAGTGCTACTCGTACTGCAGTAGAAGTGCAATTTGTATTACAGAAGTGCTATTCATAGTAAAGAAGTTTTATTCTTAATACAGGAAATATGCTGCTCATAGTACAAAAGAAGTGCTACTCGTACTACAGAATAGGTGCTACCACCTTTACTCTGAATGTAACTACATAGTTCTGTTCTTTCATAAAAGATTCATTAAGCGTTGTTGTATTGAGTATAAATGAAAAATGAGGTGAAATATAGAAATAACACGTGAATGAGAGACATTGTTTTGGATATGGTGTGAGCCACCCATTCACACCGGCTGATGTTTGTCTGATTAGCAACCTACAGGCTAATATGAACTCCAAACCACAGGTCACTATGAAGAGGGCAGCCCCCGCAAGGCTGGCCTGAATAGTCCTCCAACCGACAACTAATCACACACGATGCGGCTTAATTTCCTTAAGTTTTCTGGAATGCGGGGTGTGTTGGGGCTAAGGGTTTTTGAATCAGTTGAGCATAATATATATAGTGGGGTTGTTTTGGCCCCATGTTTTATAATTAACATGCTAAACTTCATTTTGCAGCCACTGCAGTTCACGGAGCAAGAGTGTGGCACGAGAGGAATTTAATGGGCGGCCAGTGCAGTTGACGGAACAGGAGTGTGGCACGAGAGAAATTTAATGGTCACCAAGGCAGTTCACGGAGCAGGAGTCTGGCACGAGAAATTTAATGGTCGGCCAGTGCAGTTCACGGGGAATGAGTATGTCACGAGAGAAGTTTAATGGGCGGCTAGTACAGTTCACGGAGCAGGAGTGTGGTACTAGAGAAATTTAATGGGCGGCCAGTGCTGTTCACGGAGCAGGAGTGTGGCACGAGAGAAATTTAATGGTCGGCCAGTGCAGTTCACGGAGCATCAGTGTGGCACGAGAGAAATTTAATGGTCGGACAGTGCAGTTCACAGAGCAGGAGTGTGGCACGAGAGAATCTAATGGGCGGCCATTGCATTTCGCGCAGCGGGAGTGTGGCACGAGAGAAATTTAATGGGCAGCCAGTGTAGTTAACGGAGCAGGAGTGTGGCACGAGTGATCCTTCCTCGACGGTGAACTCAATCCGCAAAGTTCTGGACTAGTTGAAGGGGACAAATTGTAGTCTCAGGGGTTGTGGTGAAAAGAGAGTTACAGTAATCGAGGCGAGAGGTACCAAAGGCATTGGATGGCTCTCTTGAAACTGTTTAGGTCAAAGCGGGACCGGATGCGACTGAGGTTACGAAGAAAGCAGAAAGATCTTAAAATATTTAAAAAATAATACTCATTACTATATTAATTTCTCAAATTCAGCCTTAAATATTAGGGAATATCATCTGACTTCTCTTTTTCATGGCGTATTTCTGTTTCTCTCTCTCTGCCTGTCTGTCTGTCTGTCTGTCTGTCTGTCTGTCTGTCTCTGTCTCTCTCTCTCTCTCTCTCTGTCTCTCTCTCTGTCTCTCTCTCTCTCTCTCTCTCTCTCTATATATATATATATATATATATATATATATATATATATATATATATATATATATTAAGATTAGTAAATTTACAGGGAAATTACCAAACCACCGAGGACAGCCATGGAGAAAGTCAGTGACAAGGAGTGGTACGGAGGAACAGGACAGCAAAGAGCGCGCATCATCCCCGATAAGATCCGTTTTAAAGTTTTTTACTTCTGTGAAGTAAAAAATAAGCGTTTCTTTTAAATAAAATTAAAGCAGTAACGCTAATTTCCGTTCATTTTAACCGAGTAACTCTCTGAGGGATACTGCTCTTTTTAGTCAGGATGCCCGAAAATGGTAATAAGTACATATGTGCACATTTGCACGTCTGCAGTTTTAGTCAGTCTTCTGCTATTTAAGATCTGAACTTTTATTATTCAGCTCTCTCCTATTAGTTTTGATATCCTTCCTATCCAATTTAAAGAACTCTTTTATGAGCTATAAACTCTCTTTTTTTAAATGTTATTCATCAATGATAATTTTATTGGTTAAATTTAATTTTATTGTAAATTTTATTCGCGGATTATAATTATATTCTTAATCATTAAAACTTTATTTTTTATCCATAAGATAACGTTTAAGGCTCCGAGTAATGGTACTATCAGCGGGTTCTGTAATGAAGCCAATTCCTGGTTACAAAGATGTACCGGTCAGAGGACCTTCATTCAATTTAGAGAGTTCTGTGTCTTCTCAATTTCCAACCCTTTTACAGCTATATTTTGGTTACTTGAATTCATTAGGGAATTTGAAAAAAAACATATATTGGCACAATTTTTATTGGAGTAACTAACATTTGCTTTAGGAGCAAGTAATTAACAATTGTCTATAATAACATGATCCTAAATGGACCTAATTTAGGAATGGGTGAAATTCATAGCTTCATTTTGAGGGCATTGCATTATTATTAATAATCGCTTTAGTGGCCATGCAAAACACCTGATACATTTGATACGTGTCCTATTTTTTGAACTGTACTAAATGTGCTCCTTTAATTAAGTTATAAAGGGTTTGGAAAGATTTTGTTCCATATCTTAGAAATTGAACTTTTGTTTCTATGATCGATAAGGCTATTTAAAAACTATAAATAATTAATCCTAATTAAAAGATAAAAATAAATAATTGTATTGATAGAGAGATAAAAATAAATAATTACAAGTGATGGAAGAAATGGTGGCTAGATGTTTTATGGTCAGAATGCGATTATTATAGTATGAGCATTATGTAGCGTCAGAATTATCAATACTATTAGTATAAACATTAGTAATCTTTCAATGAATAAGAAGGAAATTAGTGTAAGTAAAGTAATTATTTTACCCAGTGCACAAAGAATGACGGGAGAGAAGAAGGAAAGAAGTAAAAAAACAAACAAACTGAAATGACTAGAAGTGAATTAATGAAAGTTTAAGGGTGACAAAGATTATACGAATCTCATAGTAGTAGTATTGTTTTAAAGTGAATGAGTAAATGTACTAACAACCCACTAACTAGCTTCTTAATATATTTTAAGGTATATCAGACACTGTATCAAAACACGATAGTTTATAATTCGGTATAAGAGAAATAAATGCCATCTTAAGTCCGATTACGTCGTCAAAATCGAAGAGAAAATCCGAAGAGAAAAAAGATTTTATTTCTGTCTCATCGGAAGCTAAGACACACCACTGCTACTTACAGATTGGCGATGCTGAGATAACGAAGAATAAGCTCGAATAAAGTTATGATATCATTCATTCTTACAAACTTGAAAGGAAGAGTGAGGGGAATATTTAACAGGAAGAAGATAAGTAAGTGGAAATTTATCCCCTAAAGTGCTCAAACTTTTGCCAAGATGGTCAATCTCTCGCTCGCAAAGGCATCAAAAGCAGCGAAGTCGAGAATAGGCAATAAGAGATAAACAAAGAGAAGTAAAGAAGATTTAACAAGAAGTATATATTCATTATTGGTGCTTAACAATCTCCTGATTTTCTTGGGAAATTTAAATGAAAAAACTGCTATAGAGATTTATTAAGAGAAATACCCCTTTGGTTACTTTGCTTGAGTATTTAAGTACTGAGAGAAGTGATCTATATGACCTGTAATTCTCATATAGACCCAACAAGGATACATTAAGTATATTACTTCTTGGGATGAAACTGAGTGTGTTTCGTTGGAAAATTAATAAATAAATCCAATACCATCATTAATTCCATTGACAGATTAAAAAGCTTAGATCGAATTGATCTTTATGGTATTAAATACCTTTATTATTGTTCTTTCGCATATTTCGTTGGCAAAATGATGGGTAAACGGTTAATCAAGACAAAAGCTGTGTAGTCCTTTACATAGACTGACAACATGACTTTGGTATAGGACAGATTTTGAGATAAGGAGGCTAATCATTTGAAGCAACTCTGTACAGAGTTTCTAGGATAATATGTTTGTTCATTGGAAAGCAAACCGCGTCTACATCCAGTTTATTTGTTATAAGCCCGAGAAGAAATCTGACGGACAGCATTATGAGTAGCATCATTGTAACTCATTCTAAATGGAATAAATCAATACAAGGACCTAGTCAAACGAATCATGAAACGGCAACTGATGATAGAGAACTATGTCAAGTTCACCTCACGATGCAAAGCTGTCCAGACTTCACAAACACAGTGTGTCGTTTCTGTCTGTCTGTCTCTGGTTTTCTCTTTCTCCCCTTCTCTCTCTTTCATTCCCTCACTCTTACTTAGAAAAAACCTTAATTAGAGCTTTGAATTTAAATTAAAAGCTATGCGCTCTAATTTTTCGATCTATAAATAAACCATTAGAAAGAATTGGATAAAAACATTTTATATAGGAAAATATCTCTTGTCTGCTAATAATTTAATTTTACAAACATCAAAATAAGAATTAAAAAAATGGCTATAGGGGATTATTTAAATTGAAATAGTCTCTAGATAATTATTATGAGGAGGGATTCTGAAATAGAATTAATTGATTTGCGTTACTAGGCTCAGATAAAAAGGGAAGACTTGACAACACTAATAATGGAGAGGGTTTCAGTCTTACGGGTAGGTGACTTCAAGGAATGTCCTTTTTGCGATGATATGAGTGGGGTACGATCCAATGAGGCAGGTGGGGCACGGTGCGAATGAGGCAAGTAAGGCACGATCCAAACTAACCTTCCGATCAAGATAGCCAATCTTCAAAGATGACGTTCGACGGGAAATGTGAGAAGTCTCGTAATTCCACTGGAAGAGGAAACTTCTTTTCCTCAAAGGTAATCGATGGAGATTATCTTCGGTTCAATTAAACGAAAGGAGACTGTTGCACAAATTGGGAGGCTTGCCGTTCACAGAAGCTACGAATTGACTGGGGTAGAGTCACGGCGGAGAAAGCCTTGCTTGTCGGATGAACTCTCACGGGACTTCGACGAGACGATGTGGACGACCTTGAGGTGCGTATAGGACCCCTCGATCTCCAGTCAAAACCAAGTATTTGTATGGGCGATTCTGAAAGAGAAGGGGTAATTTGGAGAAAGGAGTAACAAGCTCCAGACATCTTAATCCGGAAGTGGAGTCGATTAATCATTTAACAGCAAGGCACGAAACACAGCGGCTCTTTCTCGTCGTCGATGGGGCAGAGGGGTCTGGCTCGAGACGATTTCGCTGGATTGGGGGATATTTCCCCAATGCGCTCAGAAGTCTAAACTTCTCGAATGTTCCTGAACAGGAAAGGACGTTGTCCATGGCGGGATACAATCGCACTTGGTCTCCAATAAAGTGTGTGTGGGGCTGAGGGTCAGTGGTTATTCTTTTACATTTAGTTTACATGTAAACATGCATATAAATATACAGAACCTCCTATCTATTTAAGTTAAAAAATTGTTATTCTCCTGGGAGGAGGAGATACTGCCGTAAACAATAAATCTATCAATATTTGATCACAATATTAAATATAGATGATCCTTTGAATGTCTAGGGGGGCAATTAATACAAAGTTCTTTCTTTAAAGATCCACTGGAAAACTGCAACCCTGTTAATTTGAAATGAATCATATGGGAAAATATGGATCATGTATAAATAAGAAAAGCTGGGTCTTAGAAAACCCCCCACAAAATGGATCGTATACAAATGAAAATAATGAATTATAAACATAAAAAAATGAATCATATAAAATCCTTAAAATGGATCATAAACGAATACGAAATTTGACTCATATCAACAGGAAAAAAGATGGCTCATATATAAATAAGATAAAAAAATTTTGGACTTTTGATCGGCGATGAAATAGTCGGTTAGAAAGGCCCAACCTCCAAAAAAAAAGGAAAGATGACAATTTTATTAATAGAGGATTCATTATAACATTGATGTCCACCAAATGCACTTTGCGGGTGACGAGGCATTTCGATAAGGGATTCCGTTTTGATCCTTCCTCAAAGGCAAAAATAATTAAATGTTAATCGAATAAACATAGTAGGTGGACGCACTGTGTCATGAAACTCATCAATATGCCTATTTGGCGTTGGTTTAAATGGAAAAATAAGGATCTTCAATTGTTCAATTCTTCATCTAAGGCCGCTTACATACAAGGACCAACCAGCTGATGGTTAACCTTTTCATCCACAGCCGCTTACCTAGAAGGAACAACCGGACGATGGTTGACTTTTTTAATGCACTTCTTCCTCTGACAAAGGTAGGAAAGTCGGGGCCAATCCGCTGAACGATGTTTCTGACGAGAAAATTGCCCAGACTCCTTCCAACCCAATTAAAGGTTCTGTAGCCGGACTCCTGACATCAGACATTCAGATCCCTCATTAGCATCGTGGGGATTTTTCTGCCAAATAGGCCAGTGAGAGACCAAGGAGGTAAAAAGTCTCTCCTTGGCGGCTGGTATCTGGCGGCTAGGACCAATTTTCCAATGTCAAGTTCGACCTCAATCGCGAGATAGGATTCTTCAAGATTTCTGATTTGCTTGTATTTGACCCCTTTTTAATCGCAATAGCCGCTCCATCATCCCGCTCTTGCGAGTAATTTGTAATCAATACTTCGTAATTCCAGATCTTTATTTTTGAACTACGTGTGCCGATCCCTTGTTTCGAAATTAAGATGCCATCTGCATTAATTTCCCCAAATACGTTTCCGTAAAGAATCCTATTAGTCGGTCATCCGTTGGTGTTGATTTACAGTATCTTCAGTCCGTTTCTTTGAATGACGGAATGTTAATTACCGGTGCTTCTTATTAATTTTCCTTTTCTTTTTACCCTGGGTAATAGTTTTTGCGTGTACAGGCCTTGCATTTTTCGGAGGGGGCCTTGGAGTCTTTGACTTGCTCTTCGTTGACGTATTTCGAATACATGGGCCCTAGTTACTTTCCGAAAAAGTGTTATCACCTCTATCTACTCCTTCTTCTTCTTCTTCTTCTTTTGGTTTTGTCGGCATAATTATTGTGGGCACTCCATTTGCTTTGATGTTCGGGGCAAGCACCTTATTGTAGCAACGTGTTTAACCGCGTTCGCTTCGTTGAAATACGTTATGCATATTAGTATGCAGTCGCTGAGGTCATTTGTGATGCGAGCTTCTGATGGAGATGCCCTCGTTAGTCGCATCTTCTCATTTTTTTTCACGGCACTCACGTACGTGTTCTCCTTCGCTTTTTTCGGTTCCTCATTTTTCTTCTTAATTATATCATTCCTCTTTGTGGAGTTCAGGGTCATAGTTCTATGTTCGCCCTTACAATTTAGGCTCTTTTTCTTCGTGATTTCACATTTCTCCTAACGGTGTCCGGCTGTGGCGCATTCAAAGTGTTTCTTCTTATGTGCATTTCGCTGTTGTATGGTGTTCCAATATCTAGCGTGTTTTGTATACTATGGAACCGTTCTTGTTCGATATTTTCTCCCTGTATCCTCATACTGAATACCAGGACTCCTTCTGTAGTGACCTTTTGTGCCATTTCGGTTGAGGCAAAAGTCGCTTTAAAAACATGCGTTTGTTCGCGAAATTTGACTACTTTTGCCGAGTGTCCTACGACCCAGCTTTTCACTTTGCGGCAGATAACGCTTCTGTTAGCTGCCACTTGTGTGTGTGTGTGTGTGTGGGGGGGATGTGGGGGCTTGTTTCGAGACTAATGGTTTTGAGTAGACTCGCCCCTTCTTCTGATAGGAGCTTGCCCACTACCCTTGTTTCTGCGCATATAGCGAATAAATCCGATGAAACTTTGATTAACTTGACGAGTGCTACCTTTATCTGTGCATGCAGCGTATCGCAGAGGAGCTTCTTTTTCTCCGGCGGGCTCTGGCTGAGAATAGTTCTCTTAGTGAGGGTATCCATGATCTTCCTTTTTACCCTTCTTTCTTGCTTAATTTTTTCTTCTCTTTGTAAGAAATGTGTAATTAAAGTGTTTGTGCATGGTGAATGAGGTGAGCTGATAAAGGTGGTATGGAAAAGAGTGGATGTGTTCCGAAAATATTAAATGAACGGTCCCACCCATTTTTCAGTTGGTTCTACGCTCAGACACTCCCGTAATGAGAGGTGATGATGGATGGATGGGTTCCGATTGGGCATTTCAAGGAGGATGAATTATGGTAGATTTGATAAAAGTAGCGGTCGAATCAACTGCCGCTATGCTTTGCCACCACCCCTTGTGTACTTGCGACATAGCTGCTTACAACATACAGAGACGAGGCTGCTTCCCTCTATTATTCTGGTCTGTCCCTCAGATGTGACGATTACGGCTCCACCCGATGGCTGCATTTAAAACACATTTCGGAAAAAATTCTCACTCATGCTTCCAATATGAGCTAGTTCTCAAACCCAGAACAACTTTCAAGACGTTACCAGCACCAACATAGACTCAGGAACTACTTGACCTAACAGACAAATATAAAAGATTGCACGAAAATATCAAGACTCAGGAGCACAGGAAAAGAAAAAAAAGCAGACGACTAAGAACACTTAGGACGGAAATGATGATATACATAACAGAGCAACAGACGACCTTGTGGATGATCTTATAAACAAACCCAACGAAGAAATGGATCTTCGCACATTTTAGAATACAGTATCGAGATCAAAAATCAAACCTCAGGACAGTGACATCTATCTGATAAAAGACGACGGGACAAAGCTAAACGATGTAGAATAACGGAAGAAGAGCTTAGAAACTTCTGGAAGAACATATTTACTACCTCCCTAGAAGAAAAGGAACACTTACCTTGACTTTGAAGAATACATTCACGACCTACTAACGCAAAAACTTGACAGGACATACCACTTCAACAATGCATCTGCGGACAGAAAAATGACGAGCTACGGAAGAAGAATAACTAGAGACGCAGTCACAGCAACGCCACTTTCTTTAAAACAGAGAACACCAGGTAAAACGGAGTTAACAAAACCTAACTTTACAATCGTAATCCCCCTTGCTTCCTCCTTCAATAACGCTGGCCACTTTTCGAAAGAATGTAAGATTGCTCAAATGATCTTCATTCCCAAAACTGGAAAGGTGCCCACCACATCATCAAACTTCAAGCTCAGTTCTCTTCTCAAAGTAGCAGGCAAGCTCTTCGAAAATGTGCTTACAAACAGAGTCATGAATTCAAGGACATAAACAACCTCCATAATCGACACCAACATGGGTTCACAAGAGGGAGAGAGACAACCACCACTGAAAAAATAGCAAAGATTGCCAGCCCAAAAAGGTATGCTGACCTGGTGCTCAGAAACGTCAAAAAGGCATTCGACAAAGTTTGGAGGATTGGACTACAATACAAAATATTAAGACTTTGCGACTATATAATGGACGGTAAGGCGTACATACAGATAAAAGACTACACCGAGCCAGAATTCGAACAAAATACAGGCGTGCCGCGAGGAGGGTGCCTATGCCCTCTTTTATGCAGCATCTACACTCTTGATCTCCTAGAACCAGTCAGGGAAGACTCGCTGTACGTACAGTTTGCAGACGACATATCATAGATTGTTACTGCCCCTTTAGAAATCTAGAACTCCTGGCACAAATACCAGCTAGAGAAATCGCCCATGTCGGTAGGTACCAGAGAAAGTGGAAAATCTCCACTAATACCCCCCAATTTAAGGTAATACTGCTCTTTCGTAGAAAACTGGGTGACATAGAAGTTGACGACGCCCGCATTCACTACGGCAGAGAGAGAATGGGGTTAGGACTAAAGATAGGTAGAAATGGGTACGTCTGCCAACTTGCTCAAACAGCAGCGCGAGCGTAGGCCGAGCTCAACTCGCTCTAAAGGTAAAAAACCTGAACATGGCCAACAAAAATAAAATCTACAACGCGCATATTAGATCAAAGCTGCTGTACCTACCAATACCTATCAACACAAATACCCCCAAAGCAAATTAGTTTTTTATAGAAAGTGCAGAACAAAGCAGTACTCTTAATAAACAACATTAAGAGTAGAGAGAGAAGAAGGCATATAGACCTACACAGGAGATCCAACTGTCATGAATTAACAGCTAAGTTAAGACAAAAATCCGCAAAATCTTGAAAAAAGTCGCAGGATATATGACGCTTGAAAACAGACAAAGACACATTGACATTCCGTTAGAGGATAGATACAGAAGGACGAGAAACTTCACTAGTAGTAAAGAACAGACTGAAAAACAGGAAGAGTCTATCTACACCTAATTCCTCACTTATGCGATAACAATAAACACCCCTTACACAAAGAAAATAAAATATAAAGAACACGGAAACCAAATACAGTCAATGAGAGATCACAAAGAGCATCTACAAAAGCTTGAATGTCATCAAGAGATTACAAGAAACAAAACCAACTCACTCTTCAAACAGAAATTACTAACAAAAGCTAATAACAACAGAAACAACAACAAATACAAAGAAAAAAGACAATAAGAAAAACACCGAACTAAGCAAAACCTCCTGCGATACTCTTTCACCAGAGATCTTTTAACTCCATCTACTCCTTTTCCTATATTTCTATCTTTTCTCTCCCTCTCCTACTATTATATGTATACATGTATGTATGGGTGCATTTGTGTGTACTTATATATATATATATATATATATATATATATATATATATATATATATATATATATATATATATATATATATATATATATGTGTATATTCCTCACTTTAATATGTCTAATGTCTAAAGTCTGAGACAGACGCTTTATTTTTATCAAACAAAAACATTTGATTTTAAAGGCTAGGCCAACCCTTGGTTCCAGGCGAATTTACATAAAATATGCTAAAGACGATTTAGAATGAAGTGAATTAGTGATTTAAACTACAAAAGTGAAGAAACTTTTAAAAAGTGAAATAATCTCAAATATAAAGTATCTAAAGTGTCAAAAATAATTAATAAGGTGATTTAAATGATGGGATTAAATATAATGTATCAAAAGCGATTAAAATAAAATAAGCAACTGTATTTAAACTAATATTGCGAAATAATGTCACTAAATAGAAAATAACCAAAGTGATATAACTATAGGACAATAGGTGAACGATAATTAGTGTAATATAAAATCTAAAAGTTGAACTCTTAAATATACGTACGAACTATGCGAAATTCTAAAAAAAAATTAATTATAACTTAAAAATATGTATATATGTTTTCAATTTTAAAAATCATATGAATTTGTTAACTTATATCCTTTAAATTTATATAATTGAAAAATAATTTGTTATCGAATAAACTTTTAACTTTCTCTTCTCCGCTCAATTTTCTATTTTTCCCCACTGCTAACTATTTTTTGTTCATCTTTGTAAAAACTTAGTTGTATATTCTTTCTTTAATAAATCGTTAATTGTTCCCTTATATTCTCACTATGGCTACTAAGGACGGTTCAGAACTCTTGCAGAATTAGGACCCTGAACGCTTTAAAAAAATTACCTCTGGTAAAGGCGGCAAGAAGAAAATTAAGAACTCCACTGATCCGCAAGATTTTTTTCCTACGCAGAATTTAAAAAAATGAGAGGAATTAAACGGGAGAAATAAGCAAAATAATGTCGGCTTAAACCACTCATCCCCTTGCTAAGTCGTGGAACTGCACTAGCTTCGTTCCAACTATGCACTATTGTGTGAAATACATAATTAAAGCGCTAGTCAAGGGACAGAAGCAACTGTGATACCCAAAACTTCGATGGGCGTCCCTCCCGGTTATCGATACTTGATTCTGCGCTACCAAAAGAAACGTTCGCCACACATTTCCAACTCAATAGTCCCCCCCTTCTCCAGGTTCATCCCTCCCAAGGCAATTCACAATCATGAAGGCAGGGACACTTTGAAGAGGGCGACCATTCCAACAAGTTCATCAGAACAAATAATCCCAACGATGCGAAGAGGAAAGTCTTTTTTTAACCCTCAGAGCACCAAAGAAAAAAAAAATGAAAATGAAACAGGATAACTTCGAGGAGCCCACGGTCACAAACATCGAGCTCACGAGCACTGCCAGAATACCACTGAAGACGCGCCCCGGACAGGAGCACACGACAAAAGAATTTAAACAAGAACAATAGACGTGCTCTAGATGCGGTGAGCTTGAGCACAACTGGTGAGTTTGTACAATCACATAAGAAAGGTGTGCAAACCGCAAAATGTGACACAGAAGCCATGGTGATTGTCTGCCAATTAAAAAAGAGATCATTCGACAAAAAACGAAAGAGAAAAGGGAGGTGGAAAAAACGAGAAGAAACACGACCTATGCCAAGGTTGCAAAGGCGACCATATCAAAATATGAGGCAAAGAACGTGTATCTTGACGTGGACGGCGAGATGGCAGTTAAAATCATAACCTGTATCATGTACGCCCATGCTAGGAACTTGATGAAGCCGGGAACGTTTTTAGAAGAACTCTACGCCATGCTGGCAGCAAACAGGATTAACACAATGCTCTTTTCCAAGAACTCTTTCTCTGAGGACGCCCTGCACATGAGGTTCATACCTAGGACGCCTTGCACAACCAAAGCACAAAAAACTCGAAGAATAAAAAGATAGAAGAACAAAACACAAAGCAAGATCCGACAAGAAGACCTGATCGCAGCATTGAGGCCTAGAAGCTAAGAGAAATCAAGGCGAGGAAAAAAAGTAAAAAAAAAAAACCCCACCACAACCGATTCTGACAGTAGCGACGACAATACAGACTCAACTACGGAACCACAACGAAGAACAAAGACAAATGGACAAAAAAGGTAAATTGAGAGACCTCAAAATGTACGCTTGCGATGAAGAGCTCTTCTCCACAAAATATCCACCACTTAAATGGAGCTACGACGCCGACGTGGACAATAGGAGGGTATAAGAGGCCCTCTTGATCACCAACACAGTACCCAACGAGGACAACTTCTTGACCCTGACCCCAAAGAGTACAAGCAAACAAAAAAAAACTAAGACAGAAGAGAAGGTAGACTACCAAGGACAGGACAAGACCTAAAGATTGACGGACAAGCAACAAATTAACAATATTGACATTAACCGTTGACGGAAGGACAGACAAATGATTGCAACATTTTTAAAAAAGACAGACCGTGAAATTATACTGATTACCGAACATGGAGTCAACACAGGAACACAGACAAGGTCTGCTGACCAAATTTGCGTGCTCTAACTTATTCTGATTTATGACCTTACGACCTTCAAACTTTCAATAATCCGCAGACTAACCCTAGGAGAACCTTGGCAATTCTATCATTTGAAAGATGATGTAAAAGAACATAAGGGTTTCAAATTTCGTTAGAATCGGCCGAATACTTATGAAGTTATTGCCAAATAATTCCTCAGCTAACTAAGGAGGACCTTGGCAATTATATCATTCGAAGGAAAATATAAAAAAACATAAGAGTTTAAAATTTCGTTAGAATCGGCCGAATAGTTATGATGTTATTGCCAAAACAAAATAATTCCCGGGTTACCTGGGGAGAAGCTTGACAATTATATCATTTGAAAAAAAATGTAAAACAAAATATGCGTTTTAAATTTCGTTAAAATCGAGGGAATAGTTACAATGTTATTACTAAAACATAAACAAAACAAAATTGGGAATGACGGACGGACCAACCGAGTGACATAGTTAGATATAGAGGCGCAAGGGAGTGAAAATTAAGTTGCCAAATAAAAGGACGCTAGCGAGAAACTGCACTGAGCAAAGGTATGACGGAGTTGCGATCACGACAAAGCGAGACCTCAACTTCAAACTACTACCAGAACTTGAAGAGTCATTTTTTGGCGATCGCAATCCCAATCCTGGCATGAGATCTTCTGGTAGCGGCATCGGTAGCGTATCAACCTCCAAGGAGGAAGTAACTGCTCCTACACAATTTCAACGTGATTTTTGGTCACCGAAGGAAAATTTTCTACCGGGTTGAACTTAATGCACACCTTAGTGCAGCAACTAAACTCGGACCAACGAAAGGGAAAGGAACTTGGAACTCTTAATGGACCTCAACAAGTTTGAAAGAGTTGCAGCTAACGTCCCCATATACATGACATAAGGAGTGGCCACGAGGCCACGAGGCCTAATCCTGACTAGCTGCGACTTACCATTCAACTATCATAGTTCCCCGGTGCTCCCTGTCCCGACTGACTACATTCCTATACTCACAATCCTCTCTCCTTCGCGCCCATTCAGATCCCAATACCGCCGACAAAAATCTTTCGTCCAGGCTAACTGCGAAAGGTACCGGGAACTGCTGAACGAATATCAACCAGCAGACCAATCTCGAAGAGATAGACGAAGTGTTAGAAACCCTAACCAACTCGATCATCACGGCAGAGAGGATAAGCGTTCCAACAGCATCCTACAGAACACTCCCCCAGCCTAAATGGTCTATCAAGATGAAGGAGATGGCAAATGTGCATACAAAACTATTAGATCGTTTGAGAAGATTAGGAACGAGCAGAGAAATAGTAACTAGGATCAGTCGCCTCAAAGCTGAACTGACAAAGAGAATTAGAGAACAACAAACAGAAATATGGGACAGACTAATACAAAAGATCTAGGAAGAAGACAATCCAGCTAAGTTCTTGAGATATATACAAAAACTCAGGGAAACAAACACACGGTAAATGACACGCATCAAGGAAGACGAATCGTACATCGAGGAACCAGAAGAACTTGAAGTACGATTCAGGAAGCACTGAAGAGAAGTCTTCTCCATAACACAAGAGGGCAATGAAGACTTTGACCTGGAGTTTGAAGGCGAAGTCATTGATGAGTTAAATGAGGTTATTGAGTCTCCCTATCCATGCACTTACGTCTCCGAACAGAGGGAGATGACAGGACACGGTAGAGCAATAACTACTCAGGAGCTCGGTGATGTCATAAAACCTTCAAACCAAAGGCTATAGGGTGGTCAGAAATAACAAAGTACATTTACCCAACGCACCACCGCATGTGCATCCGGGAATAATAAACATAATGAACGCAGCTCTTAACACCGGCTACTTCCTCGATGCGTTTAAACTTGCAAAGGTTTTATTCATCCCGAAAGGAAACAGTCCTCTAGACCAGCTACTAAACTACAGGCCCATCTCCCTCCTGAAATTCATTGGCAAGATATTTGAAAAGATCACTGCAAATAGGCTGCAAAGCCAGATATCAGAGGGCAAAGTGCAAAACTAACAACAGCATGGCTTCCATACAGGAATAGGAGCTGACACTCCGCTAGATCTGCTATCAGAAAAGCTAGCCAAATCCAGGATGGAGGGAAAGTACGTCGACGTAGTCCTCAGAGACGTACAAAAGACCTTTCACAAGCTTTGGCTGAAGGGACTGCAATACAAGATTGTAAGCCTTTAGCTAAAACCCTGTCATTGAAAAGATTATATGCAACTACGTTATGGAAAGAAAAGCGCAAATGCAGATAGAGGGACACAAGGGGCCAGAATTTGGCCTTGAGGTTGGAGTGCCGCAAGTCAGCTACCTCAGCTCTCTAATGTACAATATCTTCACTATAGATCTTTCGTCACCAGTCAAGGGTAATGCGATGTATCTGCAATTCGAAGATGACATCACGAAGATTGTCTCGAGTACATACAACTAGACATAGTGGACGTCGCTGAGGCGGCAGCGGAGTTCTAAAACATAAACTTGTTCGAACGAAAATGGTATATAGAGACGAACGCTCAAAAGTTCGTCATTATCTCCATTGGATGCTATCTAGAAGACGACATTTATATTGGCGATCAACGCCACCTTACTCTCTGGCAGGCACGGTACTCTTGCTCAAGCTAAAAGACGCCAGTATCCGCTTAGCGAAGGTGGAGCTTGGAAAACTGTTCATGTTCCGCAACCTGAGCCTCAGTACCCTAAGAAGGATTTACTTTTGCTTCGTGAGGTCCAAGCTAATAGACACAGCAGTGGTCACTCAGATAGCAGCGCTCCAAGTCCTGAGTTCAATGCAAAGTGTTCAGAACAAAGCCTCTTTGTTGATAAATCACACAAGAAAACGGGAGTGCATCGCACAATGCACACTACACAACAGAGCACAATTACAATCACCCAATACGCTGATGCAATCACACGTGAAAAAGACTTGGGACAGAGTAGAAAGCGGAATTATACCAGGACTAGACCATGAATTAGACATAGACTCGACGCGACTAAAACTTAAAGTATCTAGACGGATGAAATTCCTAAGCGGCAGATTATCTGCGTTTAGGGTAATAGCGGAAATTTATATATAATCTTGCTTTGATACTTTTATATTTTTATTTTGATTACGATTTTGATTTTCACGTTGATTGGTTTTGTTCTTCACTAGTTTTTTAGTTTCTGTTTTTTACTCTGTTGTAAAATCTTTTTTAATTTTGTATCATGATTTTGACTTTAATTTTGTTTTTAATTTTGTTTTTATTTTGATTTTAATTTTGATAGTAATTTTGATTTTCACTCTGTTATGATTTTGTCCTTCACTAGTATCCTTAATCTATCTGATTTTAACTCAGCTCCAAAATATTATTTGACTAGAATCCTTTAATAGCGATATTTTTTTACCTTATTATCTATGTTTTTGATTTTGTTTTACAATTAGGTTCAGTAGTAATTTCCAGCTAATTATTAAACCAATTAGTTCCGCAATAGATAAATAATTATTTATCTATTGCGGAACTCACTGGTTTATTAATCATTTAACCTTAAGGCATTCATGCCTCTATTATAATAGAGGCATGAATGCCTTAAGGTTAAATGATTAATAATAAATATATTAATAATAATTATAAATGACGATAAAATAATACAAAATAATAATAATAAAATGAAAGATAAAAGTAATAATAATAAATAATAATAATGAAAATAAAGAGTATATAAATCTCTCTCTCTCTCTCTCTCTCTCTTTCTCTCTCTCTCTCTCTCTCTCTCTCTCTTTCTCTCTCTCTCTCTCTCTCTCTCTCTCTCTATATATATATATATATATATATATATATATATATATATATATATATATATATATATATATACAGAAAAAAGCAAAAAAAAAGAATTGTCAAAATAAAAAGTTAACCAAAATTGAATAAAAAAATAAGCATGCAAGATATGCCCTTAACACTAAGGTAAACTTCTTTTGAATCTTTTACTCATCTACTTCTACTACTATCCAAATATTTCACCAATCTTAAAACGTCGATTGTCGATTTCCTTATCTATGATTAGTTATTTTGTAGCCCTTAAGTTTAGGTCCAATAAAAACTATATATAATGTAGTATTCAGTAAATCATTCCATTCCCGGACGGCCTGAAAACTTCGAAGATGTTTTTCATCCTAAACTATGGGAAACCAGCGAACCAGGTCATGAACTTTAGGCATAGCTCATTGTTAGAGACCGTTGTAAATGTGTTTGAGAAGATCCTTAACAGTAGACTAACAACACACATGCTGGACCACTCTCCTGAACAAGGAACAACATGGATTTAGAAAGCACCGCGTCACGGAGACAGCCTTAGCTCATATGCTTTAACATGCAAAAATAGGGCGAGCTAATGGGTGTTGGATTGACGTCGTCTGTAGAGATGAAAAGAAAGCCTTCGATAAAGTCTGGATCGATGGACTGAAATACAAAATCTCGCGACTGAGACTCACTCCCTATTTCGAAAATATCCTCTGCAGCTACTTGAGAGGCAGGCAGCCCACAGGAGCAGAAAGGGAAGGCTTTTGAGTTCCTACCCGGTGTACCGCAAAAAGGATGTCACATGAGGGATATTCCTAAACTTATTGACGGAAGGACGCTCAGCATCCAGTAAGCGGACGATTTCACCTAAATCGTGGTTCAAAGGACAAAATCCACAAGGATGATAGCCAAAGACACGGCTGTAGAAACCGTAAGGATCTCAGGCTTTGAAAGACGCTGGAAAATCCGGACCAACATCGCAAAATTTAAATCAACAGCGATCGGGACACATCGGACCGTCACTCTCAATTTAGACGTAACCGACATCGACACCTTGCCAAGTGTGTCCGTACTCTGCTTCAAGCTTGCTAGCACGGGCATGAACAAACAAATCGGCACAAAAATTGGACTGGAAAACACGGAACTGGACAAAATACAACGATTTAGAAACCTTAACCAAGCAAATAAAAAGAAACTATACATGAGTTAAGTTAGGTCTAAACTCATGTATCCTGTTATATCGCTCAACGCATCCTTATCAAGCAACACGTAAAAGCTTCAACGGTTGCAAAATCGAGGACTCAAGTTCATCACCAACGCTAGGTGGCAAGAGTTTCGGACCTCGACTCCAGTAAGAGTTAGGCATAAATCCGATCAACATCTTCCTAAACAAACAAGGACGAAATATCTGGGCAAGACTTGACACATCTGTTCCTAGGGAGACCCTGGATGCCCTTGACCCAGAAGCAGAAGGAGGTAGATTTACAAACTACCTTCCCAACACTAGAGCGACTGCACCTGGACCAACATACAAATAATTTGAAAAATGAAAAAGAAAATAAGAAAAAAAAACAATTAAATAAAAAATGTCCGTTGTGCAAACAAAATTAGAAAAAAAAGAAAAAAAAAGATTCCGCAGTGGGACACCATTTCCAAATAACGGAGAAGTCCCGCTCACCGGTCATCATTTATTTCTACTACTTCCTTCCATTTTTGTTCCTTTTGCCCTCCGCTCTCTTCATTACTTCTCTTCCCTCTTACTCTATTTCTAAATGAAATCAAACAAACAAACATTCTATTTCTGCTGAAGGCCGATTTTTCGACACTGCATTTGCTGAGATTTATATCGGAATTCATTTTATAACAATTGCTTGGGAACAGACCTTGAGCAACGTTAACAAGAAAACAGCCTAACCGGAGAGTCTTTTGAAATTTTATTCACATTCAAGAAAAAGAGAAAAATCTATTATTATTCGAGAGATATTTACAAGTAAATGAGGGTTTAAAAACTTCATTGCTCTCGCCCATTGACCAGCATGGAACCTGCCTCAGATGTCTGCCATTCATTAATTTCGTCTTAACTATGCCAGCAACTTTGAACTAGCATAATTATAGCCTCATGTGGAACCTAGTTTGAAGACTAGTCCACAGCGGAAGTATGAGTCAGAAATTTTCCCTAAATGAAACTTAACTGTAGCCATCGGGTGAATGAGTAATCTTCACCTCCAATGGACCGGCTAGAACCATAAAGGAAAGCAGCTCACGTCTCTATGTATGCTGGAAGTAGTTATGGCGCAAGTAACCGAGGGGTGGTGACAAAAAGGTTGTGGCAGTTGATTCGGCTGCTACTTTCATCAAGTACACCCTGATTCACCCCCCTTAAGGGACCCAATCAGGACCTATCCATCCATCATCACCCGTTAATGTAAGCAGGAGCGTACATTTAAGTTTTTAGAACACACCGACTCTTTCCTATACTGTCTTTACAACTTCATATCTTCATCATACACTTTTTAAAGAAAGAAGAAAATAAATTACAAAAAGAAAGGAAGATGACTAAGGAAGATACTAAGAGGTTCTCCTTGAGGAGCATACAAGGAAGCAAGACCCCCGAAAAAAGCAAGCTTTGCGAGACGATATACGCTGGACTCAAGGTAGTTCTCGCGTAACTCATCGAAGTGTCCGAGAGATTCATCCCGATATGTGCTGAGATCGGAAATGTGGACTGGCCTTAAGGCCAAAAAAAGCCCCACAAGTGGTAGCTAACCGAACTGCAATATGCCGCAAAGTGGAGAGCCGGGTTGGTGTGCACGTGGCCAAAGAAATCAAGAACGAAGTAGAGAAACAGCACGCATGATCAAAGGTAAGTGAGATTGTTAAATTCCGTGACCACACAGGTTGTCAAAATCACATTGACATCTACAGAAATGGTACACAAGTCAAAGACGGATGGACTCCTTATCTTCAACATAAGGATTCCCGGAAACAACGTTGAACATGAAAATTTCATAGCATACAAATGTGCTTTGTGTGCTATAAGCTCGAAACCCACACCTCAACGAACTGCCCAGAAAAGCAAAGCTGTGGTGCAACGAATGCGCCACATAAGGTCACAGCTTCGATTCATGCAAGAGCACGGAGAAGAAATGCATGAACTGCAAGGGCGAACATAGGACTATGTCCCTAAGCTGCTCGAAGCGAAAGTAAATTATAAAAACGATGGATCAAGAAAATAAAAAGATGAAACTTAGCACATACGTAGGGAAAAGTGATGAGATGCCACCAACATGAGCATCTCCGTCAGAAATAAAAATCACGAGCGACTTAAACTTAAAAATTCTCATTTTCCTAACGCATGCAAATGTTGCTAATGTGGTGAAACCTGGTTCATATAACAAGGTTCTAAACGCATTAATGAAGGCGAATAACTTGCCTTCAACCATTATGACCGCGAATTGCGAATGTTCTAAGGCATTCAAATAATCCGTGATCAGAAGCAACGCACAAGTTAAATCTGGTCTCTAGGCAATGATCGAAGCTCCTTCATCGGAGGAATCCCAAGAGGAAGAAGATAATGATTCAACCTCTTCGGATAGTGACGAAGACCTATGCACTTGCACATAAGGGACGTGTGATAAATAAAATACTCCGAGTTCTCTTCCGGAGAGTGAGAAGCCTGGACACATCAAAGCTGTACCACAGAATAAAAAGAAGAAGAAAAATAAAAGGAAACATCTGTAAATAATATCACATCATGCAACAGATCGCAGTGAAGATTTTGGAAATAAACAACAACAGATGGACGACGAAAGGAACTCCTAATGGAAATATATTTATAAAAATTGATGCAGATGTCATCTTAATTTTGGAGCACAGGATCTATACCCGTAATGAAGAAGGGAAAATTTGAAATTACGATGTATTGCTCACAAATTGCTCGCAAGAGCGCTACGACGCAATCACTTTTGGGATTAAGAAAGGGATAAAAATAGAAACCAGTAAAAAACCTTGAAGAATCCTTTCTCGCGATCGACAACAAACTCGACATCGAAAATTTGGTCATAGCTGCCAAATACCAGCTTCCAAGGAGAGACCTTTCACCTCTTTAGTCTCTCAATGGCCCATATGGTAGAAGAACACCCACGATAAGAATATGGGATCTGAATGCCAGATCTCCCATTAATATCGTAGGAGTTCTTCTGCCAAATAAGCCAGTGAGAGACTGAAGAGGTAAAAGATCTCTCTTTAGCGGCTGGTATTCGGTGGCTATGGCCAACCTTCCACCAATTCGGTTTCAATTGCACTTTCACCACATAAAAAGCAATACTTGCGCTTACGCACTGAATCTATAAAGATCTAAATGATCTGAAGACTGTAGCAACCATACTTTTACACTTGTAACAAGAATTTGACACAATAAACAATGTAATATTACTTAGGAAACTAGTTAATTATGGGGTAACTCGCACCCCACTGCAATCAATCAGGTTATGTTTAACCAAGATAAAGCAATACGTTGAGTCAAATGGCCGTATTCAATATGGTGTCCCAGGGCGGTATCCTTGAGCCAGTCTTATTTCTTTGCTATTTTGAGTGATTTTTCTACATGCTATGAAGGCTAGCATTCAATATAAAAATGTCATCGTTAATAATCTCACATAATAATGAAAATCATTATCAACTAAACTGTGAATAGAGTTCTCTTTTCAGTTTCTACATGGCTTCAGGCCAATAAACTCTCTTGAAACTCATCCTATATCATTTTAATAAACAACAGAAAGCCAAATGGCCTACCCCTAAAATTTTGTGGTAACCAACTTCAACGAGTCGAAGAGATAAAAGTTCTTGGTGTACACATTGACAATAAACTCAACTGTCTTCATTCATATCTTATGCAAAGTTAGGCACTCAATCCCAAATAAAATCCTAGGGTCTCCTAGGGTACCTTCTTTCCTTGTCGTTACTCCTTGTTGTTACTCTCCTCCGGAATTATAATCTAGGTTATAGGCCTCCTATGTAAAAAGTGATTTACTCGACTACTTTTGAATGAACATTTCCTAGCACATGCACGACCATTATTTCAGAGGCTTGATATCTTATCGTTCCCTGACCTTTCTATATCTAAGAATTTGAGCACTTATGCAAAGTATTTTACCACTTTTAACTACCCGTACTCTCCTCGTATTTTTTAGTCCCTTGTCTGAAACTCTATTGTCTCTCATTTGTAAAACCATACCATTACAATGACGAGGCTCTCGTTAATTATCAAGGTGTTTACGATTGTAATGGTCTATCAGCTAACCTGCATGCAGGGAGAACACTTGATAATTAAGATTTTTAGTCGCAGGTGACTCTGTATCTCACTATGTCGATCGGTCGGTCCCCATTTTGCTTTTTTTTTGTTTTGGTAATGAAATTGTAACTATTCAGCCGTTTCAACGAAATTTGAAACCCTCATGTTGTTTTACATTTTCTAGCGAATAATACAGGGTGACCCCTCTAAAAAAAACTGGCCTGCGTACACTTTTTGTGATACATCCTTCATCATTTACTAATCACACTTACTTTGCAGGACATGGTAGAAGCAACGCCTGTGAACACAACTGGATCTCAATGGGAGCTCCAGAAAAGAATATACTCCATCAAAAATTACTAAAAGACAGGCTCGTTCAAGAAAGTGCAGGACACTTTCGTGCATCAGTTCGAATGTGAAAAAGCCCCCTCCAAGAGCAGAATTCAGGACTGGATGGACCACTTCGAGAACTATAGGACAGTGGAGAAACTCAATGCAGCCAGTGACAACCGTCCAAGCCATTCAGGACGCTCAAGAAAGCGTACAACTGAGCTGGTTGAGAGCGTGAGAAAACCAGTTCAGCAGAGTTCAAAACGCTCTACATATGCGCAACGAAGTCAGTCCCTTGGTATATCACGTGAAACTTGCAGGAGAGTGCTAGTAATAAATGTAAATGCCTACCCATACAGAATACAGACGAAGCAGACCCTTACAGCCTTAGGCAAGGAGTAGAAAAAGGCTTGGCAGTCAAGATCCTGGAGAAGATTCAGGAGACCCCGACTTTCCTTAACCTCCTTTGGACCTCAGATGAAGCTCAATTCCACATTGGAGGAAAGGTAAACTCCAGACCAAATAAGGTAGCCACCAAGCCTATACTCTCTTCTAAGGGCACGGTATGGACTGCAATCTCAGCCAGAGGCATCTTCGGACCATTCTTTTCCGAGGAATCTGGCGCGACAGTGACAGTCACCAAGAAGCGGTATGTTGATGTCCTGAAAACCTTCATGAGGGAGCTGCAAACCATGTTCCCGTCGCTTATGGAGAATTTCTGGTTCCAGCAAGATGGAAAAAGCTCTCTCACCTTAAACCTCTCCCGAGATTGGGTGAAAGAGAACTTTGGTGGCCGTGCAATCAGTCTCAAGACTGATTTTGAGTGGGCAGCTCACATCCCAGACCTTAGCCCTCCATATTTCTTTCCCTGGGACTACCTTGAAGACAGAGTGTACGCAGGAAGACCCAGGACCATCACGGAACTCAAGGAATTCATCAGAGAGGAGATTAGAGACATTAGTTGGTCGGTTTGTAAGGACGTCATGGACAACTTTGTGCTGCGCCTAGAGAAATGCACAAAGCTAAATGGAGGTCATCTCGAACACGTCATCTAGAATAAAGAAGAAAAGTCTAGTAAAATACTTATCACCAAAGTTTCATTCAATCTTTGCAGAAAATTAAGAAATGAGGCATATCGAAAGTCGGGGCCAGTTTTGGGGGGTTACCCTGTATAATTGTCAATGTACTCCCAACGTTAGCGCGGGAATTATATTCTTTTGGCAATAACATCATAACTATTCTGCTGATTCTAACGAAGTTGTCAACTCTCATGTTCTTTCACATTTTCCTTTTAATGATATAATTGCCAAAGTCCTCCCAAGGTTAGACGGGAAAATATTTGGCAATAACTTCATAACTATTCGGCCGATTCTAATGATGTTTGAAAAAATACTCAAGGTTAGTCCGGGAATTATTGAAAGTTTTGAAGGTCGTCAGGTCATTAATCACCATAAGATTACCTACTGATGTCAGTCTTCCGGCCCCTTAAATTAATTGAGGTCAGTATCCATTCAAGTAAATTCTCCTTGTGGTCTCCTATGCCTAAACTCACTGTGGAAGAATACGGTTCTCCGTCATCTCCCCCCACCCTGACTTCCTCAGTTCGCCGTTGAGCGTCTTTCCCAAGCAATTTGCGCGAGGGCAAAACGCCATTGTCGCAGACGAATTTAGTCGGCCCCACGTCCCGCTCACAGTGCTGCATTTATCTGCCCTATATAGTGCAAAAATTAGAACAATGGAAAGACTATTAAGGGGGCATCGCAACTTCCCGCTATAGACGCTTATCGCGACCCAAGGCAATTAAGGAAGTATGTTGCCGATTAATCTCTCTCCCCGTCTAGATAATTTTGGAGTATATATTTGATAATTCAGAGTTCACAGGCAGATTGTGTCTGAAGCCACCGTCCAGTACGTTATCCGTTAACGTCTTCGTTAGTCGAGAGGGAATCGACTACATTCTCGCCCAGAGAAGAATTAAGTGATTTTCGAATAGCCAAAGAAGAGCTAGTCGTCACTCAATGTTGTTTGTGGATATAGATTTGGTCCCGCTTCAACCCTTCTTACCACGTTTTCGGAGTTTTAGGATTAGAAAAGCCACCCCCGAAGCATCTCCCATTCGCCTCTTAATGATAACAGGCCCCCATCTTCAATTTCCTGAAGGTGGAATCAGCGTCTCGTGAGACGCCCACAAGTTAAAGGTTAAACTTAGTTCCCTGGTCCTACTAGCCGCACATCAAGGTAAAAGGGATTTAACCCCTGCTTCGTCACACTCCTCAACCCTTTGCCGCTTTGAACCTCAAGGATCCCCTTTGCTCTAGAACTTGCATAATTGTGAGATCATTTCTTAATTAATTATCCCTCAGTTTAAACTTAATTTCTAGTGACAATCATCTTAGGCGTGAACCGTTAATATTTAATTGCATTGCCATTTAACATGCCCTATATGTGAATGTAATCTTTAGTCCTATTAAAGTATATTTTTGTAGCCGTGTTTAAAATATTCATTAGCCTAGCAACTGTGTATTTAAAACACTCTTAGAGGCATCCCTAGGGAGGCCTTAATTTCGCCCAGCCAGTAGGCCAGTGTGTGTATGACAGCGTACACCTGGTCAAACCACGACACTCACCCATCTCTGAGCATTCTAAAATATATCCCGATTTTCCAATTAAATTAACTAACTGTCTTAAAAGTTTATATAAAAGTTTTAACTTGCTTTGATCTCTTATATAGTATCTCCAAAAGAGTAAGGTGATTTGATAAGTACCACGAAGAGGGACATCTTGTCGCTTGCATGTCAGCAGTTCTGTATAGGTCGTGCGCTGTCAATAATTTTGCAATGATGATCAACGTCTATTATTAGACTGCATGCAATTGTATATGACACTGTGAGAATCTGCTTACACAAACACACTACTCAAGTCTATAGGTACAATAACGTTATTATTATTATATATGGGCCCAGGGCTTGGTACCTCCTTAGGTATTGATCCGATAGAGAACTTATGCCTGATCCTTAAAAAGCCTGGTTGAAAGACGGAAGACCGTAAATTATGACACTATTATTAAGCAAAGAATGGAAAGCTCAAAATTTGCTCCTGAAGATTATATAAACCAAAACGAATCCCAGAAAGGTTTCAGTTTTATCTGACCTGCCGGATGGGCCATAAAAACATAAAACTTATAGATATCCTTTTTCTTGTCTTGGAGTAGTTAAATAATATGAAGGAATAAAGATATGGAAACACAGAATTTGCATTTCCCCAATTCTTTGTCCAGGACTATTTTCACTCTCATTCTCTGTACCTAAAGTGTCTGTTCTCGTGTTAGTAATTATCTAGTGGAAAGGCTAGAGCTACCATCCTATTTCTTGTTTACTTTTATGAAAATGGCATGAATTTCTTACATCATTAGTCATACGCTGTTATCATTTTTGCGTTTTATCTGGACAATTCAATTTATTTTTTTAATCTTTCACTTTAGGTTTTATTCAAGAGATAAAAAGCTTAAATTTCAATCTGATACTGCAAATATTTAGGCACATGCAAAACGTAAACATAAAAAGTGACTTGGCCCAAGCATTGTATTTGTCTAAGCTTCGCACTATCAAAATGGCCTGGATTAAATACGTTGTTTCCATTCACACTAACAATAGAAAGATTTCACAGGCTTATACGAGGGTCCTTCTTGCAGAGAGAACCATCTAGTTTTTAGTTTCAAAATCTAATAGCCACTTTATTTACGATGTGATTGAAAGCAAGCCATGGAACGGGATTTTACCCTAGATAATTAGTAGATGGCACTTCAATAGGCATTTTTTATTTGTCGCTGGGACAGAGATTCTCTACCCCATCAAATGGACAATCTATGTAATGGACAATCTCAAGAAGGTTACTAGTGAATTTAAAATAAGATATGAATATATGAAGGGCCATTTTCAAAAATTTGAATTAACTTTCAATTATAATGCTCTTGAGATCAATACACTTGAACAAATTTTCAATAAAAATAAATTAGCAAATATTGAATCAGAGCTTCTAGATATGCGATCATCTTTATGATTCAAGTACCTTTTTCAAAACGAATCTCTGTCAATCTTTTGGGGCTTTTCAGATTGCAAAATAATTTCTTTGCTTCAAAGAGAGGCATTCAGAGTTTTATCAATATTTGGATCGACATACAAATGCGAAATTGTCTTTTCATTAATTAATAACACTCACAAGTAACCAAAGGGAAAGATTGCTAATAAGACATATCGATGAAAATTTCTTAGTTGTATATCCGATATATTACGACGTATAGTCGTCACCGTGGTTATGGAACTGATATATTCGTACCACATGTCATTTAAATATACCCCAAGCTTTATAAAAAACATCATTGATCGTAAAATATCGAAACAAAAAGATAATTTTAACATACCATCAAGTAAATCGTTTAAACTCATGCTAGAACTTATAATGAACTCCAAAAATGTATAATTTCTCTTCAGCACTACTCTTCCATCACCTACCGAAAGTTAGGAATTCAAACGGCACTTAAATCATAATGAAAGTAGAACTCTTGATCTACACGAATATTCCAAATTATAACATAAACAAACATTAAATTAATATCTTAAATTAAGGATTAAATTTCGATTTAAAAAGTAAACCCATGAAATTACAAAAAAGTAATTGAAACAGAAAAAAAATGTACAACAGAATGATTTGTAGACATAACGCAAACAAATTCGAGGATAAACGGTAAAATTCGAACCCCAGGTGACCCAAATGGAAAATACATAGCACAAATATTCTTCAATGTAGAATCCAGAGTCGAACTTCTATAACGATGCCAGGATTTCCAGATCCTACTGGATTGTCTTTCTTCTAGGACTGGTTATTGCACTCCAAAGACAAATGGCGAATATCTATGCCCTGAGAGGTACATGTTGGCCTTTATTTTAGCATTTTTTATCTTTTGAATCGCGGTCACACATGACCCTCTTTAACAACATGGATGGCAGTTTCGGTCTTTTGAAGAATAGAAGCAAAGTTGGGGTCAATGGAGTTATAAAACAATATAAGGTAAACCAAATATCAAGGATTAATACGTTATTTAATGCTATATTAAGCAAATCAAATAAAATATTACTCAAAAAAATACTTTAGTGATACTTTATTACATAAATCAATTTAAAAATTACCTGGATACTGTTTAGAAATTTCAGCACAAAAATAATCAAATTTTTCTGATGCCGTTCACTATACATAAATTCCTATAAATATGAGTGTAAGGATTCTTTTTGCATCCATACATCTTTTTTTTTATTTTAGCTTTATGTTTGTTCCCAAAAAGATTCTACATGGTGAGTGTGAATTCATGTTTTATTAAAAACATAATGTTACGAATGATTTATAGTTTTATTTAAGTGACTTTGGTTACTGTTTTTTTTGTAGGCCTTCCATTCATCTGAGTGCACAGGCAAGAAACTCTAATCGCCTCTACTCGTATCAAATAAACACAAATTTATAGAAAGTTCCTAGGAAACGTCCCTTAATACCAAAAAAGGCAAATAAGATCGCAAGATCTATGAAAGATAAAAACATCTGCTCATAAACCAAACGAATAGGCAAATATAAAAACAATCACTTATAATGGCCTACCAAAAACCCATAAGCTTTAAAACTATTTTCAAATCCAACAGAGAAAATCACCTAAAACGGACAAAAGTAATTTTAATTAAAAACAAACAGCCAAAGTTAAACATCAAATATGCTAAATTTTCTAAAGCCTTAAACATATATTAATAATATTCCTACAAATAATATAGCTCACAAGAACCTAGGTTGGTTCTCTCCCCAATAGAGATCCTCGCATAGGCCTGTGACAAAATACATAAAATAAATCCTAAAAGGGAATATATATATATATATATATATATATATATATATATATATATATATATATATATATATATATATATATATATATATATATATATATATATATATATATATATATATATATATATATATATATATATATATATATATATATATATATATATATATTTTTTTTTTTTTTTTTTTTGTGCGCTCTCTTCTAGCCTTGCAACCATGTGCTGTGACGCCTATGACCCGTGGTGGCGTTCGAAACTTTCAGTCGATAGAATGGGCACGCAATCAAGCTGATCATTCAGTCGGCGAATCAGAATCTTCTTGCAAAGAAAGGACTGCCTGGTGCTTTTCTGTAGGGGGTTGTTGAGGGTCATGTGATCCTAAGTGGTCACAGAGACTCGAAAGATGGCTTGCCTGTCTCTGATAAAGTCCTCGTACGATACAGTGGTAGAGAACAAAGGGAGCTGTATGGTTTGTAGTTTATATACAATACAGGATTTGCTCATGTTGTTCCTAATGATCTAAGATTTACAAGGGTTTTTTATACAATACTTGTAAAGGAGGAGCTAGTGCTTATCTCCTAAAAGAGTTTGAAATAGGATATTACTTAGGAGGAGCTATTGACTAATTTAATGAAAGTTTTTCAATCCTGTGCTAGACAGGAGTTTTTAATGGCTTTTAAGAGGTTTTACCAATAATCAATATATTGATGATTGAAATTAGTATTGAAAGAGGCAGAAAAACTCAATATATATTTTGCTGCAATGTATATTTACTGCTAACTGCGATCCGTCTTAATGGAACACCCTTTATAAGAATGAATAATTCCTATGTAGCCATAGGTCTGGATATGAGGAGTGAGGGATGTTCATAGTCTTCTGATGTTGTAAAGAATAGCTGTCTCAGTGATGAATAAAAAAAATGCCGAGTGAAGTGCCATCTACTAATTGTCCATTGGAAAAGCTGTCATCCACATCGAGAATAACGTGGCTAATAGGTTTTGAAATCAGTAGCTAGATTGTTCTCTTCCCAAGAGAGATCCCTGTGGCGAGAACGCACTACTCCTGGAGTTCGCGAACAACGAGTTCCTGACTCAATGGTTGAGAGAGCCAATGAGAGGAGACAATATCCTTAACGTGGTTTTCACCTCTGAGGATGACATCGTTGACGACCTCTCTGTTGGCGAAGAGCTCGGTGGCAGTGACTACCGTCTAATTAGATTTGTAGTCAAAAGCAAGAAAGCAGGGCCTGCAACTGGTAAATCGAGGAGACTTGATTTGAGAAGAGCAGACTTTGCAGGTCTTTGTGCTAAGCTGACTGACGCGAAGCTAAAAGTGTGGGAGGCTATTGAAGACTCGTGAAACAGTTTCAAAACCATATTCATGTGTCTTTAATCGTGTTTCATCCCTCTGAAATGCCTCCGTCGGTCTTCTGTTTAACCAAGGTGGTTTAATCGAGAAATCGGCCAACTGCTTAGGGAGAAGAGAAATGTGTACCGGCAATCGAAGATCTCGAGTGACTGACGAATACCAGAGGCTAGCCAGGGAAGTGAAGTCTAGCATAAGGGCGGCTAAGCGGTCTGAGGAACTCCGTATAGCGAGACTTTGTAAAGAAAATCCCAAGGAGTCCTTTGGATATGTTAACAGCCGTAAACCATTCCATCGAACGATTGTCCCTTTCAGGAATGAGGAGGGGACATTAAAGCACTCAGCTAAAGAAAATGCTAACCTCATCAATGAATACTTCTCTTCAGTGTTTACTGAAGAGTGTGGTCCCATCCAGCAGCCAACTGATTCTTACTCGGGGGAAAAGCTGGCGGATATGGACTTCACCGAAGGAGAAATAGAAAAGAAGATCACTGACCTAATGACGAATAAGTCACCTGGCCTGGATGGGTTTTCAGCTAAAGTGTTAAACGAAGTGCGCGATCAAGTGTCACGACACCTGAGCGCAATCTTCAACATGTCAATCCGGACCGAATGCGTTCCTAGAGACTTACGTGAAGCGAAGGTGACTTCTATCTTCAAGAAAGGAGACCGTAGCCAACCTTCGAACTACCGACCTATCAGTCTGACTTCGATAGTCGGTAAACTCATGGAGAGCATGATGGTGGACAATATGATGTCGCACTTAGAGTCAAACCTGCTACTGAGGAGTTCCCAGCACGGCTTCCGAAGGCAACGGTCATGCCTGACAAACCTTGTGGAATTCTTCCACTTCGTCTTTAGTGAGCACGATCGGGACAAGGTGGTGGGTGTGGTGTACTTAGACTTTCAGAAAGCCTTTGATAAGGTACCACACCGCCGCCTTCTCCGAAAAGTGCGAGCGCTGGGCATAGACGGAAAAGTAGCCAGCTGGATAGATAACTGGCTAAGTGGCAGACGGCAACGGGTGGTGGTGAATGGACAGGCTTCTGAGTGGGTGCCCGTTACTAGCGGGTTGCCTCAAGGTTCTGTCCGGGGACCACTACTATTCATCATCTACGTCAACGACATAGACGGTGACATGGTTGCCAAGATTTCTAAATTTGCCACGATACTAAGCTTGATATGAAAGTTGGAAAGCATGGAAATACTGCCCGCCTGCAGGAAGATATTTGGAAGATTGGGGAGTGGTCAGACACGTGGCAAATGCTTTTTAACGTGGGGAAATGCAAAGTGATGCATATCGGCCACCGAAACCCTCAATCTCAGTATATCCTTAAGCACACTGCTATTGAATCCACCGACACTAAGAAGGACTTGGGTGTAACAATCACTAGTAACCTCAAGTTCTCGAAACAGTGCATTGAGGAGGAGAAAAGGGCCCGAAGGATGCTAGGCTACATAAAGCGGTAGTTTGGATATTGGAACAAGGAGATTGTACTGTGTTTGTACAACTCACTTGTCCGACCGCATCTGGAGTATGTCGTACAATTTTGGAGTACTTCATTTCGAAAGGACATCGCAAAATTGGAATGCGTGCAAGCCAGGGCAACCTAACTGATTTCCTCTATCAGACATTAAAGTTATGAAGATAGATTAAGGGAATTATTTCTGTTCTCGTTGGAAACCCGTAGACTGCGTGGTCAGCTCATCGAAGTTTTCAAAATACTTCGAGGGTTAGACAATGTTGACTACAGGGATATTTTCACACTTGCTGAGAGCAGAACAAGAAATCACAGCTTTAAACTTGCACTGAAGCGCTATGACCGCAAACTGTATGTAAAATTTTTAACGTACAGTATCTGCGGTAGTTGGAATGCACTTCCAGTGGAAGTTGTCAACAGTGAATCTGTTGACGAGTTCAAGTCAAGACTAGACAGAGTCTTGGCAAGTGACCGTTTAAGGACGTAAAGCATTTGAGCAGAGATGTGCCCGCTCGACTGCTAGTCCAAAGGTACCCTCTTTGAATGGACTGTAAGGTCTTCTAGGGTACTTTCTTTTCTTGTTACACTTCTTGTTCGACATCTTTCTATGGCTAGTATGAGTAGATATAACGTATTTAAGCCAGGTCATTTGGATAGTGCCAAGCTTAGACAAATAAAAACTGTTGAGCCAAGTCACTCTTTCTGTTATCCTTTTGCATGTGTCTGAAGTGTTTGCAGTATCAGATTGCAATTTACTCTTTTTATTGATTTAATGAAACATAAACTGAAAGATTAAAAGATTAAATTGAATTGTCCACATAAAACGCAGAACCGACAACAGAGTAGGACAAATGATTTAAGAGGTTCTGTGTCATTTTTCTAAACTAAACAAGACAGAGGATGTTACCTCTAGCACTTTCATTAAATAGTTACTAAGACGTGAACAGAATCTGGAGGTGCAGAGAATGAAAGTAAAAATACTCCTGGCCGAAGAATTGGGGAAAAGCAAATTCTGTGCTTCCATATCTTTATTCCTTCAGATTATTTAACTGCTCCAAGACGAGCAAGATGATATCTATAAGTTTCATATTTTTTATGTCCCGTTCGGCAGGTGAGATAAAACTGAAACCTTTCTGGGATTCGTTTTGGTATATATAAACTTCAGGAGCAAATTTTGAGCTTTCCATTCTTTGCTTAATAATAGTGTCATAATTTACGGTCTTCCGTCTTTCAACCAGGCGTTTTAAGGATCAGGCATAAGTTCTCTATCGGATCAATACCTAAGGAGGTCCTAAGTCTTGGGCCCATATATAATAATAATGTTATTCTACCTATAGACTTGAGTAGTGTGTTTGTGTAAGCAGATTCTCACAGTACCACATACAATTGCATGCAGTCTAATGATGGACGTTGATCATCATTGCAAAAATATTGACAGCGCACAACCTCTACTGAACTGCTGACATGCAAGCGACAAGATGTCCCTCTTTGTAGTACTTATCAAATAAACTTACTCTTTTGGACATAATCGTACCATATAATAAATCAAAGCAAGTTTAAACTGTTATATAAACTTTTAAGACAGTTTGTTAATTGAATTGGGAAATTGGGATATATTTTAGAATGCTCAGAGTTGCGTGAGTTTAGGGAAGAGAAACCGCAAGGAGATATTACTTGAATGGAGACTGACCTCAAGGAGGTTAAGGGGCTGGAAGACTGACATGAGTAGGTAATCTTATGGTGATTAAGTATATTATTTAAAAACAGGTTCTGCTGACCAAAAGTCGCGTGCTTTCACTTATTTTGATTTATGACCTTACGACCTTCAAAACTTTCAAAATTTCCCCACTAACTTTGGAAGGACCTTCGCAATTATATCATTCAAAGGAGAATGTAAAACAACATATGGCTTTTAGATGTTGGTAAAATCGGCCGAATAGTTATGATGTTATTGCCAAAACAAAATAATTCCCGGGATAACCTTGGTAGGACATTGGCAATTCTATCATTCGGAAGAGAATGTAAAACAAAATAAGGTTACAAATTTCGTTAGAATCGGCCGAATAGCTACAATTTTATTACAAAAACAAAAAAAGCAAAACGGGGACCAACCTACCGACATAGTGAGATAGAGTCGCCCGCGACTAAAAATGTTAATTCTTAAGTGTTCTTCCTGCATGCAGGTTAGCTGATAGACCATTACAATCGAAAACACCTTGATAATTAACGAGTACCTCGTGATTGTAATGGTTCGATTTTTAAAATGAGAGACAATCGCGTTTCAGGCAAGGGTATCCATTTACCGCGACCAAAAAATAAGGGGCACAGTACGGGCAGGTCAAAGTGGTAAAATGCTTTGCATAAGTGTTAAAAATTCTTAGATATAGAAAGGTCAGGTAGCGATAAGATATCAAGCCTTTGAAATAATGGTCGTGCGTGTGCTAGGAAATCTTCATTCAAAAGTAGTCGAGTAAATCACTTTTACATAGGAGAACTTGAACCTAGATTACCATTTCATAGGAGAGGTGAGAGTACCCGAGGGTAAAGGACTGGTTGCTAAGGAAGTTATTTGGGATTGAGTGCATATCTTTGCGTAAGCTATGAATGAAGAAAGTTGTGTTTATTGTCAATGTGCACTCTTAGAACTTTCAGTGAATATCCTGGAACATGGCAGCATCATTTTGAGGTAGTCCATCATATATAGCTGGGTATTTCTAAGATAATTTCCTACAGAGCTGCCTTCTTCTCTCTGGCTAATAACACAGGCCTGCGTTTGAAAAAGAATCTTTTGTTCCTGCGGTTTTCTTTAGTGATTCCTAACGAAATTGTTCTCCTAAATTGAAATATGACATTCATTTTGCTCAATCAGGTCTGGTTTTTGAGATACAGCGCACTACTGTTTTTAGAAAAGGGCCATTTTTGAAAAAATCCCTTATTTATATAAAAGTTATTTAATAAATTACAATTACTTGTAATAAAAAAAATACCGACTCAATTCGACTTTCTTTCAATTAATTTTAAACTTACAGACTACTTATGAGCTTACCCAGAAGTGCAAAGAAACTATTTTCCGAGAAAAGAAGTCCTTGATGACTTCCGCTTGTGAAGCGATGTTAGTTCGTCGCGTTTAAGACACCAGCAATAGTCAGCTAACATGTTGATGTCCCAGCGTCCTTGATATCTTGTCTCCATCGTCTTTATGTCTTGGTGAAATCTTTCTCCTTGTTCCTTGCTATAATCTCCACAGTTTGCAAGGAAAATAGTCAAGATGTGACTGGATAAAATGCATTTTTATCGACATGCAAGCTCCTATTTTTTCGAAGCTTTTCATAAGCTCATTTACATGTGAGATATATTCTGAGATTCTTTTATTTCCTAGAAAACCGTCGATTACTTTACTAAACGCTTGCCATGCTTCTTGTTCACTGGCTTTCATATTGGTGTAAAAATGCTTGTCCTTTAACAGAGTTCTAATTTGGGGACCAACAAATATGCCTGCATGGAGCTTGGCATCACTGATCTGTGGGAATTTTTGCAGTAGATACTTAAAAGCTTGGCCTTCTTTATTCAGTGTTTTGACAAATTTCTTCATCAGGCCAAGCTTTATATGAAGAAGAGGCAGTAAAACATTTTTGGGAGGGACTAGAGGTTGAGCTACCACATTGTGGCAGCCAATTTGGAATGCCTCTCGAGATGGCCAGTCTTTTTGCTTATAGTGAAGACTATCCGCCCGGCTATCCCATAAGCCCATGAAGCATGGATATTTTGTGTAGCCTCCTTGCATCCCAAGAAGAAGGCACACAACCTGAAAGAAAACATATTGATGCATATTGATGTACATGGTTTCTAAAAACTTCTATTTTTTGCATAGGCAATTTTCACTAAGTTTATTAGGGGTAGGGAGAAACTAATATGTGTATAATACCCTTCTGTCATTGGTATTTAGAAACAAACATTCCTTGAAATATTTAAAAAGTTCAATAAAGTAAAATATATCTTACCTTGAGATCACCACATATTAACCAGTTCTGGTTAGAGTACTTGATTGTATCAATCAATACTTTCATATTTTCGTAGTTTTCTGTTAACTGAACTGAATGGCCAATAGGTACAGATGCCATTTTATTGCCAATATTTAAGAGTACTGCCTTCAAACTTCTGCTAGAAGAATTAATAAAGAGCCTCCATTCCCTTGGTTGGTAAGGAACGCCAAGTGCCTAAAATTAAACCTTTTACATCATTGCAATACACCAAAGAGCTGCAAGAATCCACTGCAAAGAACTTTCGAAACTCTTCTTCTCTATTTCAGAACCAAAAGTATGTAATTTCTTGAGAGAGGAGGTTGCTCTCACTAAGACGGGATGCAAGAAGTTGTGCGTTCTCTTTAGAAAGACCAAGATCTCTAGTCAAGTCATTTAATTGACCTTGAGTGAATGGTCTTGGAAAAGTCATTGTAGACGTAGGCTGATATGTCACTTAAGTGTCAGTGTTATCCAATTCTATATCTTCTATATTGTCTTGTAGCTCAGTATTTTTAGGTGGAAAAGAACTGGAACTTCTGGACCATGTGGTTGTAGTTTAATGGCAGAAGGAACATCCGGATAGACTACAGTGTGTTTGTTCTTCTTATTGACACCTGAAAAAAAGTTTCGCATACTTAATTTACATACTTTTAATTTACTCGACCCTCGTTTCCACATTTTTATACAAATTTTTTATACCAGGTAAATTTACAATTTTTAAATACAATCAATTTTTATATACAATTTAACCACAATTTTTCTACCAGCATAATACACTATTTTTATACACAATTACAATTTTAATAGGCTACCAAAAGATTTGTATAAACATTTCTAGATTTGTCAAGGACTATATTGTTAAAGTAATTATCTCACCTTTAAGATTTGTCCTGCAAAAATAGCAGTCTGTAATGTGGTCCTTGCCTTCTCTCCACACCATAGGTACACCAAATGACAAACAGTTCGTTTTGCCCTCACTCCAGCGTCTTAAGGCTATGACACAGGCTTTGCAGCACATATGAGCAGCAAAGTTTTTGTCTTGATCACCTAGCTTTATTCCAAAATATGCATTGTGAAGGAACTTTACTAACGGCGTTATAGTGCATTGCTGGTCACTAAAAGTTACCTTTCCACAAACAAAACAAAATCTATCAGGACTGTTTTTACACTTTCTATTCATTTTTATGAAATATAAGGAGTTTTGCTAATGTATTTGCCTGCAAAAAATTCACAAAGATAAATAAAGTTTTAGAAATACACTTTAAACACTGTTCATAGATAAGAAAAGTCGTGGATTAAAAAACCAACACTTAGTTGGAGAGTGAGCAAGCAACACACAACCACTCGCGCTCGCGGTCAGCTAGAGACTGAGCT
This sequence comes from Ceratothoa steindachneri, assembly GCA_963969495.1. Lineage (NCBI taxonomy): Eukaryota > Metazoa > Arthropoda > Malacostraca > Isopoda > Cymothoidae > Ceratothoa > Ceratothoa steindachneri. The sequence goes on from OZ018321.1 coordinate 128,431,061, forward strand.
CTCTAACGCCATCTAGGGAGCTTGGTCTGTATCTTAAAAACTAGATCTGATTGACCAATATGAATGCTTGATTTGGATTTAAGAGACAAATTTCATTATGAATCACCTATAAAACCCTCAGGAACATTTTTGACGAAGACCATTGTAATACATGGATCCTTCATCTTTAGTTTCTGTTGTACTTTTACTCGGAGGAGTACCAGCCCTGAGTCCAAGACTTATTTTAATAATTCCAACTCCTTTGTATCCTTCTTTTCAAACTCCAATTAAACCACTTTGGGGGCTTGTTTTATTGATACTTTAAGGGCTCTGGATATCTCATGGGACAAGTCAACTCTAAGTTCTTGCTCTTTCCAAGCTATACTTTCCTGGACATTCGGACAAGAGTCGAGGTTGGTGACGAGTTAGTTTGCGCAATGTTTGCATCAGGTAATCAAGACGAACTGCTTCTATTAACCTTTGGCATTTCTTAAGGGGGATGCCGAGTCAAGTTTTAGTACGGAGGAGGGACGAGATGGGTCAAGGCGCTGAAAATTAGAACATTGCGATGGAGAGGCATGGTATAACGTCATTACTCTACGAACGCCGCGGTATAGAGCGGCAGTGTCCAATATAATTCGTTACTCCTATCCGATGACAGTTGACTCTGTATTATCCTGGAAAACGCCACCAAATATTCATTGATTGTCCTTTGAAATTACTCTTAGGAGACATTTTGGTATCATTCTTTGTTATTGAAACGAAATTTCCTTCTGTCAAATCTTTGGCATTTGGCGGTAATATGGAAATCATTTAATTTCCTTGTGGCCACGGAACAATAGAAAGAGCGAGCAAGGCGCCAAAATCAATTTCGAAAAAGCCTCCATGGTATGACTAATGACAGATAATAGCATATTATAACGTAACGACCGATATTAGACTACTATACTTAGTACAGTAACAATGTAATAGTCTAATTTTAGATTTTTAAAGAGCCATTTAGTGCACCTCTAGTACAAAGCCATTTTAAAGGAATGTAGCAAATATCTGAACGACTCATTTGCGCCAAATATTTTAACTTTATATATCAGGAGTGATAAATGAATGTGCCAGTATTTGTGTCTCGGGAGCGATTGTGTACGCGTGAGCTGAAATTAATTGGTGTCCCACGTAGTCGAGCTTACACATATGCCAGGGTCAATCTTGGAGGAGAACAGAGTAAGATGATTGAGAACGTACTTCAAACAAACAGTGCCTAGAGTCGAGGCACAATTTACTCCAATAAATGTAGTTTTTAACCTTTTAAATAACGTGATGATTTAATAAACAGCCATAATACTACTTGGTAATTTCGTTTCCTAAGTTGCTTAAATTTTTCATTTGTAATTTTATGCTCAATTCATTTATATTTAAAGGGATTTTAAAAGATTAGAGGATTGCTTACCCTATTGCTCTCAACGACCGTGTGGGTAACTGCCTCAGTTGTAGATGTTGGGCAGAACCTGAATAGGTTCTCCGCTCTAGATTTAGAACATCCTAAGTAGTTTCCTCTTTAATCAACCCTGACTATATACGTTATACACATTTTCGTTTTCATTTTTATCCTTTCAAAGCAAATCAGTCCTTACAGAGATGCTTTAGTTGATTTTCCCTTCTAAGTTGAAAGTATGATTAATTATCTATAAATAATTATGTAAAGTTGTATTTATGCATACAATACCCCAAACGAAAATTGCTCATTTACCAAAGCAAAAAAAATTCCCTGTCCTTGTTAGTCAGCATTTTCATTCATTGCAGATATTCTTCACTCGCTTTTGGATTATTTGTTCTAAATAAATAATAATAATTATAATAAATGCTGTTAGACCTAATAAAGATGAGGAGAATAAAACCGCTTAATATTTTTTTGGTAACGTTGTTTCGTTTTTTAATGTAGCTCCAGCTTCCATGAAGACAATTGTTAGTTATTACTTAAACCTAAGAAATGAAAACCAACGAGGGCATTTACATCGTCGTTTTTGTAAAGAGATATCGGTAAGGTAGTGAAAATTTATGGGTAATATATGGCCGCAGATTCAATTGCGGGAGCACAAATCTATAGAGGTCGGCTGCGCCATGGTTTCCCTGGTGTACCGACATCCACTTTTCCGGGTTCCATGAAGAGAAAATCGCAGTTTTTATATTAATTATTGAACACTTTTGGCCTGTCTTATTTAGTGGATAGACAAATTTTTCTTAGTTCATATTCCAAACAAAACTCGAAAAGATACTAAATCACTTTCTAGTGGTCGAACTACACCATAAATAGGCTTTGTGCTGGATTCAATAGGACCGAAAAACACCTACACAAAGTGGACGAGAATTGCTCCTATTTTATCTAAGTATGCCTTACTGAAATGTAGTGTAAAGATTCAATATTGTATTGGTTGTAAATGTACATATATATTTGTATTTAAGAGCATGAGACTGTGAGACTCAAAGGGAGCAAAGGCCAAACGCTCGAACACCTGTTTGATAAGACTGCCCAAGTCGTGTCTCGAGATAAAGTTATTAGACATGGAGGTTTCCTTTGAAGACCGAATAAACACAGCTGCTGACCGTAAGAGGCGATGCAGCGAGAAGCATATCAAATGACACGAATAAACATTGGATCCAAAATGTAGAGACGGTGTAGAGGCAGCTTAGCTCCGCCCAAGAGGTAGAGAGTTGAAAGTTTTAATATGGACGCGGGTCCTTTCTGGCCACGCTGTCTGTATTTTGAGCATATATAAAGAAGAATCAGATAGAGAGATAGATATAGATCAGATCAGATCAGATCAGTCGGATTACCATTACTATATTTACTTATCTTTCACGCTATGGGCCTTCAGCCCATATTCGCGTTGTTAATACGCTTTGTAATTGCACCGCTTAAAAATAACTTTCGTTATTTAAATAAAGTGTCTATTATAGTAAGTCCATTTTTGACTTAAGCCTTCAGTAAGCTCAGCCAAACAAAAGAAGACCTGAAAATTATTGATCTTTGGAGTCGGATTAATAAATCACGGCAACGACACCCATCACTCAAAAGTTAGGACATCGTCACCCCCCTGAGCTGGTGCTCGTCATTTGCTTTATGCAACTGGTGACTCATACTACACCTGCTTATCGTGTCATTCATTCCTCAACCATAACTGTGACCATATATATATATATATATGAAATGAAAAACTCACAAAGTATCACGTGAGGGTAGCAAATGAATGCAATGTCCCGCAGGAAAAAATGAAAAGGTGTTTCCAAGTACTTTCGAACTTTATTAAGGTCCTTATCAAGGATAACTTAATAAAGTTTGAAAGTACTTGGAAACACCTTTTAATTTTTTCCTGCGGGACATTGCATTCATATATATATATATATATATATATATATATATATATATATATATATATATATATATATATACCGGGTGTCCCAGAAAAAAGTTAACCGTACTTTGAATTAGCATAACTACAAAACAATTAGAGATTTTTGGATCCTGCAAAAGGTGTTTTATTTAACAACTATTTATCTGTCGATTCTAAGAATTTCATTAAATTCCCTTGTATGATATTGATACACTAATGGGTTTAGTTGAGGCTATCAAAAATATGTTTGCGCAAGGAAGTAAAATAATGAAACGAAGCCTAGGAAGGCTAGGCCACCGTGCACTCTCAAGAGAAGCCTATGGAGCCTAGGTAGCCTAGGTCACTGTGCAATTCTTCACGCAAAGCCTTGGCCATTTTACAGTGCTTTTTCAGCTATGCTGTGGTATGGTCTTGTCATTATTGCTTACTAAGCAAATCAAAGCGTTGCTGTGTAAAAGTTTATTTCCAAAGAACCTTTTTAATCCTACAGTTAACAAAAGATCAACTCGTATTTATAGTCACAATCTTTATTAAGACTGGCAGTATTAAACAAGTACAAGATTCATTTCAAAAACGTCTTCCAGGTAGGCACCCACCAAGCAAGCCTACAATTTGGAAAAATGTTCGCAAATACCAACATGAAGGAACATGCTTAAATCTAAATAAAGGTCGTTCGGGTCGTATGAGAACCATAAGAACAACAGAAAATATCGAAAATGTTAAGATAAAACTTATTCAAAATCCACATGTATCAGTCAGAAAGAATGGGTTACAATTGCCAAAGTCATCATTTAACCGCATTATTAAACATGACTTAAAATGGTATCCCTATAAGATGCATGCAAGACACCAGCTTCTTGAAACTGATTTTCCTCGTCGTAGACAATTTGTCGAATGGCCTTCCCATAAACTTGCTCGTTTCTTGGAAAACATTTTGATTGGTGATGAGGCAGCCTTTTTCATGAAAGGAAAGGTAAATAGCCATAACATTCGGCAATATTCGCCGCTGAACCACCCCCTAGCATTCAACTTTGACACACGTATTTGTCAGCAGAAAGTGTCTCTGTGGATCGGAATATGCGGGAATGGCTATCTTGTCGGGCCATTGTTTTACGAGAATAACTTGAATCGTGCTGTCTACCTGACCATGATCAACGAAAGGATCTTCCTGGAACTCCGCCAGATTTAGGGCAATCAATTCAATAGACTTTGGTGTATTCAGGAGGGCGCAGAAGCATATAGACAGCTTGTTTTAAGAACAAGACTAACAGAAACGTTTGACAACCGTATTGTCGCGCTAAATCATGCAATTGAATGGCCCCAAGATCTCCTGACTTAACACGGTGCGATTATTTCTTATGGGAATATCTCAAGAATAAAGTGTATTCTACTCCACCACAAAGCATCAACCAGTTAAGAGATAGCATCACACGTGAAGTCAATAGACTTAAGAAAAATCACAAGTTAATCAAAAAAGTTGTTCAATCAATGCGATCAAAGGAGCAACTGTGCTTGGAAAGAAATGGAGGACATATGTAAGGAAACCGTTCTTAGAAAATTAAAAAATGAATTTGTATTACATACACATATGAAGAGGTGTTTTTGTTAAAAATGGATTTAAATATATTTATTGATTTTAAATTTCGAAGTTTCATTATTTTACTTCTTTGCGCAAAAATAATTTTGATAGCCTTCACTAAACCTATTAGTGTATCAATATCGAAAAAGGAAATTTAATGAAATTTCCAAAAGCGACAGATAAATAGTTGTTAAATGTGTTTGTTTTGCAGGACTCAAAAATCGTTAATAGGTTTGAGTTATACTAATTTAAAGTACGGTTAACTTTTTTCTGGGATACCTTATATATATATATATATATATATATATATATATATATATATATATATATATATATATATATATATATATGTGAAAGATAATGTTAAACCACAATATTTGAATCAAGATTTTACTTATAACTATCGAACTAGTTTCGACAAGATGCCATTTTCAATTAATAATGAAGAAACTAGGCAAGGAACACAGTATATATAAGGTAAGACACATCCAAAACAAAATGAAACAGCAGGAAACATTCTGGAAAAAACTCTAGTGAATCTGGCGTGAATGTCAAGCTAAACAAAATGAATTGGAACCAGAAACAATCTGGAGAGTTGCTAATCTCCGAGACGGATTGCGTCCGGGGGACTTATAAATAAGATTGGCGACTCTATTCGATATATATTTGTAAAATTTGTATTATCCTTCAGATGAATTGAAATTATCAATTTTGTTGATGTATTCCGCACTTCTCCTCTCAATATAATTGTTTGATTTATAACTGATTTTTGCAAGGTTAAAATCAATTCTATGCTCGTGCTTTTGCAAAATATCAGCTAAATGTTCTTTCACCCTCTTATTAAAGAGGCCTGACTCTCCGATGTACTTTAATTTGCAATTATAGCATGGTATACTGTAAACTCCAGCCTGGAGATTGATTGGGTGCAGCCCACTCAATTTATCTGAAGGGTAATACAAATTTAATTACAATAATTTAGTAAATAAATATATAGGTTAAGTTTAAAGTTATATAGTTTAAGATCTAATTTATTTCTAGGCAAAAAAGTATAGAAAGGAAAGGTTAAAAACTAGAATTTTATCGAGTTCTAATGTCGAAATAACAAAATAATCTGCTCCCTTCCGTAACATTTGGCAACAAAAATGATCTAGATGGGATTGTAAAAGCTGGATTGGAACTCATCCTTTTTCTTCAGTGTGCTAATTTTTGAATTTTTAGTTCAACCACGAGTGCTCAATTCCTTGTGTATGAGCGCCTAATGCAGGATCGTCATAATGATGTTGATGATTAACTGAAGAATGGAGGTATCCGATGGTGGAAAGACTGAACCAATTTGACATTCCCCTAGAATTATTGATACCAAAGTGTTCTTATCACGATGTTTTACATAATAATATCGGTATTCAGATATTTGCTTTAATCCCCAAATGCACAAACCATCTATCCTTGGACCATAGTTTCGTTTGTTTGTCACATTAGCCTCAACATGATCTAAACATCAAGGATAATCACCTTTTAACATCCTTCCCCGATTGTATTTACGTCTTCCGGCGAATCTTGTCTCGTCAATTTGAAATGGTGAATCAAACGTGCCAATCATTTGACCATTAGATGACAAAATTGCTGTACTTCCTTCGCTGCACATATTATACCAGTCGGTAATAGCAAGGGCGTATCCAGGACTTTTCAAATGGGTTCGTTAGGAGCGGGGCTGCTCAATTTGGTTAATTTAGCAAGCGTGGCAAGTAGGCGAGCAAAACGAACCCTCACACATATAAGGAGGCTTAAGAGACTGTAAGCTCCAAGAAAATATCGTATTAATTCCTTGTTTTTTATTATATAGGAATTGTAAGACTGAATATGGTGTAAGATTTGTTAAAACAATGTTAATATCAGTAGAAAAAATAAATTTAATATTATTAAATTTAAATTTATTATTCTCAATTGTTTTGTATGTTGCACGAGACTGTATAGGAGTGGTATAGGTGGGGTTAGGAATAAATGCAAAATAATATTCTGGTGTGGGTATAGTGCTCACATTGTATGCTAGAATGAGACAATCAAAAATATCGCAAAATTAGGCTCCTTGGAGTTTTATAAAGTCTTAAAATGAAGCAGCTATAAACCAAATTAAAGGGAATACAAATGATAAGTGCTGTAAAGGGAACATTGTTCCCCAATCGTAAATACCTTTTATTTTTCATTATACTAGTAATATAGATTAAACAGCTTAGTCATATTTCTCTAAATTATTATCTCAATCACTTGCTTATTTTTACCACTAAGTAAATAATTTTTATTTCTGTTATTTTATTAACTTTAAAAGAATTTGAAAAAGAAATGAAACACTAGAATTTTTTTAACTTTAAGTTAATAAATATGAAAATAATGTAAAAGTCTAGAGAAAAAAATTATAATCTAATCTTTTCAATATATTTCATATAAATTGAGTTTAATTGACAAAAAAAAGGAAATGTTTTGCGGCGCTGAAATTGGAGAAATGGTGATATTTGGCAATAATACAAAGCTTAAAGAGCAAGTAATTCTCTCGTCTTGATATTAAAGAAAGTATTGTATTAATCCCTTGCTTTTTATTATATAGCAATTGTAAGACTTGCATATTGTGTAATTGTTAAAATAAGTTAATATAGGTAGAAAAAATAAATTTAATATTATGGGAACTAATTAAATGTATAAAAATTAATTCGAGTGAAATATCAAAATGCCGTATGTGTTCCGGCCGTGTATGTAAAACGAGAGCTGGACTGTGTTTAAGGATGGTGCTGACTCGCCTACAGTGGAGCGTGGGAAGCCTTCACCACCACGTGTTCGGCTACACCAGGGGGGTGAGCACGGCGGACTGCCTCATCACCCTCCTGGCTCACGCCAACAACCACCCCACCATCGTAGTCTTCCTTGACCTCGAGAAGGCTTTCAAGCTGGCTAGCCCCCGCGCCATACTAGCCGCCCTTGTGAGGAAGGGCATCCGAGGGAGACTGCTGGGCTGGCTCCAGGACTACCTTCACCAGCGCCGAGCCCGCGTGAAGTTCCAGAGTCACAAGTCTTCCTACCTTACCTTCAAGAACGAGACACCCCAGAGCGGCATCCTCAGCCCGTTCCTTTTCAACGTGCTAATGGAACAGCTGGTCGCCCTCCCCTATCGGGAAGGAACCATCCTCCTTAGCTACGCCGACGACCTGGCGTTCATCGTCACCGGGTGCGGCGACAAGCTCGCGCGGGCCCAAGAAGCGCTGCACCTCATCACTGCCAAGTGCGAAGAGCTGGGGCTCAAGATCTTGGCCGAGAAGTCCCAGGCCATGGCCATCAAGACTTGCACACCTGCTGGCCAGCAGCTTTGCGTCCAAGGAGTCGGCCTGGCCTGGACCGACTCCTACCAGTACCTCGGAGTGTGGGTGGACAGACGGCTGTCCTTCACGCAGCATGTCACGCACCTGAGGGAGCGGACGCAGGCCCGGCTGAATGTGATGAGGGCCATGACGCGGCCGAGCGCTGGTGCAACCTTTCACGTCCTCCGCCTCTACTACCTCCAGGCAGTGCGCTCCCTAGTGGAATACAGTGCACCGGTCCTTGTAGCGCTGCCCCGGCAGCAGCAACAGCGCCTAGAGGTAATACAAAACACCACCATGAGGACCATGTTAGGGGCACCCAGGTGGTGCACTGCCTGTGTCATACACAGTAACGGCAAACCTGGTGCCCCTCAACGCCAGGGTGGATTGCATTGTGGCCTGTCGGGTGGCCAGAGTGCTCCAGCGCGACGTGGAAGGTGTTGCGCAGAGGAGACTCCGAATGGCCGTGGCGCAGGGCATCGAGTGCCTGCGTAACAACAGGTGGCTCGTAAACGTCAGCCTAGCAACCAACTCCCTCAACCGGGCAGGGAACTGGCTGTGGCGCGACCCTGACACCCCCAACCCCGCCTACGTTCCACCACCACCCAGCTGCACACTTCACCGCCACACAGCTGCCTGACAGCAAAGCGAACTGCCTCACCGAGGAGCTGCGCCAGCACGCCCTCATGACCATGTCTGAGGTCACGGAGCCAGGCAGCGCAGTGTACTTTACCGACGGCTCCGTCAACCCCGAAAGCAGGAGGTCCGGCGCCGCCTTCGTCACGAGCGGCTTGATGCAGGCGTGGAGGACATCAGACCACTGCTCCACCCTCCAGACGGAGCTGGTAGCAATCCTGCACGCCCTCCAGCACGCTCTGCTCCGCCGGGAGGCCACTGTGGTGATACACACCGACTCTCTTTCAGGACTACAGGCGCTGCAGCACGCCCACGCCCACACACGGGACAACATCCACCTCACCACCATCATCCTGTGCACCCTGCAGGACCTGGCAGCTCAGGGCAGGCGTGTCCGGCTCCACTGGATTCCCAGCCACGTTGGCGTGTGCGGCAACGAGGCTGCCGACGAGGCTGCCAAGCGAGCCGCCCACGGCCCCATTATCACCTGGACCGTGCGCCCCAGCCTGCAGCAGCTCAAGGTGCAGGTTAAACGCAGGGCCGCCCACAAAGCCCACCAGCAGCACCAAGAATGGGAAGCAATCAAGAGGCAAGCAGCGTGGTATGCTGCAGCCACAGCCTATCGCACACTGAACCCATCCTTCCAGCAGCTTAGAGCTAACGGCGTGCTGCTACAGCTTGTGAGGCTGGGCTACTCTACGCGGGAAGAGCTGCACGCTGACTTTGTGGCAGGGAGGTGCGAACACTGCGGCGGCCGCTCCCGGCGCCCACTGGTGCACTACCTCCTCTCCTGCCCAGCCACCGCCCGCCTCAGGCCAGAGCGAGCGCCAGCCCCTCCCCCTGTAAGAGGCGCCCTACTGAGGGCGCGAGAGGTAAGAGCCACCCAGGTGGTCCGCCACACCCGAACAAACGAGCTGCTAGATGGATGGATGGATGGATTATTTACAAGTCCCTTGGTGCTCACTGCGAGGTACGAGCTGCTGGAGGTGCTGAGAACAGCACGCCCTCCGCGCTGATCACCGCTCGCGCCCAGCCGGGCGACAGGTGATGAAGACCGACGCCACCTACTTGCAGCAGATAAGAAACGCGTGGGACTCTCCACCACGTCTTACTGCACGCCAACACTGACGGGCTGCCCGCTTTGTGTAATGTGTGCATTTATACTACATGTATTCATATTATTGTATCATATTATTACTGTATTTGTCTTTTTTGTTGTTGTTTTTAATTTTATTATTATTTGTATTATAATTATGTATAAATGTACGCTATTGCACAATAAACCTATACAATCAATCAATGTTTAAGGATGAATTCTTTTATCAAGAGGAGCCATCTGATGACTGTCCTAAGTTCCTGCCGAATAAAGAATATTGAATCCAGCTCCAAGATTCCTTTTACCTTTTAAGAAATCTTTGATCAACATTTACTTAGCCTTCAATCAAGCAGAAAGATAGTTTTCTACTCTTTTGGAGTCAGTGCCTTGTGAATACCAGGCACTCACCTTAGAAGCAAAGAGGCAGCTGCCAAGCCGAATCGAGAAACTCAACTTGGCTGCCCCGAAGAGTGCTACCAAAACTCGGCGACAAATCACACTTGGTAAGTACCCCACTCTTAAAGAGGCTTACTTCAGCCATCAACCTATAGAGACTTACCTCAGCCATCAACCTATGGAGACTTACCTCAGCCATCAACCTATATGAGCCAAAATAAGGATGCCTAATTTAATGTGTTATTATTTGTCTGAGAACCATTATATTATATAGGAAACTAGAACTTTTATTGTAATACAATATAAAACTGTTGATAGGGTGATCAAGAAAAAGGTAAAAAAAAACCCAAACAAGCGCAGCTTTCCTGCGTCACTGGAACAGTGAATGCTCAATAATTGTGTATCTAAAAAAGGAAACAGTCAAGCCAAGCTTTTAAACTCGCCACTCCACAAAACCACCTAAGTACTTGTTTCTTTTCACCAGGTCCACAATAATTATAAGGAATTTTAAAATTCAATAAATATGTACACACAGTTTAAATAAAAAAAATCTTAAATCACGATACACCAAAGGCTGCGGTTGTGTTACATTGTGTCCACTAGTTTACAAGTTATCACAAAATTAAAGTTTTTAAAAATTAAATTACTAATCATCAAATAAAACAGAATTGCGAAACAGGTATTTTGGATTTACCTATGTGAAACTTCGATCAATATCCTATGTGCTGATGGAGAGCGCATTTTGTGTAAGCAAGCGACGTCATTATTGAACATGCCAGCCTCTCCTCAGATATGTTTCACCACAAATGAGTTGTAATGTGTTTTAGAACATAGAATGACCTACTGGAGTGACATATCCCAGCAGGACACGGTGCCGAATATTTGAAAAGAGATTCTTCGTTAGGATATAGCACTCTATGAAGCAAATTTTATGAACTTGGCCTCCATTGTGTGCTAACTAGAAGTTATTCCAGCTTTGGAGATCTCTCTAAAATGAATTAAAAAATTATAATAATAATTAACATTTTCCCAATTTGAATTCTTAAATGAATATGCAAGGCAGCAAACAGGGTGAGTACCCCTTTGTAGCCACCACTGTAATTTCTGGAAATGGAAAAATAAATCTATAATTTTATAATCCATATCTTAAAGACTGAGCCTTTATAATATAACTATGGACTGACAATTCACTTGTAAATAGAAATATTGGAAGGATGGCGATGGAAAAGAAAGAAATAGCGAAGCATGCGAGGTGTTGCGAACAACTTCTTTGTATCGCTGACCGCCCGACACAGCCTCTTTTATAGAAACGGACCATATTTTGGAGAAATTAAGAAAACCTAACGACGCTAGAAAATATTAACCAAGGAGCAGTCCGCACTACAAACGAATCTCTGCACCATTGTAGATAGTGTGTAGGAAGAAGTGAAAATAAAGATATAAATGGTCGTGCAAACAACTTCTCCATGTCGCTGAGCCTACTCATATGGAGACCTAGACACACTCGGCCATTCTGAGGTTCAAATTAATTAATTTGGGGAAAAGTCGGCGACTCCTTCGGGAAAAGGGGGAATCGTGATAACGTTGGTTGGAATGTCCAACGGATTTCAATCTTCGAGCGGAAAGCCAAAATGCTAGCGGAGAGGTGGCCGTGGGGGACGATGACATCGGTCCCTAGGAAAATACAGCTGGGGCATGTGATAACGACGTCGGCCGCCTCCTTGCTCACGTTCAGCCATGCTTTCACAGCTCCATGCTGTGATCTCAGGATCCACGTGGGTACAGCAGGGCACGTGGTCGCCATTTGACCTCATTCTGCTAGAGGGTGCCATGTTTAAGCTATTACACTTGACACGGGAGGAGTGACACGTAATACGGCCTTAGTGCCGCCTGTACTCTTAAACTGTACATTGATAACCGGAGCTGTATTTCCTTTAAGCACCCAATCTTCCTTTTAACTCTTTTTTACCCTTTCCGCACAAGCCCCTACTTCTGTATTTTTCCTGGCCGTCGACTAATTTTACAGCCTAGACACCGAACACTATGCCTATATTTTGGGCTGAAGACTACCCATATTGTGTTTTGGCACGTGTCATAAAAGGCGACCTTATCACGATAATAGGGAGGGGGAAGGGCGTCTGACCTGAACCCCCCCCCCCCATACGAAGCGTTACGTGGATTTTTTGAACGCCAAAGCAACGTTGTGGGAATGTGGTTAATAATAATGATAATGATAAATTAAACATCAAAACTTAGAACAGGTAGAATAATACAGATGCTTTAGGAGAGTTTGTGATTCTTGATGGGAGCATGTTAAAGGAAAGTAGAAAAAAAAATTATGCTGGAAAGCTTTGCCTCCTCTTCATAAGAGACATGACTTTATGCTTAGTTATTGTCGAGGGTTAGTGAGCGGGTAATCCAAGTCCCACTTCCTTGCCATCTATTTTAATTCCACTTTAAGGTAAAGTGGGGTGAAGTGTATCCAATACACCTACCGTAGCCACTTCTGGTGAATAAGAATAACCTAGGTGCTTCCCTTTTGATCAAAATTAAGATAATGATCCCCTGAGTATGTCCCCACTCAGTAAAAGCCAGTCATGGGTGGACCGGTGTAATGTTGAGATTTAAGCCGAGTGGATTGCTTATCAATTGCCAAAGGATTGTCCAAAATAGTTAAAACACACAGATACAAAAATAAACTTTAATATACATAAATTGGAAATATGAAATAGCATATATATGTATAAATAGGATTAATCTTCGCACTGAATTGGTAAGTCTATATAATATCGCGGAGATTACATTTAAAATCTAGGATGCATGCGTCTTAATTGCACCCGACAGAATGAATTGAATAATATCACGGAATTAAGCACTAAATTAATCACTTGTAATACTCGAGGTTATGAGCTCGGGATGGAAATTCTAGTAAAAGAGTAAACTGGTGAAGTTAGGGAAAGAAATAATTAACTTTAACGATACCTTTGAGTTCGTAAGTATTTGGAGAATGACGGTAAATGTATTCTTCTTCTGACGATGTTCGCACTAAGCCCGGTCGTCCGAGGTTACCGAATGCGGGGGTTTTCCTAGACTGGTGTCCTGATATAATGATCATAGGCCGGATCACGAAGGTGAGTCAAATCGGAATTCTTCTCCTTGAAGTGTCCGTTCCGATTATTGGCACCTGGACTGGGTAGCCAAAAATAATTACCTAGCTGCGTCTAGGGTAATCCGCAGAGGGAGGTTCTGTGTAACCTTTTACATTGAAAGGGGGGGGGAGTCTGCGAGAAGTTTAGCACCTAGAAGTATCGTGACGGCAACAACAAATTCCCCGAAATTTCTTCTTGGAACGGGCGAACTGTTTCCTTTGTGGGACTAGCTCCACACAAAACGTAGGTCCAAGATCTTCGGCCCGACTCCAGGGAGAATTTTCCTTTTTATTTTTCTGAAGAGCTAAAAACGAGAGAGAGCACCGGATTCTCATAAAATTCTTGTCGTCGCGCGCAAAGACCTTTTGGCTGCCACCAGGACATGCCAAACATTCACACCTCAGCGCCATCCGAGCTTTCCTCGTCTCAAGTCGCAGGTTTATGATGGCGCGAAAAAACTCGGGATTTCGTCGGCTGGCAGATGTCTTTTGAGGCAGACTTCTTCTTGTGTGGCCAGCCGCGAATTCGGTTATCCCAAAGGCGCAAAAAGGGGTGAAGGGGATTCGATACGAAAAGGCGAATTTGGAATAAGTGGGGGGACAGGGGGGACAAACAGCTGTGTCGGTGTACTTATGTATGTACTAATGTATGGAGGTATTTAGACTTTTACATTTATCAAGTATTTTATCAATTCATCTGACCAGTTTTAACTAATGGACATGAAGCTTGGACAGTGAACACAGAAAAGCACGCGGAAACATACGACAAATCAGAGAAATATGGAAAGATTCATGCGAGGAATAACCCGTTGGGTTATTACTCGCATATTGCTAGACAAACGGCATAAATCTTAAATTGACACTTAGTGCTCATATTTTTTATCTGTATCCGTCACTGCTATAATAATATTAAATGACTTCACTCTCAATGTTTGTGCTGTATTCATAGGAATATCCATAACGAACAGGAATATCGCTCTAGGATTTCACATAGAAATTAGGCTACTATTGATGCGTTTATTCAAGTCGTAATGAAAAAAACATTGCTTTTTCTTATTGTTCTGGATGTTTGCATCCTCTCTCGGGGTAAGGAAGCACTGGCCTTTATGATCACACTTTCTTTTCTCTAACATACCAATTACGCATTTACACCTTCAAAATAAATAACACGATAAAAGTTTAAGATACAAATATCACTACTTAACCACGTCATTTTCCAATAAGAGTAGTAGTAGAAATTTATAGTTTCAAAGCTACTACAGTTTTCCTATTCTTCTTGTAGTTATTTTAAAATTTTATTTTGACTGGCAAAAATATCTTATTTTATTAGATTGTAAGTTGAAAAAGTAGTAAATATTTTTTATTTGTAACCAATAAAATAACAGTGGATCGTTAATAGACAGCATAATATAGAGTAACACAACTGTAGACCACTAGTGTAGAGTAAGTATAATTGTAGATTGTATACTATAGTAGCACCCACTCTTTTCCACAGTGAATGTAGGGTAGTTCTAGGAAACGAGCCGATGAGGATAGATAGATCTCAGGGTCAGCGCCAGACATTCACACTGATATTGCCATACCGGCCACCTCATAGGACAACGGAGATGAACGAAGACCTGTACATCAAACTGCTTAGTATAATGGACGGCTCTACCACTATCGTCCCGGGTGACTTCCATTGTCCTATAAAAGGGGTCAACTGGACTGATGACGGGGGAGCGTCGCAGCACCTGACTTTGCCAACGAGCACTTTCTTCCCAGTGGGTTTAGGAGAAGACGAGGGGATAGTAATTTAGATTTAGTTTTCACTAACGAGGACAATCTCCTCACCAGTATCTCGAAAAGAGTGTTTGTGAAGTAGTTACCACCATATGGAAGATTGCAATGTAAGCGAGATAAACTAGACTTTAAGAAGACAAATTTTACCGGGCTCTAAACAGCACTCAAATAGTCGGCCCTAAAAACGATGAGGGTGATACTACTAGTTAGCTTCGGTTTAAAGAACCGTTATAGATGAACGACCCAAGAATGTGCCCGAAAGGCCGCGGCCCAAAAGCCAAAATGGTTTTGTTTAGAGATAACGACCGCAATCAAAAATAGGAAGAAGGCATGTAGGCAGGCATGTTAGGGAATGCCAAAGGATTAAAGGAATAGTTTGGAAGATCAAGCTTGAAGTTTTTCGCGCAAGTAAATAACCCCTAAACTAGTTTGGCAGCGTGTATGGCCGTTTGAGAAAGGTAGGAAGGGGCATGGGATTCGGACCTTGGCATTTCCAACATCCTTAAGAAAATTCCTCAGTTTTTACAGTGAAAGTAACGGTGTGATACTGATAGCAAGTGGGAGACCTCTGGATGAGGCGAAGCAACTAGAGAAAAATAGGATGGACGATGGTGAAGTATTATGACGGCTGGGATATTTAAACCTATACAAATCACCTGGTCTTAACTGTTTCTTTTCTATAGTTCTGTAAGAGGTCATGGAAGAAGTGACACCTCAGCTATCTATTTTCTTGGGTACGTCTCTGGAGAGGGCGATATTCCTATGCACTGGTAGGATGACCGATGTTACTTCAATTTATACAAAAGTTGACCGAATAACTGCAGGCAACTACTGACCAATAATCACTGCCTTCATTAATGAGAAAAGTGTCAGATGGACAAAGTGAAGATAAGGCAATCTAATCATGGTTTCTTAGCATGTGCTCCGTAGTAAACGGTCGTGCTTAAGTAAGTTGCTGGAGTTAATCAAGGGCACGACGTGACTGTTAGACCGAACAAAAGTGTGGTACTTACTTTCTCTAGCACTTACTAGAGTCCTTATATTAAGTAGCACACCGAAGGTTCTTGTCTAAGGTGTAAGGGATGTGGATTAGTGGAAATATTGGGAACTCGATTCAAAACTGGTTGTTTGGGAGACGGCAAAGGATTGTAATCAATGGCCAGGCCTCTCGTTTTCCGTTGGTAACGAGCGGAGTCTCTCATGGATTCGTGTTAGTATCTTTTTTATTCATCGTATAAAGCAACAATATTGACGATAGTTATTTAGCAGATTAACTAAGTTTGCAGTCGACACATGATTGAGGGAGGCAGTAGCGTCATCCAAAACCACAAGAGGTTGAGGTGCGACATTTGCCCGGTAGAGGAGTCGGGAGAAACTTTGAAAATGGTGTAACAGAAATAGCAAGCTAAAATAAAAGTTGCTCAGTAGTCATGCGTCTCTATTCTAAAAATATGTTTTAAATTAAGAAATAATTTGTAATTATATTTTTAGCTCTTTAATCATAGTTTTTGTGAGAACGAAAAACTAAAAGTTTTTTAGTGCAGATTTACCTTTTACATGTATTAAGGTAACTTATAAACAGTCTAATTAATGCAGCTGTGCATTAGTTAAGATTTGAAATTTGTTAGATGAGTTTACTCTTTAAATATATACAGTGCGTTTCAGGCAAATCGATACAAAGTTGAAAGTGTGCCCAAGGCAAATGACTGCACCAAAATATATAGGTCAGTAGACATTGGACACGTTGAGCAAGAATTTACCTTTCCTTCGGTAACACCATATGCGTTTCCTCCTGAGAATTCCAGTTAAAATAGAAAATAAAGTACACCATACTTGTAAGAAAGTTTTACTCACACTACACAACCGCACCGCCCTCTTTTACTGAAATTAAAAGCCTGTACGGAAGCATATGGCGCTCAATTTCTTTATTTTTTTTTTAACACTTAATTATATATACACTATAAACACTTTTGCAATGATGGATTGACTAAGGACTTAATACACTCTCCACACAGTTTAATAACACCGAGATAGTCACAGCTAAAAGCGTTCAAAGTGGGACCACAACTAGTTAACAGACAAGAATAGAATGAGTAGATTCAACCGAGTACAATATACCAGATATAGAATAAATCGTTAAGACTAGCATAGACAATTGAATGATACTAAGAATAAGAATAGAATGAAAGGACCTACGAGTTTTTCTTTCTCGCTCCATCATAAAAGGGAAAAGTGACGGTTGGCTCGTCTTAGAGAAATCCTTAGGTAATTAAAATGTCGCATAAATTTGCGATAATATTCTGGGTTCTTCGCGCCAGGAAAAGCGAGAAGGAGATTAAGAATTTGTTTTACTACCCGGGTGGAACGGCAGTGTAACGAGGAGGCTGAGAATAAGGACGATGTGCTGACGGCCTTGCACAGCAAATATACCGCATCTCTGAGGTTATGGGGGTAGTCAGCAGCTACTACCGTGTTGTGCTTCATCGAATCTTTCCTACGGCCTTAAGTTCAATGCAGACGTTTACATTGAAACGCTGGAGAATCTACTCAAGCCTTAGATGGACCAAGTTAGCCCGATAAGTCGATACGTTTTCCAGTAGGACTCTGCCCCCGCACAAAAAGCAAGGAACGTCCTACACCGCTCATCCCCAGACTTGTCGAGACCCAGCTCCAACTACTGTAGCCTACTAGATTATTTCATGTGGGGCGTTGTGGAAAAGTATGTTAATGAGGTTCCTCACAACACTCGAGGATGTCTGAGAGCCACCATTGTGAAGTTAATGTCATCCATTGACAAGAACTCCCTAACTAGGGCATGCGACCAGTTCAGGTCCCGCCTGGAGGAAGGTCGTGAAAGGCGGTGGTGGCCATTTCGAATAATTTCGCAACTAAATATATCGTTCCATTTGTGTGTAAATTCTCATGAGATTATTTTTGTTTTGTTTGGTAAACAACTTGTTTTCTTTTCTCATGTATAATTTGTGTCGATATACCTGAAACTCGCTGTAGTAACTTGATAACTGTAGAGTCAATACAGAGAGCCACTATGTTCAGTGCCTAGTGCAAGATTAGTGAGAAAAATTCATTTGAATAGTGTTCCGCAAGAGTACAATATAAGATAGGAGACAGCTTATGTTATTCTGTTTTTGGCAGAGGATTACATAGAATCAATTGGGTAATCGATGGAAAATTTTCCACAAAAGTATTTGCATCGAGACAGGCCTGACGCGACGTCAAGGGAATTATGGGATTCCCTAAAACCTTCGCGGGAAATTCTCATTGGGATTAGTGTATTTCCCCGCATTTGTGAGTTGCCTTCTGTTAAATGTAAGTCACTCCATTCATATATGCTGCACACGGAGATTGCTAAATGTCGTTATGCCTCTAGTTTGAATAAAAGCTTTGCGCAGAAATAAGTTTATAAATAGAAGGCTACACTTGGTCGAATGCGGACATTAGAAAGAAACGTGCCCTTAAACACACTAACGGAAAATTTGGATTGGGTTTTTCAGCCTTTGAATCCTTTAATCTTGAAGTAGCATAGCCATCGGAGGCCTTTAGACCATATAAACTAAAATAAAAAAGGAGCCGCGAATCGTTCGGAATATACGAAATATAACGAAGCGTGGCATTGGTCAAGAAGCCAGAAGACGCATATGGAGATCGCCTGCAGATCTAAAACAACTTGGTATTGGTTGACTAGTCAGGCCAATATTAGGCCAAAACTTGAAGAAGATAGGAAGAAATGACGCACTGAGTTTAAAATTTATCAAAATAACAATATACTTTCGAAAAGTGACTAACTACGTTATTATTAAGTTCCGGAGGTTGAAAATGACATCGGTGAACATTATTTTAGAAATTAAAAACGTTTATGTCTTTGAAAATTAAATACTCGTAAATGTGTTAAAACGAATCTTTACCGAAGACACCCTCAGTCGTCTAAGTGGATATGCTCACATAATTCGTTTAGCCTTTTTGTATAATGCATTATGGAGTAAATTATAGACGATCGGTGGGAAAATTATTCCATGTTGCAGCAAGAGAGAGAGAGAGAGAGAGAGAGAGAGAGAAGCAAAGACAAGAAAGCTTACAAGAGGCTCTCGCCTGATCACTAAAATTTTGACACTATGAACGATGATCATATTCACAGCAGGAAGGACAAATTTATTTTCCACTTTCTGTTGTCAATCTTAGTATTTTTTTTCACTGCCAGACGATTTGGTGGCTGTTATTACTTAAGGTGAAATTCGCACGACACATTCAAGTAAAATTTCCTGACACCCATGGCTTTTCTCTATAACCTTTCATTTTCGGCCAGGCGACGATTCGCTGCTAGGCTTCAAATCCATCTGCCGACGTAAGCCGCATTTTTATCAAATGGATTTTTCTCTCTTGTCCCAGATCACCTTCGCAATCGACGCGCAGATTGTGATCATACTCTATCTGTCTTTGTCTTTCTCTCTGATTCTGTTTTGTTCTATCATACACCGCTTTGCTTTCCTCTTGGCTCACAATAGCCACAACGCAGCACTAAACTATAAATATTTACATACGAATAATCGGATTTATTTTACATTTTTTAACGCGATTCAGTTTTTCAACGATTTTTGGGCTGTAACATTCATTCATTCATTATCTCCTGTAAAATTTAACTGGGTTAAATATGTGGTTACTTAGTTGTGTATTAATTAATTGATTTCTTTTTTACTTAATTACTAGGGTTAAATATCTAATTTTATTAATGCATTCCTACTTTTAATCTCTATAATAAATACCTAATAACCTGACGCAATATATTTTGTAGTTTGGGCTGTTAAAATCTCCATGGCAACGCATGTATCTAATTGTTTTCTCTTTGTTGCCTGTAGGTTTAATTTGGGCCTGGGAATCAGGTTCGAAACCGAAGGAAAGTTCGTTCGAAAGTGGCTTTTTGGACTTTACAGATTCAATAAACTGACAAACTAGCATTTCAATTACTTCTGAGATGCTTGCTTAAACCTGCCTCTCATTTCTTGCCTAAATTATGGCCCCATTATCATCCAGTATACATATCCCTCTTTTTCACTCTTATCCTTTTTTTCTGGAAATTGTGTTGGTCATCTATCGTTTGTTCAGTATTAAGTCCATATTTAATTGTATTATTCTTTTGTATAAATGTATGTAATAATTAACCTTGTTTTTTATAGTAAATTACATAGTTCTATTAATAAATAGCCCAAAGATGGGAATCAATTGCCTTCGAAAGGTTGCTGGCATGGAAATAAAAATTCATTATGTTCCGCACCTTATTCGCCTATGCATATATGTATTCTGGTCACCAATCCTATGGAAGAAAGTTCGTTCTTATATGAGAGAAGCAGTTAAATGAAGAATATAAAAATGATGGTTAGCTATACTTATATTCGCCGTAACTTACATAGTATACAACTATGACAGGGCAACAATAATACGAGTTTTATGAAAATATAGCCTGGTTTCAATTGCTTCTGTTAACGTCTGAAATATTGAGAGTCTTATCCGATAGGACCTCGAGACCTTGTGAACTTTCATTATCTCACCAGTTCCTCCCACTTTTTATCCTTCATTTAACACTCGGTTTCATATTTCATTTCCACACAATTGTTTTTCCTCTCACCCCATTTCCGTTCCATAGCATTTGTTTCATTCTGTGAAGCGATTGCAGAGGCTTCAGCTCAAAAGAATGAATTACTTTTTCGTCTGAAGATGTTGCCAAAGACTTGACTTTTATTCCCTCTCTTTGTGTAGTGCTTCTACGGATGCACACGAAAGGAGGGTTTTTAAATAAATTGCTTCCCTGCTCCTTAGGCGGTGTCACGACTACATAAAATGTGTGTCAATAGTTTTTCATTTGTATAAAAGATTGAATTTATAGTTTTTTCCGATAAGTAACCTTTATTTAAGAAAAAGAAAACCTAGTTAATCTTCAGTAGTAGAGAGGCTAAGTATGCATTGCCTAATTTACACATAGGGTAATATAAATAATTAAATTTCCGTAACCATAACCTTCATAATCATAAGAATATCCACTTTTATACAGTAGACAAAACTTTGTATATGTAAGTAACACTGCATTGCTGACAGTAAATGATATGCTTTTGCTTCGATTCGTCTCCAAAACCAAGGAAGGCATTTGCTGCTCCGAGTGACTTTGTAGGACGTTAAATGTATAATCTTTACTCAGGAAGTATTGCACGGAAAGAAATTGCCTTTTGGTGCTTTATTAACCTAAATAGTAAATGATTATTTAAACGATATTAATTGAATATGCCCCCAAAATGGGAATACATAAAATTTGGAAATATTCACTTCAGCATAAATTAATAATGAAAATTAAGTTACTATTATTAGGCACTGTGAAAACAATGTAAATATTAAAATTGATAACTATGCTGTTCCCCGAATGTTAAAGTTAGTGATAACACGCGTAGTGAATATAATTTCATCGAACTTAAGTTCGTTGAAATTATAAGAGAAACGACTGTAGAATCTTTCCGCGTAATGAAGGTGTAGGCTTCGAGGTGTTTCGCTCTTCGATAGGAGGAGAGTTGAGCGGGTAGCAGTGACCGTTGCTCGTGACGTCATTGTTAATCTTGGTGCGCGTAGTTTGAGCCCACTGCTTCTCGTTTTGTCGATTGTTTCCACTATTAAGAAGGTTTGTATTTTAATATGATTAAAAGGTTTTAAAATTTTAATATATAGATTGCTTCAATTGGCAATGGTCTTGTTTATTGAAAAATGATTTTTGTAATCATCTCATTATAAGATTTGAAGTTTTGTTGGGTATATATATATATATATATATATATATATATATATATATATATATATATATATATATATATATATATATATATATATATATATATATATATATTAGTTTCTAGACCTAAATCGGAGAATTCTTTTGCCTTCTAAGCATCTTCTACATACTATTCTCAAGATTTCATGTCTTTGCTAGCTACTTTCATGTCCTTCTTTTTCTTTACTTTTTGCATATAATTTTTATATTTTATTTCATTTCTGCCACTTAGTTCATTGATCTGGGGTGAAAATTTCGAGATGGTATCGAATTAATTCGTAATAACATTGCCGGTATTGTAATAAAGTCCATCCCTGGCTTCGTCCAAATGAACTCGAATTCGAAATACGAGTATATAAAACAATTTTATGAAGTGGGATTAACTGACCGGGGCTGTTGGAATAAAGATTGCAACCCCACAGCTCATATTGCATTAACCTTTTAGGGGGGGGGGAATTTTCACTGCCAAACCAGCGTTAATCATTTCGCGGAAAAAATATCATGATTTTCGGATTTCCTGCACATACTCAATTCCGGTGTTTTCGGAATTTTGTTAGATTAAAAATGTCAAGGTTAGTTTACCCTAATATAGTATTATCCAATCTACAAGATCTAGAGATTCGTCAGAAATAATTATAATCTATGCTTCAGTTAGTCTATGTATTATTGCCGTTCTCGGAGCATAATTCAGAGAATCACTTGTTTTCATACTGATCTAATTTGTTATTTACTTCTTGGCATGGATTGCGTCGAAAACTTTACTGGGTAAGGAATGAATACGCCTTGCTCATTTCTTATCTTGAAAATGAATAATATTGCAATAATCTGGACGCAAGGTTATGGGTGCAGATTGTAGAATAAGGTTGGGGGCTGGGTACAGTGTCTAGTTGATTGACTCGGTTTTCTTAAGATAGGCTTTATAGGCTTCCATTATCCGTAGAATTATGTTTTGCTGCCATATATTTAGTTCACATTTTATTATTATATAGGTGGATCTTGATTAACCGTTTTTTTGTCTATATTTAAACATATTTCTTTAATTATGCCCTGAAATTGGATAGTGAACCTTAATTGAACAGATGTATTGTATGAAGCAGAATAATTAACCAACTAAGACTTGTGTCTTTGTCATTTACTTTAAAAGTTTAAGAAATTTATTTTTTAAGCCACAAGTAAGTCGAAATATTGATTTGCCAATTTGTTGTACATAAAATGTTTCATTTAGTTGTATCTTACCCGAAAGCCAACAAGGTCTGCTGACCAAAAAGTCACTTGCTCTCACTTATTCTGATTTATGACCTTATGACCTTCAAAACTTTCAATAATTCCTGGACTAACCTTGTGGGCGACCTTGATAATTCTATCATTCGAAAGAGTGGGTAAAACAACATAAGGGTTTCAAATTTCGTTAGCATCGGCCGAATAGTTATGATATTATTATCAAAACAAAATAATCTGACTAACCTTGGGAATACCTTGTCAATTATATCATTCGAAAAAGAATTTAAAACAACATAAGGGTTTCAAATTTATTTAGAATGGTCCGAATAATTATTATGTTATTGCCAAAACAAAATACTTTCCTGGCTAATCTTGGAAGGACCTTGGCAATTATATCATTCGAAAGTGAATGTAAAACAACATAAGGGTTTCAAATTTTGGTAGAATCTGCGGAATAGTTATGATGTTATGGACAAAACAAAATAATTACCGGGCGAAACTTGAGAGGTCTATGTCAATTATAGCATTCGAAAAAAATATAAAATAACATAAGGGTTTCCAATTTCGTTAGAATCATCCGTACAGTTACAATGTTATTACAAAAACCTAAAAAAAGCAAAACGGACCCAACGGACCAACATAGTGAGATGTAGAGTCACCCGCGACTAAAAATCAAGGTTTACTAAGATAGTGGGATTGAATATCCTACTAGAGCAGGTAGCTGGGCCATGAACATCCAGTCTGATCGTTTAATTTCATTCGATTCCTAGAATATTTTTACTCGTAGTCCTTAGTTTTTTTTTTAATCTTTTCCCCCAGGATATCATATATAACCGATCCTTAACTTATTTAGCGCTCCTGTCCTTCTCTGCCATCCTTGAGTTTTACCCCTGAAAAGCTTCTAATGACATATACTATTTTTTACTGATGACTTATGCTTTTCATCTTCGCGATTTAGTAAATCGCAACAATTGGCATCTCTGTGAGTATGAATAAGCGACTCTTGTCGATTCCGTTAGTCACTTAGCGATATCTCTATTTTGTTGATTCTGTTCAAAATGAACCCTTAAATAAAAAGGGGTATGGATGAAGATATTAACGAAATTATCGATGAGCGGGAATCTGATTATAATGAACTAGCATAGTTACCCGGCGTTGCCCGGTATAAAAAGTCATATTGCTAAAAAACACAGATGCATGTAGAATGAAATTCTTATAGTGTGGCTACTTATTATCATTATTTAAGGGGTGGAGACAGATTATTATTTGTGTGGGTGAAGAGAGTTGCGCACTCTTCTTATCTAGTATATATTCCCGAGAGTCTATTTGTATCTATGTATATATGTATGTATG
Organism: Ceratothoa steindachneri; assembly: GCA_963969495.1. Classification (NCBI taxonomy): domain Eukaryota; kingdom Metazoa; phylum Arthropoda; class Malacostraca; order Isopoda; family Cymothoidae; genus Ceratothoa; species Ceratothoa steindachneri. Next base: position 128,455,807 of record OZ018321.1, read on the forward strand.
AATCAAACAAAAACAATAGTCATATTACAGTATTTCGGTAGGGCCAGCAAGCGGGCAGTGTATGTATATATTATATATATGAGCGCTATAGAAGGCCACATAGAATGAGCTTAACAAATTTAGGTAAGGTTAGGTTAGGTTGCGCCCCTTTTGTCAAATCTGACTAAACTATGTTAATCCCAGGTTAAGTTACCCCAAATGGTTACTTTTGTTGGCCTTCAAGATCGCTCTAAGTAGCGGTCATATATATATATATATATATATATATATATATATATATATATATATATATATATATATATATATATATTGTCACACACGTAATATCTGATAATTTGACTATATTTTCTGACGAGAGCTGTGACGTGATATCGTGGGACCTATGTTCGCTTAATTTAGGCTGACACGTCATCCGAAGGAGTTCTAGAATTTTCGTTCGCTTTGATCGGCCAGTTTCCCTCCTAATTATTTTATTGAATATTAAATTGGATTGAGATTATTGCGGTTTTGTCATGAAAGAAAGCATTTAATGTCTGGAGTTAAGAATTTTCATTGTATGTTGATGTAGCATTGGGATTTTGAATGATCCGTATTTGTTAGTGTTCCGTGGAATTCAAAGTCGAGGCCTTCATTCTTCACAGAAGACAGACCATTTATTCGTGCTTGGAGAAGAAAGTTGTGTTCGGGAGCAGAGTGGATTTCGTGCACTTATTTTCCGGTTTCGTTCGTCTCGGAAGGCTATTGCTATTTAAGGCTATTGTAATTTAAGGCCATCCTGGTTTAAGGCTACCGTGAGTTAGGGTTACCGTGCGTTAGGGTTACCGTGCGTTAGGGTTACCGTGAATTAAGGTTACCGTGAGTTAGGGTTACCGTGAGTTAGGGTTACCGTGAGTTAGGGTTACCGTGAGTTAGGGTTACCGTGAGTTAAGGTTACCGTGAGTTAAGGTTACCGTGAGTTAAGGTTACCCTGAGTTAAGTTTATTGTGATTGATTGACTTAGTGTAAGACAACCGGCAGTTGTACCTCTTTTGCATTTTAGTGCGGGTTTACCGCGAGTGTTGTGCCTCTCGTGCATCTTTGGTAGGACAACCGTGTGTGTTGTCCTCGTTTTGTGTGGCCCATACTAGGCCTGATATTGGTGGTCGAGAGTGCCCCTTTATTTTTGTACGCGTAGGTACATTGTAGTTACGTTACCGGTAAGTGCTTCCCTCTGTGGCTCAACCTTCTTTCTCCGTGGTCTCATAGATAGGAATATCATACGCGCGTTATTTTTGTGTCATATTTGTTCTTGTGTCTTCGATACTCTAAATATTTTTACATGTTCCAAAAGGTCATTCCTTAGCTCGACCTATCAAAGTTGTAATTGATTTTTAGGTCTTTTCTCTGATAATTTAGTCTTGGAATATATCGGCATTTTCAAGTCGATTCATTTATCAAACATTTGTAATTAAAATTTTTTCGTTTTAAGTCGACGCATCTTCTATCCTTGGCTATCAACCTTTGGGTTAAAGAATCTGGGCATGTCAACTGACCCCAGTTTGTGATATAGATATATATATATATATATATATATATATATATATATATATATATATATATATATGTGTATATATATATATATGTATGTGTATATATATATATATGTATGTGTATATATATATATATATATAAATATATATATATATATATATATATAAACAGGCTTTCGGAAACATATATTGACTAGCAAAGATATCCAACGTTGTCCGGGCATAAAAAACTATCTTGAACAAATAATTTCTCTATTGAGTTAAATTACGAAAGTAAAAATTGCTGGTATAAATTATAAGGTCTATTTTAATTTTAAGCAATGGAGTAGTGTATCATAAAAGACTAACAGAAAAAGAGTGGTGCATAGGTGGTCGGGCAGGCAAAAGTGAGTACGCAGGTGGCAGCCATAGACTTTAAAGCGCGCCTCAAGCAGATGGGCGCGTGTTTTAACTAAATATCTAAATTATTATACTCGCATAATTTGTCTCACGAACCTTAACTTTTTTCACGGGAAATGTTAATGTTTTAATTGCAACTCCTAGCCGCGATTATTTCTCCAAAAAAGACTTAGAAAGGGTAAAAAGTTCAAACCCAACCTAACCTAACAACAGAGTGGCACCAATTTTGCCAAATCTAAGTAGCCTATGTTACTCCCCCGGTAAAGTTACCCCAATGTTGACTTTTTTTGGCCTTTTATGTCGTTCTAAGTTCGCTTCTATAGCGGTCTTATATATATATATATATATATATATATATATATATATATATATATATATATATATATATATATATATATATATATATATGTACCACCGAAGGAAACTGAATAAAAGGCGGATTGGAGTTAGTACTTTCGTCTATTCGCCATTTTCAAACTCAATGGTAAGGAAAATAAGATACCCAGTATTTATACTAAGCACGTTTCCTTAAGAGGTAAACATTTTAATGCTATCAGATTATTTGGATTTTAGAAAAAGTGATAAAATTGGATCTAGCGAAAACAACCCTGGGCTAATGTTGAGATTACTCTCCTTTGTGTGTGAGATTAAAAATGATTCCAGGATAACTAGTTTATTGTGTTTAAAAACATCATATCAAAACATGAGTCTTTGGACTTTTCTTCTTTATTCTAGAACACGTGTTCAGATAACCTCCAATTAGCTCTGGGCATTTCTTGAGGCGCAGCACAAAGTTGTCCATGACGTCCTTACTAATGGCTCTGATCTCCTCTCTGATGGCTTCTTTGAGTTCTGTGATGGTCCTGGGTCTCCCTTCCTACAATCTGTTTTTAAGGTAGTCCCAGAGAAAGAAATCTAGGTGACTAAGGTCTGGGCTGTGAGTTGCCCACTCAAAATCAGTCTTGAGCCTGATCACACGACTACCAAAGTTCTCTTTTAGCCAATCTCGGGAGAGGTTTGAGGTGTGAGAGATTGCCCCATCTTGCTGGAACCAGAACCTCTCCATAAGCGACGGGAACAGAGTCTGCAGCTCCCTCTTGAAGGTTTTGAGGACCTCAACATACCGCTTCTTAGAGACTAATAATGTCGCGCCAGATTCCTCGAAGAACATAGGTCCGATGATTCCTCTAGCTAAGATTGCAGTCCATACCGTGCACTTAGGGGAGTGTAGGCGCTTAGTGGCTACATCATTTGGTCTGGAGGTCCCCCAGAAGATATTTCTCTTTGGGTTTACCTTTCCTTCAAGATGGAAGTGACTTTCATCTGAGGTCTAAAGGAGGTTAAGGAAAGTTGGGGGCCTCCTGAATCTTCTCCAGTATCTTGACTGCCATAGCCTTTCTCTACTCCTTGTTTAATTTTGTAAGGGTCTGTTTCGTCTGTATTCTGTATGGGTAGGCCTTTACATCCATTACTAGCACTCTCCTGCGAGTCTCACTTGATATACCGAGGAACTGACTTCGCTTGCGCACAAAGCGTTTTGGACTCTGCTGAATTGACTCTCTCACGCTCTCGACCAGCTTAGCTGTACGCTTTCTGGGGCGTCCTGAATGGCTTGGACGGTTGTCTTTGGCTGCATTGAGGTTCTCCACTGTCCCTTAGTTCTCTAAGTAGTAAACACAGTCCTGAATTCTGGTCTTGGAGGGGGCTTTTTCACATTCGAACTGATGCACGAAAGTGTCCTGCACTTTCTTGAACGAGTCTGTCTTTTAGTAATTTTTGATGAAGTATATTCTCTGCTGGAGCTCCCATTGAGATCCAGTTGTGTTCACAGGCGTTGCTTCTGTCATGTCCTGCAAAGGGTAATTAGAGATTGAATGAAGGATATAGCACAAAAAGTGTGTGCAGGCCCGTCTTTTGGAGGGACACCATGTATAATGAAGAAATCCTATAGAAAAAATTCAGACACATTCTAGACATGGGAATCCTTGATTCTTTTATTACTTAAAAAAATAGAGGTAAAAAGAAAAGGATTTATTATATTCTTACATAATGAAAACTTGGAAGGTAAATATGCAACTAATATAGCAGAGCCTGGCACATCTGGAGGTAGACCTGCTCGCCTTACTGCATAACCTTCAATATTCATCGGACGCCGTTTTCCTGCTTCCTCTCCACCACAAACAGGTAGACAAAAAAGTATAGGAAGATGAAAGATGTGCCCAGTGCAGTAAATTTAACAGGCAAACAAACTTCCCATTTGTGCGAAAAGTGCGGCATGTAACTATGTGTAGTGCCGTGTTTTGGAGATTGCCACTCGAAATAAAAAGGTATGCAATTATATTTTTCTCTTTAAAGTTATTTATTCCTTTATTATAATAAAACAACAACCAAATGAATAGGTTTAGCATTTATAACATTAAAATCTTAAGGTAAAAAATACTTGCCAGAACTCCTCTTTGCTTTTTAATTCTTTTTGATTTTAATCATTTTCCGAATCAATTATGTTTTATTAATGTATAGTTTCTCTATTTTTCTGTTAACAATATTTTAATTTTCTAAAATATAACTAAGGTTTTAACATGGCAGCACAGAAATCAGTCTTGAAGAAGGAAGTTCCCTTTGGTTAACATCAAAGGGAATTTTGCAGGTTATAGATGCAGCAATAGAAGCCACCTGGAGAGAGACCGGTACTATTTTACGGAGGAAGTTGACTCGCTTGCTGTGAGAGGATCATCACGGAAGGCTTGAATAGAAGCCTTCCAAAGACAAGAAAAAATGGTCGTAGCTGGTTACTTTAGAATGGCGGCTAAACTGAAGAAGGAACATCCCAAGGTCCCCAAATAAGCTGACTCATTGTTTGTGTAAAATTGAAGTGCGCATTCTTCACTTGGTACTGTTTCAAGTTTTTGATTTTTCTTCATTTTCTCAGCTGCTGTCACAAGTAAAAAGATGAATTGGGATGTGATTTCTATAACAATCTTATTCAACCTTTAATGGTCGTAGCTGGTTACTTTAGAATGGCGGCTAAACTGAAGAAGGAACATCCCAAGGTCCCCAAATAAGCTGACTCATTGTTTGTGTAAAATTGAAGTGCGCATTCTTCACTTGGTACTGTTTCAAGTTTTTGATTTTTCTTCATTTTCTCAGCTGCTATCACAAGTAAAAAGATGAATTGGGATGTGATTTCTATAACAATCTTATTCAACCTTTAATTAATGAAAAGGACACATTAATCATCATCAGCTTGAATATATGTCTACGAAAATGTAGAGCGATAGATTTAGTCACAATGTCATCAACAATTGATCTATCCACATGGCTTCAAAATATTTTGTTTTATGCCCATATTTTGATCTTTTTATTCTTTTTAATACAATAAGCAAATAAATATTTTTGTTTACCCTTGTTGAAACAATTTAATTTGAAACATGTAGATGAAGAAGAATATGTCTTTTGTTTATTGTTTTAGACAAAAAAAAAGTTGCCGTATGGCCGAATCTTTTTTTTCATTTTTAAATAGAGTAAAATTGAAAAGCTCATTCTTCAGTTGCTGTTCTTGAAGTGCGTATTCTTCAGTTGCTGTTCTTGAAGTGCGTATTCTTCAGTTGCTGTTCTTGAAGTGCGTATTCTTCAGTTGCTGTTCTTGAAGTGCGTATTCTTCAGTTGCTGTTCTTGAAGTGCGTATTCTTCAGTTGCTGTTCT